>NTHP01000004.1:123524-184924 GCA_003416845.1 Oplegnathus fasciatus | reverse complement strand
TAGGGGTGGCCGGGCCTGGTTTTGTAGTCAGAAGATGAGCAGCAGAGTGAGCAGCCTCCAAATCCCTGATTATGCACACCCCTACAATTGCTTCACATTATCCACCGATTTATTTACTTTATTTATTTACTCTGGCATTCAGCAGGTTTCTGTCTCGCTGCTGTCCATACTCCAAAATCATTTCTGTGCTGCTTTACAGAAAAAAAGTTTTCTCTGTCTGAATAAGCAATCTAACTTTTCTACACGCACTATCAAAACCACTGAGACTGATTCATTTGCTTGGATTTCGAGTTGCACCGCTGACAGATCTTGCACTCCTTCACACTGTCGTATTGTCACTCTGTCCACATCAGCAGTCACTGATTTGCACCAAGACATTCGAAAAGAAAGTAAATTTCATTGAGGCATAACCTCAAAAGTGCCAGAGAACATGGTATTGTGTCGTGTGTTGTATGTTTTGAGGCTCAAAGGTTTACGATCGCAGAAGCCACATGGCCAGCTCAGGAGGAAGCCATTTTGTGGCTTTCTCCTGCATCTGTTGATCCCTGTGGATACTTCCTGCCTCTTGTGTTCTATGAAAGATGAGATGACTGCAGACCACCGGGTGAGGACAGGATGCCTTTGCCATGGGGGAGGCAACAACTGGAGTCATCTGGTGGCCTAAACTTGGCCAAAGGGCCTGGAGAGGTAATACAGTTGTTTGGGGGCAAAGGCAACGATGACCTCTCTCTGTGGCCATTCTCATTTAGTGTCAACGGCTGTCCCATTTCTCAGATAACATGTCTCTTACGTCTTCAGTGCTCGGATAAACACACAATGCTCAGGTGCCAGAGAGGATATACACTGCTCGTGTAATGACAGCACGGCAACTTAGCATTGATTAAAATATAAGCATCAGAAAGTATTCTCAATGGCTATGACATAAGGGTTTTTAAATGTTTGGGTCAATCCTTACGGCTCCTTGGTGTGCTGTGATCAAACATTAAAAAAATAGAGAACCTGCTGTGATCACTTATCTCAATGACAGCCTGTTTTACTGTCTTGCTTTTATAATATAATATGTTTAGTTCAATTGTTTTATCAACACGTTCCACTGACAAATTAACTTCTCATTAGAGAATTTTCAGTCAGTTAAAGGAACAAAGGAACATTTTTTTTGCTTTAAACTGAAATGTGATCAGATGACAGGTAAATCTCTTTTTTTCATGGCTCTAAAACTGCACTGAATGAATTCATAAATGTTCTATGTAAAGACAGTGTAGGTTGAAGATGTTCTCTTTAAAATAGCTGAGCATGCTGCATGAGGTACAAGAGTTTAGAGAATATGGTCCAGAAGGTACAAATTTAACATAAGGCACTTTTTGACAACACATAGACCGATTCCCCAAAGAAAAAGTCCTTAAAATCCGTAGTAGATATGTCTGAGCCAATCGGTCTCTGGACCAATCTGGGCATATTTTAATGGATTGGTATCAGCTAAAATATCAAAATCCAGTCTTTACTCTCCCCTGTGTTGTCCTCATCAGCCTGCTGGTGTTGCAGCGCTGCTCTCCTTAATGACAGCCGCGCTCTACAGTGCAGCCCTGATTGACTCAGAGTTCTGACAGTCAGGTTGGCAAAATGCACAGATTCACTAAACTCCAATGCTTTTTATCATTAACAAAGAGCAGTGCACAAAACATTCGTGAGGACTAGTAGCCTCTCATTTTCAACCGTCGCTTTCACCGGTTAAAATGACAGACGAGGGAGGGAGATCATATCAGCTGTCACCAATTATAATTAATTCGGTGAGTAACTTGATAACAGCCCCAAATTATACGTGTCTGTTGTCTGGTTAAAGTGCAAAGGTAAAGTGTCTGTACTCGGCCAAAGATTCTTTGTGAGGGAAGAAACTCTGACACCACTGTTCAATTGCAAGTGGGCTGAGTGTTTCTGTTCCCACAGCACCAACAGTCTTCTTTCTAACAGCGCAACCCACTGGAGATATCCATAGAAAACAAAATCCGGTGTGGTAAGTGCAAAGAAAGAGATTAATTTAAATGCCTTGTGTGTGCTCTTTGTCTTCTTTTGATGAGGAGGACCAGGAGAAAAAAATACAATGATTGTTTGAACCAGCCCGCTCCAGCTAGAGGACTAATGACCTGCTTGATGAAACGTGGATCCTGAGATGCCACGACTCCAGGGAAATCCTCTGGATTCGTTAGAGACAGAAATTAATATTTCACTTGAAGCTAATGAGAAGAATTATGGGACATTGGGCCTCATGCAGGAAGCGATGTACTAAGAAATTTCCTCTTATTTTTGTTAGTACCCATTGATTTCTGGGATTCACCAATGTTTTCTTATTTTTGGTCTTCTCTTAGGTAAGAGAAAATTTAACAAGTGGTGGAGAGCACTCTTACCAAGATTAGAAAAAAAACATCTTGTTTTCACAGTCCACTAACTGCTTGTCCAACTCAAGGAAACATAAATTTTAAATTTGAGGAATATAAAAAAATCTATCATAATATCATATAATCAAATTTAGATTATTATATGTTTTAGAGTAATTATAGTGATGGGATTATTAAATTTGAGAGCTAAAGAAATACTATTGGTCCATTGATCCCAATTAAAAACCCTTGGATGATACTGCGTGCGTTCAGCTTCTGAATGGCTTACATACTGCTCTTAGATGCTTTGACAATCCAGGCCTTATGCAGAGAGCATTTGCACATGGCACAACATCTGCCCTTATACAGTGTTTAAGGGGCGTTACCTATGTTAATCGGCCACAATCGGCCACGCACCTCCAACTTATGAACAAGTGGGATTCATCATTCAGCACACCTGGGTAAGAGCAGACTTATTTTTTCTCTCAACAAAAAATGAAGATAAGATATAAGATAAATTTAAGAGGATGTTGCTGCATGAGGCCTATTATCTTCTATTTATACCATGGTTACTGAAAACACTAGTTTTGGAAGGTCTGGCATGTGTCTGTTACACAGGACAACTCAAACCAGTTCCAGCCAACAGTTTAACCACATGCATGATATGTTAAAATGCATATAGCCAGAAGGACAATCTGTCTTTGTGATACATTGGAAGTTAACTCTACAAACACCTTTTAAAACCGATGATGATGATGATTTAGACATAGTTTCTCTTTTTGCCTGTGGTAAGTGACCGTGGTTTAAGCACAATAAAGCACTCCAAGTTGTCCTGATGTAGAATATAGCCGACTTGGCAATATATGAAAAAGATTACAAAATGGATTTTATATAGTCCCGTAATATGCCCCACATTTCTTCGCCATTTAGCTCTGGTTTGGTGGTTTGGTCTTGGTTTGGTCTGATGCTGCTGGAAGGTTGTGTGTTGATTCTCAGTGGGCTCGACAGGAGGAGCAACACTTGACACTACAGGGAGTCATTTGATTCAGTGTTACTATAAAAAATATCCTTTAACGGAGCTTTAAAATCTCTTTACACGTGTGTTTAAATGCCTACTAGTGTTGTAAATGAAGCTTGCCTCCATAGGCTAGCATCAACCATTGTTCTCTCCCTCTATCTCCTTTTGTACGAGCACCCACCACAGGGGTGTGCCAGTAAGACAGCTCTCCTCTTTCTTCTCCCTTTTCCCCCTGATCTGGCCAAAAGACAAAGCATTCAAAGAAGAAGAAAGGTTCTTATCTGAGCCGGGGAAAAGGTTTTAACCCGAGAAGCCAGAGCAAAGAAACTCAGAGGTTATTCAGCTTTTTCCCTCTCTCTCTCTCTCCCTCTCTCTCTTTTTCATTGTGTTTCTCTCTGTCTCTCCCTCCTTTAGTGTTCCTGAGGGGAATGCGCAGTGGGCTGCATATTTGTGTTGCTGTGTGCCTACTTTATACCGCGCTCCCCTGCCGAGCGAGGCTACGCAGCATGGAGTGAAAGGCCATGCTGGAATGCCTATAATGCACTGTGGAAACTGTGACTGCTTTTGATTTAAATGGTTTCAGATGCGCCTTTTGGAGGTGCACAGTGAGAAACAGCTGGTTGCTGTGGCTATTGATATGCACAAAAAGAGTGTTGAGGCTGTTAAAGTAGCCCCGTAGGCTGGATTCAGGCAGGATCTTGCCAAAACATGGCTCTTATTCTTATGTCTCATGTTTTGTTATGTAGATAGATGTTTTTAGTAGATTATCATGATACTGATTTACACGAGTCCTTTCATAAAAGCATGTCTACTACCCAACACCCTGAACTGATATATATTATACTGTCAAATTACTATATGAAATTACAGTTGAGCTTTGAAATGCAACAATGAGCATCAGCCTATCTGCTGCTGAATTCCTTTCAAGAAATTTCTTTGAAAAATCTTCTAAAAGACTGTAGATTGCTTTTGATTAAATGGGTTTTTAGTAGATATCCCAGAGGAAAAAAAATCACATAATGGCGACTCTGAAACGTACACTAACAAGATTCCCATATATTCCCAATGCACTTGAAGGCACAGTTTGAACACAAGAAAAGTTTGTCACTGAGTTTAAACCTTGGCGAGCACGTATAATGAGAAAGAAAACCTATGAAGTTTTTGTCTTTTGAGAGATTTAGGATTCAGTCGATGGCGAGCTCCACTGAAGTTCAGTTTCCTTCCAGGTCATTTGGCTTTGTCCGGGTTGGACTGACCCGATGTGATCGTTCTGACTCAGGGCATGTAACCGGGGGATTTGGGAGCAAAAATGCATGCTGCCACAGAGAGAACAGCCAACCAGGACGTAGTCCTACCCAATCACCTGTGATGGTTCTCCGTCACATGCTGCTCAGCTCAGCCAACGAAGCTCAGTCAATTTCAGCTCAGTTGGAAGCATGAAGGAGAGGTTGAGCTTATTATCACCTACAGTTCTGAGCGTCTTCTGGCATTTTTTCTAATGTGTATATGGCATCTTAACACAAAGAGAGATACAAATGACAAACAAAAAGAGATACAACACTGTGAAGCTATATTTGTCCTCAGATGAAAGACTGTATGTATGAGCGCTCACTTTCAAGGATAAAGAAAACAGATTTGTTGTCCACGCTTTGTGTGATTGGAACTCACTATACTGTAAGTCTGCACCCACTACATCTGGCTGTTCTAAAAATGATTACACATGAATATGTTTTTCATAGAGATACATTTTACAATTTTGAAAACAATTGTGGTTTGAAATGCAGCGTGATGGGTTTAGAAACAAGCTGCTGTACAGTAAATGACCTAAAAACTGTCGATTTAAGGGTTCTTATTACTGTAAATTGACTTACACAACAACATTGTTATTCCTTAAGAACACAGCTTGTTAGCTATGTAGGAAGATAACGTCCACATTCATAATGATGTCTACTTAACTGAGCCATCAATGGGGACAACATCAGATCTATTGGAATTACAGAACAAATCTGAGATTTAGTCTGCCAAAGCTGGAGTAAAAACTGTAATATCTGAACACGGGAACATGTTTCCAGAGCCACAGACAAACTGAACTAAACCATCCTGTAGATTTTGTTTTCATTTTCAGTCTCCTCAGACTCATTTCAAACTGCTGTTCTTTCTTCCTTTTTTGTCTGGCACACAAAAGTAATTTACTTCACGAACTGTTGTTATGTTCCAAGCGCTGTGAGAGAGTGTTATTGCTAAGCGCACATATACCCACAGACACACACACAAAGACACACACACACACACACAAACCTCCCTTGCCTCTACCTGCAGACAGTGTGGAGAAGAGATAAGGCTGCATCAAATGCACAACGCAGTATTGATTTCCATGCCAACCAATCTCACCCAATCAAAAAAGGTCACGCTGTGTAGAAATCAAAAAGAGGCGTCTTTGTTTCAGAATTGCATGCTGGGTAGCCTTCAGGCAGACAGATTCAGTGAGTGAGACAGTTTGAAGCGTAACGTTTTTCATCTGTGGCTAACCACCTCGTGCAGCAGGCAAAATTGGAAAACAATATTGATATCTGACCAATGTAATGGCTCAGATACCAGTGTGAGAAAAGGTAATTTTTTTTTGTCTTTTCAGAAAAGTAGTCTGGGCCTGCTCTCATGCATGGCGAAAGTACACCCATTACACACTGGTGTTGGTGTGAATCTAATTTTGTCAGCCCCATGCCATGCCTTCCAAACTCAATCTGTAGCCTTTGTCCGTCTCTGCGGCTCCGTGAGACATGATAAACAAAGCAACAATTCAAATCTGTGGGGCTCGTGGGCGGATTTCACAGCCTTCCTATGGCTCGGTGTGATGACGGTCAAGATGGGGGCTTTGGAAGGCGTTTTTGATGTGTTTGTGTTGTTCCGTGCTGGGTCGGGGTCACCCCTACATGCATTAATGAGCTGATGTGGCGTTTGATGTTGGCCTTCAAATCTCCTTTGGTGCTCTGGCCCTGGTGTCCGCCCCTCTATCCACCCTCTTTCTCGCACACAAACACACTCTTTACACACACAGTCAACATCACACACGCAGGCAGATACTCACTCATTTACATTGCCGGTAGGAAACACGCTGCTTCGCTCTCCTGCAGCACTCTGCTGATGATGAAATGAGGAAGAATGTGCACCTATGTTTGTTTTCTGTGTTTGTATGAAAGAGGGAGAGGTGGAGACAGAAAATGTGACTAGTTTGTGTGTTTACAGGCGCATGTATATATATGTTGACAGGATGACACTGATACAAACAGTGAGAACAGCGAATGAGATGCCATGAAACCGTCTCCTGACAAAAACTGCCTGTCTATTTCCTGCTCATGATTATTTCCTTTTCTTTTGACTGTGTTTTTCCCACTCATTCGCCAAGTCCCCCCAAAAAACCCCATTTTTGTTCAGGCAGCCAGCGCGGCCTTCCAAATGCACAATTGCTTTCCTCTGTGAGCTCTCCTGTTTCCCGGTATGCTAATTTCCTGTGATGATCAGAGGGACACAGGGATAAAAGTGGTGCGCTTTAAGCACTTTGTAGTTTTTATATTGTTGCCATAGTAACATGAAACTGGAGGCCAAATCAATGTGGCTTCTCTCATTTGCATGGAGAAATAGAAACCCCTAAACAGAAACAGAAGGGAAAGAGAGCGGGAAGAGTAAAAAGAAGAGGCAGAGAGAGGGAAAACAAATGCCATCCCACACTGCAGAGCATCACCCTTCCTTCAGTACAAGCTAGTTTAACAACCACTATTTATGCATGGCAGGCACTTCCTCTACAACGAGCCAATCGCTTATTAAAGTGCACTTGCAAGAAAACAGAAACAACCTAACTCTTTCTACTATCTGAGAGCTTTCAGCTGGTCTCTACAACACCTCCATGTAGCTCCCATTCTGCACCGTTCACTTGATATGCACCCTGCATGCTGCTCACTCCACTTTGAAGTTGTTCACAGGGCTATGGAGCTATGATTATCGTGCCCCTCACAAACCTTCTACTCCTGCTCTGAACTGTGTGCTGCCGACTGCAGGAGCCGCAGAGCTACAGCCCGAGCACCGTCCAAGCTACTCCAACCAACCACAGCCCCAGTCCCATTCTGATTCAGCTTGTGAATGCTTAATTAGTTGTTAATTAGCTCAGCTCCTCCGTACGCCACTCGCTCTATCTCGTCATTTATCAGGTTCCCAGACTGGGCAGCTGTTAATGAATGGTATAATTTATTCAGCCCAATCTGTTTGTCCTCAGAGTGCAGTGCTGCGTAAAGACTGAGCGTGTGCACATGCATGGAATGATTAGGAAACATCTTACTGTGCTATCAGAGCGGCGTAGTCAAAGTGTCTGCAGGTAGCGCAGACGTACCCTCTTTCTCGGGGTATTAACACCAAACCCTTCAGTCTAATTACCATTCATACAGACAGATTGAAGGTGGCACCAAATACACACCTTCTGTCAGCAGTCTCCTCCCATTCATCTCTCACGACACCCAGCTGACTCCAGGGGATGTTAGTTACACAAAACAGTTCGACTGCACCCGCATCGGCTTTATAATTCATCGTGCAACAGTTGAGGTTAGTGACAGAAGGAGGTTGATGTCAGATCAACGTTGGAGGAGCTCCCACCCATGAAGAGAGCGGGAGGGAGGTGATACATGTGAAAAGAGGACGTGAGATCAGGAGGTTCTGGGTGGTATTTGTAGCAGAACTCCATTGGATCTCATTATCTCCGTGCATGGTCAAGAAGTCATGCTTTCTGTCGGTTCTGGCACCTGATATAAAAGGAGACGCAAGAAACTCATTCAAATTCAGAATCCGCAGGATAATCTTGTGGATATTAACAAAAAGAGTCCTGTGGCCTAACATTAGCAGGGATCACATACTGTACTGTATATCCCCTTCAGGTTACAGCCAGGGGTTAAGTCAGTTCAAAGAGGAAAACTAAAGCAGGTTTGGCTGCATCCCAAGGAAACATGGTGTTCGTAAGGCTGGCATGTAATTACCTCCCAACAGCCCTCTGATTCCACTTAGCACTCGGCTTAATCTTTATAGGCCTTCATAATGCATTGCAGCCATTAGTCACTTCACATAGGTTGTTTGTCATCTTGCAGCAACATGGAGTGTTCAAGAAAACAGAAGTGTGTTTTCAACAAGGAGGGGGGACACAAGACTGGAATTCCTGCAGTAATAACAGAATTTCAGTAATCCCAAGAGGGAATCTCTGGGAATTTTGTTGAGACAGAGTCAAAAATTTGCGGTGAAAAGGGTTTGGGAATGGAATTCAGAGATGAAAGCCAGATCCCCTCGCCATAGTTCACACAAGGGGCTGAATTACGGATGACGTCGTCATTGTTTTCCACTGCCAAACAGATTAGCCTTAAATGAGGCCCTGGCTCTGCGACTGCGGAATCCACTCACCAGGCCCAAGTCCACGTGGTAGCCTGGTGTGATATCTCTCGGGCAGGAGCCGAGTAAACACAGAGTAAACACTGACATCATCTATGGGAACCAATCAAGTGTGACATCAGCGGGAAATGTTCAAGAGCAGGGCCTAGTTTTAGGGTGGAAGCTGTGTTTAGTCTTAACATTTTAACCTGAAAGGAAAGAGGTGCAAGTTAAAGAATTTCAGTGACTCAAGATTCAACACTTTACTGCAATTTTAATGTAGTTGATGGGAGTTTGGTTGAAAAAGAAACTCCCAGAAACCTCAGGACGTCACATAACTACACTGAAATTAAACAAGTAGTAAAAACATAAAATGAACATAGTCGAACAATAAAGCTTTAATGCATAAAGACATAATAAATAACAAAGAAGAAAAAGTGTTCCTGTTTCATTGTTTCATATTCGATAATTGCCTATAATGTGTACACTCCACCCAAAGAAACATAGGGAAAAACACACACACACAGCAAACACCACCATACAGTATCACCACAGAAAAGCTCTTGCCATCCATAACACTCAAGGCTTTAGAAGATGAATTGAATGAAATTTGGTGATAAAAAGTTACCTTAAGCTCTTACCCCTCCACTCAAAGTGATGTTTGCTTATAGTTCAGTAGAATGGTGTGTGTGTGCAGAGTTTGACACTAGAAGGCTGTTTTCATCTGCTGAAAGGGGAAACTTTCTCTCTGCTAGCAGGATTTTGTGACATCACAGCTAGTGAGGAAGCCAATCATAATCCAGAAGGCAATTTACACAAGTGTGATGTGATGCAGATGTCCAGTGCACATACACTGAGAATGGACTTTCCAGTGAAGTAGGAGACATCTTGCATCCACATCCACCAGTTCAACTTTTAAAAGAACAAATATTTGCATGTTCATAGATTCTGTATTTTTCACTGAGGGAGGAAGAGTTGATGTAATTTTTTAACTTTTTGTTAACAAGTGGATTGAACTTTTTTTGTGGAAAAAACATATCAGAAACAAAATATTGTGTTGAAATGTGTTTTTAGGGGACCTTTAAAATATAATTCCAATTTATTTTATATATAATTTTATTGATCATTCATGTTTCTTGCCCCATCGGACATTGTTGCTGCGTTCCAAGTTCTGAGCATTTATTTTGGTGAATTCAGTCTTAATTCGGGCTGGGCGATATAATATATATAATTAATCAAATTAATTTTGCACAATGTGTAAAGTTGAGTTATTACAACATGCACAAAAAGTTTATTTTCAGTCGAAATGCAACTTAGATGATGGCTGGCTACATTAGCTGTCGTGAGTCATGACAGGCCTGTAAACAGTGAAGTGAATAGTATATATATATATATATATATATATATATATATATGTATATATATACTATATGCTCACCTGCTGTAGCTTACAGGACTAACTGTGGTTAGCTGAATTTAACAGTCACATCTACGAGAGGGACAGACAGAAAAAAGGATCTAAACTCTGATTTTTACTCTCGATTTGTGTATGTTGTTGTTGTGGTGTTATCTCTTTTTACCTCAGGTGAAACCACGGGAGTTGACAGACCAGTTTGCAGATTCTACTTGGTTCGGTCTGTCTCTACCTGCCAGGTAGTTCAGTGCTTCTGTGCTGAAACTAATTACTAAACCGGACATCCAGTTAAATGGTCTAATCTATTTAATGGTTATAATTCAATGCTTTAATGGAGGTATACTTAGTCCAAGCATCTGGCAGTGACAGTCCATATCTGTGTGTGATAACCTTTATTTTTTGAATATGCACAACGATCTTGCAGGTTTTGCATTATTCTTGCTCAAATGTCTTGCACAATATGATGTTTCAATCATGTTTTAGTCTGCCTAGCTTTAATCATAACCAAAACTAAAAACATTTTTTTAAAAAGCCAAGTTGTAAAAAATCCTTTAAATCATACCAAGAAGGTGAAGGGTTGGTGCAGGTGTCCTCATTCAAGGGAAAGGGCAGGTGTGCAAGTAGGCACTCACATACACTTAGACACACACACTCCTCAGTTACAGCTTAATTGACACTGCACCCCTGGACATTGACCAGGTGTTGCCTTCATGCTGTTCACATACCTGTCTCCTCTCAGCCACCTGACTGAGGAGAATAAAAGCCCTGATTAATTTAGGCTGGAGCTTCCCTTTTCAAACCAGTCCGCTGCTTGCTTTGATCTGTTTGCACTGCATTTGATCTTTAGTGAGGCTGTTAACAGCACCACTGAATTAGACCATTGGCCTCAGACGAAGTCCGTCCTAATTACCGTCCCCTTTACTTAACAAAAGGCCCGGGGCCTCCGGCCTAACCAGTATTTCTTCTTCAACACACACACACACACACACACACCTTCACATTCTTAACCTCAGAGACAGCAAGGCAAAGAGTATGGCCACATGAAAAAACATCTGGTGTTGTGATCATGGATCTGTAAATGTCTTAAACTAAATGCTTAAACTATATGCTGTGCTGTGTATTCTTTCAAGGTTTGTTAGATCATGTTCATATAAATAATCTTTGATGTTTCTTTCCCTCCCTGCATCTTTCAAAAAAATATTTTATTCCTATTTTTGTCGGATTTCTTATAATTTAATTGAAAAAAAACCCCATGTTTTTCTACATTTAAGGCAAAACAAGGAGCATCAATTCACAAAGTCCACAGAGTTATAGACACACGATGTCTGCTGAGATGTGTGTTTTAATAGTTTTAAATCAATTATATAATTCAGAGGCTGTTTCTTTCATTGCTGAGATAATATATAATTTATGTGAATGCATGTATACAACATCATACTACTACTCCATTGAAATGTAAATTCTCTCTGGGCTGTCCATAATGAAGCCATTTGGGAATTTCCATATTGGAAATCTTACCATTTCACCCGGAGGTGTAATTGTATTTCTTTCTAGGCTGATGCAAACAGAAAGATAATACAGTGTGTCACTCAGATACAACGTTATCTGAAAATTGAAACCTAATTACATGTCACAACTGTGGAATGAAATCAGCTTTATTATCTACTCATATACACATACCTGCGCCTTGACATTAAAACATTTCAGCTCTCACTTTTTCAACACTGTACACATCAGATTTTCTTCTTAAGATGGAAACCGGTATTTAGCAACAGAAACAGTTAACGTGTCAGTTTGAAATAACTGGTGCTTTTGGTCCAGCTATAATAAGCAGTCATGGCCTCTTAGTTGAAACCTACACGTGTGAATCATGAATCTTGCTCACAGATCACAGGCACGCTCTGAAGGCCTTTTACATCTAATCTGATTTTCTTTTTTAAACGAGGCCTTTGATGGCTCTGTAAAGTAAAGTCGGCCTGGCAAATTCCCACAAAACATCATGAGGGCAGTTGAAAAGCAGTAGCACAGTCACACGGTCAGGCCCGCATTGTCTGTTCAATCGAAATCCCCCACGTTCCAGCGTTCCTCTCTCAACCTGAAGACACAGGGAAGAACTGTAGAGCTGGTGTGAAAGTAAAAATTGAGAAAATGAACTTAATGTAAACATAATCTAAAGTTAAAAAAAAACCTCAATGAACAGCCACATTATTTTTAAAAACAGCTGCAAAAGATACAGCACAGTTTTCAGATTATTTGAAGTCTGTGGTCATTACCCTACTGCAAAAAGTAATCCTCACAATGTAGCCAACCCTGGTGACCCTCACATGCATGAAAAACATAGTGATCATAAAAGACTTGAGATATAAAATATAAAAAAATGTATCTAGGTTTGGTGTTATGAACAGGAATCTACAAGAACAAGATGGTGTGCTCTGTAGTGAATAATAGATTAAACTTTTGCTCAGAATGCTACAACAAGCATGTCAGCTTGAACAATGTTAAAAGCTTACCACCTCCGATTTGAGAGTGTACACCTGCTTATCTGGGGTGCTCACTAGCTAAGATATGTGGACACATGCCTGTAACTGATACTTTAAAACTGCACTAATCAATCGTTTTAATTGACAATGGATTAAATCACTATTTATTGTATAAACATTGTCACTTATAGTGACAAACCCACAGAGAATTATCACCCAACTCTGCAGCTCCCGTCAGCTCCACAGAGCATTTTAGCATCCTTCAGCAAATTGTTTTGGCTTTACAGCTCCACAAATTTACTCTTTGTTTCAAAGTGTCTAATCACTCGCATTAATCTTGTATCCAGCCATAGCAGAAGGTAGTTTCAGCAAAAAAGCACAAAACCCACTGACCAGTTAGCAACTAGGTGAAGCCTAAGAGCCAGATATTGTTTCTCAGGAGTTGGTGGACATCAAAACAAAGCAAACTTACTTTCATCAGGTAAACAGAAACACAGTCGCCATAACAACTGCCCTCAAGAGGTCAGATATGAATCTGCGCAACTTTAAAGGGCATTTAGTATTCATAAAATTACGTCAAAACATCTTAATAGATATATAAAGGAACTATTACCTGCAAAACTGCAGCATTTTACATTGTAAAATCCTGTTACACCAAATCTAAATGTGGCTTCAGCACAGTGATTTGATTTCTTGTAAGAGCACCTCAAAGAATAATAACCTTTTAGAGCCTAATTATCATTGCAATAAATGTAGGAAGAGTGAGTACCGTACTTATTGTGAGCACTATATGTACAGATCCATGTACCATGTATGTGTTTAAGGTGGCTTTGCACTGTAACTTTGGTTTCACATCAACACCTGTTGAAGCACTAAAACTGTTATTTAAATAGATCATCATAGATCATTCTTAAGTTATTGTTTTGTTTTGGGGAGAAGTACTGTATGTCAAGTTAGAGTGTTTCTTTCACTTTTCAGTAGTAGCTGGTAATATTCCTCCTGTGGTATCATGCTGAAGAAACGCAGCTGTACAGGTATTATGAACAGACTTACTCTTGCACATATTGTTCCTGTCAGTTCTGCTTGTGTTTTATGTTGCCGGAGCCAAATACGCCTGAGAGCTCTTTGTGTGGGTAGTGAGGAATGTACTGTATGGGCATATGGATATGATAGATATACATACTGTGAACAATGAACGTGTGCATAGACTCACGTATAAACACACACTAGTATATATACACACACACACACACACACACAGATATATACACACAAGGGTAGCATTTTGGAATGCAGGAGGCGCAGGTTTATACACCTGACGATGAAAGACTTATTTGATTAAGGCCTTTAAGTTCAGAGCCAAGAGTTGATGTTAATGGATGGTGGTGATGGAAGGTGAGCGCTCCTCTCTTTAAAGGAAAACCCTTTGTTTTTTTTACAACCTGGGTCTTTCAGTTTTAGTTAACACAACATTTTGCACACTAACTTATGGTCTGATATTAGAACAGTAAACCAGTGGGGCAAATGACATGTGGTTAGGCAATAAGACTAAGACAAAGTACTTTTTCAGTTCAGTTTTAGTAAGTTGGTTTGAGTCACTCCAGTCGTGCATGCCTCAAGCACAAGTAGCATACTAGTTTCTACAAGACATCATAAGACACAGCTAAAATCTAATAACTAAAATCACCAAAATGCTCCACATATTTGAGGAAAAAACTCTGAAGTATCAAAGGAAAATCAAGTTTACTTCAGGGGCATCAGTTAAAAACAGAGAGACTGTAAAGTGCCCCACATACCAGGAAGTTAAGTCATGCTGGGAAAAATTCCTGGAAATGTTGTCTGGTGTTGACTCATAAGTGTTAAAGAATTCATATGGACAAGATTTAAAGAAGCATTATTGATTTTCTTGGCCATTTGGGAGCAGTGGAACAACCTGTAAACTCAACATGGAAATAGCCCTAAAGTTGATATGTCGAATGTGTTAGCAGACAATTGCCTCCAAATGATCATTCATTTGGAGTTGTGTTTCTGCCCAACTGGAAGTCCAATATTCACTTTCCTTTTAGCTTTTTTTGAGTCTCCATCAACTCCTGAGGGAAATATCTTGTTCTTTAGCTGCTAAATGCTCCACTATGTTCTCCAGCTAGTCGCTAACTTTGTCTGTCTGCCGTTTGGTGCTGAGCAGGTAGCGTTAAGTATGTTTATCAGAGGTTTTTCACTGACAAAAGCTGCCTGCTGTAGCTGGAAACAAGAGTGATGAGAGCAGCAGAGTGAACCTAAACAGAAAAGTTTAAGGCAGTAAAACAAAAAACATTGAATCGAAAGATGCTAAAACACTCCATGGAGCTGAAGGGAACTGCTGACTTGGGGGAAAATTCTCTGTGGGTCCATCACTCCAACTGATACCTTTCACATTACATATAGTCATTTGACCCATTGTTAATATAAAAACACTGATAAGTGCAGCTTTAAAATTTTCATTGTGTTATCAATGAAATAATTGGCTGTGTTTGAATGGTTATATATTTGAGATGATGACATACCTTGGATTATGGACAATCCTGGATACATTTTCATCATTTACAGTTTGATTAACATCTCTCTTCAAGGGTAAAATCTTCTGTTGGGGACAAGATTATCAAGAGGTTCACTTCCAATCAATGAAAGAGTTTGAAGAAAATTCAAAACAGTTTTTGAATTGACTGAGGCTTATTTTTAGAAGTTTTTCTTTGGGTTCATACCTGACCTGGCACCTGGTCCTTGTGTATGAGGAATATGTCGGTCTCTTGATCAAGCCGCCTTGTCTACATGCCCTTGAGGAACGTTCTACTTTATTTACTTTCAACTCATCATCATCCGCGTGTGACATCATCGGCGCTCTTGCATACCTTTGTTGCGTTTTCCTCCATGCTTTAATTCACAGCCACAAAAGATAAGAGGAACCCACAGCATACCAGCCAGTGAGAAGAAGAGTGCTGAAGAAAGAGCAACGGCAAAATAAACAGATTTCAAAGCACTTTTATATCGAGACATCAAACGTCCCATGCGATGAAACAACATGCCACAGCCTGTTTTAATTGACACATTGACAACCTCAAACTTATGATAAGAAGATGGGAGTGGGGGCAAAAAGGATGGAAGGAAGGAGGGAGGGAGGGAGAGAAGGGCTGAGGAATGAAAGAGAGATCAGCCTAAACTAACAACAATAATGGAATGATAGAAGGGCTTAATTTCGCCTGACAGACGGCGCTTTCATCAGATTGTGTGCCTTGAACTGCACCTTGATTAATTATTAAATAAGGCGGCCTGCTCTCCAGCTCTGGCCCTCATTTGATGCTCCCACAAATGTGTTTCTGCTGACAGATAGAGGTCCACTACTGGCCCCTGTTTACACATACCAAAATAGAACAGCAGGCAAATCTCAATACTGTGTTATAAAGCATGACTGGAGCTTTGATGGTATTACAGCCGCCTTAGGGAGGTTTTCACATTTCAATTTCAACCCTACACATAGATATTCTTCATTGCCACCATGTTGACTATGTTGATTTATTTGTTTGTTTATGCACATATGGAGAGATCTGAAATCGGTAAACTGTTTCTTATTTTCTCCAATAGTAGTCACTGTTTTTCACAAGGTATTAAAGGATGTTTTAATCATAGGCTTGTTGTCCTACTCTGTGTTCATACAGAAAGCAAATACATTTCTATAAAGGTTGACTGGAGCTACTTGACTCCCTGTTATACTGTAGCACTCCTAGCATTTAGTGGTGGATAGCACATTTACTCATGTACTTATTTAAAGTTTTGATGTACTTGTACTTTACTTAAATATTGCCATTTGCCATTTTACTACTTTATACTTCAACTCCATTACATGTCAGAGGCTATTTTGCTACCTTGTAGATTTTACACTAAAAATATATTTAATTTATATGTTTATAGAATAAAACACATTGTTAGAGATTAAACTGCCAAACAATATATAAAGCAGTATATAAAGTGCAGGTGACCATTTTGCACGTGTGTTTCCAGTGCAGTACATAATTTGCTCAGTATTTATGTGATTGCATATTTTTTTTATATATAGTTTGGTTTATAATCTAAGTTATTGTGACAGCAATAAAATAAAAAAAAAAACAGTAGTAAATCAGGGAAACATCTTAAATCTTAAAAAAATGTATTCACAAAAGTAAAGTCAAGTCAGTTTTTTTATAGAGCACATTTAAAACAACAAATGTTGGCCTGAGTGCTTTAAAGAGACAATCAAATAAAAAAACTTACTTTAAAAAAATAATTTAAAAAAAAGCATGATAATTAATCATTTGGGCTAAAAAAAAAATTGGAATATTAATAAGGGAATAAGGGAAATGATTACTGAAAAATATATTGGAGAAAAGTCCAAAAAATAATGAGAATACAGTGTGATCAGTCAGGTGTTCATGATGACTTTCAAAAAGAGAAAGAGATAGTTGTTA
Source organism: Oplegnathus fasciatus (assembly GCA_003416845.1). Classification (NCBI taxonomy): domain Eukaryota; kingdom Metazoa; phylum Chordata; class Actinopteri; order Centrarchiformes; family Oplegnathidae; genus Oplegnathus; species Oplegnathus fasciatus. Next base: position 167,762 of record NTHP01000004.1, on the reverse strand, counting down.
AAATGGGTTTTAAAGATATCAATCGAGGTGGAAGGAACAGTGAGAGTCAAACTATTCCACAGTTCAAAAGAAAACTCCACTTTCGTACTACACCTCCATAAAGTTGGTGGAGTATTTGTGCAATTTGTTTTTGCTACTTTCATTTCACTAACAGATTTTTTTTTTCTTCCACTAATCCTGTTATAGCAGAAGCCAGTAAGTGATGTGTGCTTGCTTGGTAATGAAGTAAACACACGTAGTGTTGGTCACATACTGACATACAAAGGTATAGTGATTAAAATAGATTTTCACTGTTGCAAAAGACAGCAAAGCTAAACAATGTCCTTGTGACACTATAACAGTTATATATCTGCAACATGTGTGGTATCAGGGCTTTCATTCCCTGATTTACAGTCATAAACTCATCCCATGTGATTCAAACATTTCCAAGAGAGGCTGCTATGGCTGTCACATGCTGCGACGTGATGCAGATATATACAGTATGCGATCCTCTAATGCAGACTGCTTTATGTCTTACAAACCCTGAAGTTAAACATTGTTGGACACATGTGCTGTACCACAGACGTGCAGAGATGGAGTAAGAGGACGATTTATGAATGTCCATAAATAACATCAGACTGCCTGCATTTTGACATGCTAATAAATGCTCCTTCCAAATCAATAAGACATGGGAAACAACAACCCAGCCCATCATTCAACAAATCAAAACCTCATGATTTTCCCTGAAATGGTCACAGCCTTCTTTACGCACTGAAATCCGTGCTGTTGGCCTCGATCTGACATGAGATTAGAGAAATAATGGTGAAATCTACGTCTACCTTCCTTCTTTCTCTCCTTGTTCCCTTGATTAGGGAGCCCTCGGTGGGCGGCCTGCGTCTTTTCAGGTCCTCTTGTTTGGTTTGGGCATATCTGGCATAGCTGCGGTCTTGTTAATACTTCCCCCAGCTCAGTGCATCTGGAGAACCTCCCGCACACCTCCTTAGCTGTATCAGACAACCCATGCATACGATGTACATACACACACTCAAAAATGGGTATGCAACTTCACAGACATATACAATAAAACACACACACAGTGAATATGCTGTGGTCTGCTCATAGCTCGAACTACCTCACTGGCACCAAGTTTGTCCTCAGATAAACTGTCTAGCTCCCATTACATCTTCTTCAGCTGATTTCAGGTCTCTGAGGACATCTCCTGCCCATAAACTCACACTTCTACTCGAAAGACAGAAAGAGGAAGAAATTAGCAGACATAAACAAGTCTTCTCAGAATGAGAGGTAGTAGTATTCAGTAAAGCCTTTGATCCAGCCTTAACTAGATCCAATTTATGGCTGCTTCTCCCCACAATAGCTCATTGTGTAGAGAGCTGGAGATGATCTAATCACCGCTGCCCTCAGAAGTCTGAGTGAGGAGATGAAGAGGAAACATAGTGGAAACATTGTCATCCATCACTTTTGATGTGAAAACACATGATGGCTTCGCCTTATCAGATTTTTCTTCCAAATTAGTAAGACCAAATGAAATGAAGCAGATCAAACAAGACGAAGGAGTCATTTAATTGCATTGCACACCCACACTCCACTTCCTGCGGTAAACTGTCCCCTTCGTCTGTAGGAATGGACATTGTGATGAATAGATGGAGAACAATGCTCCTGCAGAAGATGTTTTGTTGAATGGTTCACATGGGTTTTATCAGTTCTCCACTCTCTCTTCACACAGCTACAAACGCAGCCGTCCCCAAACACATATCTCACACACAAACACACACAAAAAGTGTTTCGCAAACTTCAAATAAACCTGGTTACCAAGAGACAATCAATGGCCCCTTATCGTCAGCAATCCTGCAAAAACTCTCTTCGCTCTGTTGAGAGTTCAGATGTCAGCCACACACCTAAAGACAAAGCCGAGCACAGATACTGACTCGTGCCATCCACTATCTATGGCACCAAAAAAACAAGGCAGATTCTGAAATGCCACCTCGTGACTTTTTGGAGGAGCTAATCTATTCTATTTAATGTAGTTCAGAGGGGCCCCGGCTCCGCACTGAAGACACAAGGCAGGATTAGTCCTCATATAGCGGTGGCAAGATGAAAGGAGATAAACCACTTAGCCTGGTTCTTGGATGACTTTATATATTTATTTCCCACAAGTCTCTTCCCAACGTTTGAAAAGGGATTTAGCAGCGAAGACACTTAAGTCTCTGGAAGTTAATCTTTTTTCCTCTTTCAAATAAGTTGTGGATTCTTTTGGTGCGCTGTTGAGTTTTATGAACTTTCGACTGTAGTTCAGGGAGGGTTGAGAAACAGGATTCCCTGTGCTAACTATGGCCTTAAAAAAAATCTTAAAACTGTCATGAGAGTAAGTTTTCCTGCTGTTCAATCAAAAACACGGCATCTGGAGCAAACTGCATTGACATTTGAATGTATTTAACAGGTCACTTAGTGATTTTTCTTTCTGAATCACACCTCTAAATAACCCTCATGATTTGGATGCAGATTTCCCTGACCCCAAAATGTGTTGCATAGCCTTCATGTCTGGCTGAGAGTCTGACCCGTCTGCTCTTCAGTATCTTCCCACTCCTTTATTGACTCTGCAGACTCTGCGCTCCGAGCCGAGCCCGCTGAGGGGTGCCGACCCCGGGCTCTGGCCCCTGCACATCAAAGGCTCCTTATAGAGGATGTTAATATTTGCTCAGGTGCATCTCACGGGTCTCCCTCTCTGAGCAGAGACTGCTCCGAGCATATAAATATATCTCAGAGGCCAAAGGGAAGTCTGGTCACGCTGTCCCTGTGTGTGTGAGAACAGGGGAGGGGAGTGGATGACAGCGTGTGCTGTCGCAAAAAACACACATACACACTCATGTACACAGACTCCACCCCTTGTCCAGACTCCTCCGGTCTATAGCCTGTAGTTGAACCCCCCCATCTCTCTCTTTCCTTTCTTCTTGGTGGCCTTCTGACCTGGGGCTGCCCTTCAGTCAGCGTAGACATGGACAGGACAGCTGGGGACAACAAGAGCCCTGTCCCAACCAAATCCCCTCCTGCTCTTGCATCCCATGACCCCTGCATTGCCTTTGAACTTCTGCCACCCAATACCGAGGCCCTCCTGAGACAGCAACTGTTTACCCAACAATGTTACAAATAAGAACGCGAGATTAGATGTAACTTTCCCCAAACCTTTGTTTATGTGGCGCAAGACCTCCATCTCACATCTGCACCGATTCCATCTCAGTGTCACTGATTACGCTGGCTTACAGAAAGTCTGGGCCCCATCTTCCCAACGTTGCTTACAGCCCTGTTCTTTGGATGTCAGGTTGACTTGGCTCGCTGCGACCGGCTTGTTTACGCTGAGCTCCGCAAATAAGATCTAACCCTCTGCAGCCTCCGTCGTCAGCCAATGCAGATAGACAGACGTGGAATCTAGAAACTCCAGCGTCACATCAAAGGAGCTGGAAGCAAGTCAGCCCCACATCTGTGGAACAATCTGACTGCGAGACTGATGTGTTTCGTAACTGGCTCGCTGACAATACACAGATACACTGTTGAAGACCTGCAGAACTGTTGCTGGTGCTGCTGCTGGAGCACACGTAAACAGGCCCCAGTCTAACATACAGTACGTCTGGAGTTTAGGATCCCAGGCAACTATGGAGTCCTGGTGCAGGATCTCTTTGCTACAAGCTCCAGCAGAGCAGTGGCTTTTGAGCAGTTCAATTCATTCTTGACATGATTACAAAATATAAACTTTTAAGTAATCTGGAGTACAGTATTGTATTGTTGTGCTTGTTCAGTATAAGAATGAAATCATGATAATATACAGCAAGAACTGATCAGACTACTCACTTTTTTTATGGAACCGACTGACCAGATGGAAAGCGACACTCTTTATTTCCCCTTAGAAATAGATATGAGATACATATTTATATAAATATGGGTGAAGCAAGACAGATTGTATAGTTTCGTCATAGCAAGGTCAACATACACGGCCCCAGCAGCAGAAAATTACCTTTGAGCAGTTTGTATCACAGTTATACACATCATACTTTTCCCAATGCCAGTGGCAGAAAATCCATTATTGTTGTGACTTTCGGTTCATCATCGATGTGGAAATGTGTTAAAAAAGTCTTTCACAATGACTTTGTCTGTCTGTCTAAACTCAGCGCCGGTCCAAGGACGCATGCAGAAGGAGATGTCATTCTTTGATGGCATTTTCCTGTATTGCCTGTGAAAGATGATAACAATAATGTGAACAAAATCAAACAGGAGTGTTAAATTATATAATATTGATTATCCGTTCTTATCAGTCAGGCTCAGGGCCGTCCTTCCTGCTCATATTGTCCTCTATGCTGGTTGTAATCATTACTTTCTCAGTGTTACAGCAGTGGGAAAATATTTTGTGGCATTCATTGTGGAAGTTCAAGGTTAACCAAAATCAATTTACCTTTACTGGTATCAGACAAGGCTGGATTACCAACCAAGCAAAGTGGGCAACTCCCCAGACCCTAAGGGGGTCCAAAAGCTCCAGGCTCACACAGTAATGTTGGTGGTAATTTGATTATTTGTAAATTTGCTTGGTAATAATGAATGCAGCTCTAAAAGCACAATATAAACTAAAAAGACAGTAGCCTTAAGGTCGAGGCTCCATCTTGTAGAGAGGCCCTGAGTTAAAGTATAGTTTTAAAGACTTTCAGTTTATTTTCTGCTTAAAGTTATAAGCCATAAGATTTTCATCATTTCATTTTCAATGCCAATTTTAAACACTTTTTATGGCTGACACCTCTCTATGTAGTAGTTTGCAGTGTCAGTGGCAGAGTCCGCCATTCCTGCATTGGATTCAAATGGTGTGCACATACACAATGCATTCACATACTGAAAGAATACATCACATAAGAGCCACACTGACATTGTAATTTGTGCACATGTCACATAAGAGAATGCGGAAGAGCAGAACAGCTCAACATATTTGCATTGGTACTACTACTTTGGTTGCAGTCACGAATTTTGCGATGTGAACAGATACGTGAGTAGCTCGTCTTCTTCTGTTGTATTTCTGACAGAGGAGCTGCTCAAAGCACGTTTCCTGCCCCCAGTGATTGATAAACGTGTCATTTCAAACAGAACTCTGGAACGTTCTGAGCATTACCTTTAGTAACCACAGGTGTCACCAAATCAACCAGAACTGAAATCTTAAGGATTCTAACTTTAAATGACACATATCCTTCAATAATTTGGGTTTAATAAACTTACCAAAACTGAATTACTGATCGATACATATTGCATAATGCAGATAGAGTTTTGGTTTTATTTGCAGTGGTGTTAAGATGTCCACCACTGAGACTGGCCACCACTCCAATACAATGGAGATGGAATTGTGTTCGGGGGTTTCAACTACCACAAACAATGTCCCAGTTACTCTGCACAGACCTCGGGACACAGGTAAACAAAACAAAAACAGTAAATGGGCAATTTGGGTGAACTGACCCTTTAATCTGTATGACACTGGTGTAATCAATGATACATTATATTACAGAATAATTTATTGTGTGTGTAATAAAAATGATTCTTTTTTTTCTCATTGGTATGTATGACTTTTACAGCTCATATGAACAGGAGAAGTACTGTAGTAGATTACATCACTACAGCGAGTGTTGCTATCCCGTTCATCCAGTTTTAATTTACTACTTTATGCAAATGCATTCTGTGTACTGAACATATTGTTTTTCTCCATATATTTAAGGATGAAATGCCATAATGGTGTACATGTGTTGTAATTAGCACAAACTATGCCCCTCAACTCGCAATCAAATATTCTCTTTAACATACCCAGTGTGGGAGTGTGGGGATTTTCTGTGAGATTTTCTTCCACACTTCCTGATATCCAGTTAACGAGGACCACTCAAGAGTCAGAAGTCTAAATATATCTTCTCTAGCACTCTTTCCCTGCCCCAATTCAGGGGGCTTGTTATGGATGACCTTCCATTGAGAACACATACAACATTTCTGCTTTTTCTCAATTACAATAAAGAAAGGAATCGCAGGTTTTGTCATCTTCTTATGGAAGCTAACAAACCACCACAGCTGTTCCTCATTCAGCACTAAAAGTAGGCTGACTGACAGTAATTAGCAGTGTGGATAGGAGGGGAAGACTTTTTTGAAATCATTACAGGAAGGTGAAGACTGACCTTGTCAGTGTTATCAGTCTGATGTGTCACTGCGTGGGGACAAACATATTGAGTTGACTGGAACTAACACTGACTCCCAGAAGGAAATAACTAAAGTGAGGGGGCCATCTGTTCAGCAATATGGAGGCAGTTAACTGCACATAAATGAAGCTGATAAACACGCGGTGGGAGAATCTATATTCATTAATATTAGACAGAGCAATCACTAAAAGATAACAGCCTGACTGTGAAAAAAGCAGCACATAAATGTCTGTGTGGAACTATCTAACCCCTGTGACCTCTCATATTTAATATGCAGATGAGAAAATTCTGTCTGCCATTCGTGTTGCATTGTGTCACAATATGTGCCTCTTTGAGCGTGTGTAGGCCACTTTAAATGAAAAATCAACCCACGAAACATTTGTTTTACTGTTCTACAATATCTGTGAGAGGTTTTTGCTGTTATTTGATTCAATCGGAACTGTTACACAGTATCTGTGAGTTTTTTTATAACTGTTAATTTACTACTCCTGCTTCTACTGGTACGATCCTTCATTACCCGGAATGACTTTCAACCACCACAGAAACCAGTCATGACCTTTATATGCAGCACTGGGGTGTTATGTTAAGTTGATACTGATGGCCAAGTATGAGTTTTTCCAGTAAAAAGTCTTGCAGTGTTTACTCAAAACCGGTATCTGCTAATACTGCATTGCATTTTCTCCCCTTTATACAGTTTAGCTTTGGTGCAAAGTGATGAATCTAGTAAAAAGCCATCACTTTATAACTGTGAGAGCAATCCTGACATTTGCCACTATTATTAACATCTGCAATGACCGATTTCTTGGGCACTTGGGGGCAGCAGAAACAACACAACACTGACATATCATCACCTTTGCTGATGGCGATCTTGTTAACAAACAGTTGTCTATTTTCCCATCGAGCAGACACAGAGCAACATTAGCATTCATTTGGAGTTGTCTTTGTGTCTACCTGATGAGTGTCAAATGAGTTAAAGTCTAATGTTCACTCTTCTCTTAGCTTTGTTTTTGGTGTTCACCAACTCCTGAAGCAAATATCTGGCTTTTTAGCTGCTGATGCTCCTCTATGTTTATCAGCTAGTCGCTAACTTTGTCTGTCTGCTGTTGGGCCGGTTGTGTACAGTGGGTTTTTAAAACTTTTTTGATACTAATGAGAGCAGTGAGAGTGAACTACACAGAGAGTAAAACTTTGTCATGATTCAGTTTATCTGTCAGTATCACCCTCAGGATAAACTTTTTTTTGGCCCCCTAACGGTCAGCCATCTCTCCTTGTTTCATCCATCCAACAATTTTGTTTTCTGGTGCATAACGAACATTACAGCCTCACATGACCATTGCTCCTTTATATCCCGCTTCTGGATATTTGAAGGAGACCGTTCTCCCAACAAGGACAGCATCAATCATTTCAGAAAATGCCCCAAAACAACATACTGTATGTTTACAATCAAGTGACAAAGCCCTCTAGGGGCTGTAGGAATTATGACAGGAGCAAAGAAGATGTCAGGGGATGTTGTTATAGAGCAACAAAGTCTGTGTAAGGAGGTTGGGGGTGAATGTACGGGTCAACAAAGCATTGGACTTTAACACGGGAGACGGCCATTCATTTCCCGTTTCCAACCGACAGTCAGCGTTGTTTTTTTAAAGTATGACCACGATCGCTTCATAACCTTAACGTGTGTAACAACCAAGCTCCCCTAACCTTGATAAAGTAGTAATTCTAACCCAAACCATGATCTTTCCCTAAACCTAACCAAGTTGCTTTTGTGCCTAAACCTAATCAAACTTCAACCATAGCGTTAATTAAACTGATGCATTTTTCAACAGTGATTGGTAACAACAACAAGTAGTTGCTTGGGTTTTATCGATTTAGCTCTCATAGATTAGGGTTTGATGGACAGGAGCATGATACAAGATATGGGGTGGTCTGTGTATGGGGGGAAATAATAAGAAGAAAAATGAATGATGGTGATGGTGATATTATGACTCCATAGTTATCAAAGATGATCAATCTACTTGATGCAGCCTCTCAAGTGACGAGCCATCATAAAACATAAATGCAAATTATTTTTTTTTAACAAGGCAGAGTTAACAGAACAGCTCCTGAAAGGACGAGTGAAACAAGCTCAGCAGCATAAAGCTGACTGTCGGGAGACCTCACTGATATATTGCACGTCACAAACTCTCCTAGTCAAATATTCATCACATCCCTTTTCCCACCCTGTTTCATTCCAGCTTCAATAGTAATAAATACATTAGTGGATAAAAGAAAATCAAACCGGCTCCCGGAGGGAGCATGTGAAGCCTCACAATCTCCATGCTGTTTGTACTTGGGAAGAATCAATTAAAAATGTACAGCTGCCATAAATGTATTATTCATACACACATCTTTTTCAATTCATCGATGGGCCGACACATGTATTTGTCAGGCGGGTAAATACATCAGCAAACGGAGGAGGAGAGAGCTGGACTTGTGCAGGCAGCGTATTCAAATTTCTGATTTGTGGTTTGGACAGTTGGGAGTTTCACCTTCGCGCGCGTGTGTGTGTGTTAGATTTATAACCTTTTAGAGAGTAATGAGTGTCCTTTTGCTCAATGTAACTTTCAAAGCATTATTCTACCTATCTCTGTCTATCAAGTTAGTATCTCCTCCCTCACTTTCTTACACTCTCTCTTTGTTCTTTCTCTGTCTGTCTTTCTCTCAAACTCACACTCACAGTGCTTGCTCAGGTGCTTGGGTAAAAACATGGATTATTGACCGGTGCATTTTTGAATTTTGACAGATTCTTATCTGATATTTTATCATTTCATCCTTACCCATCTGCCTGCCAGTCAGGTTGCTGGTGCTATAGATCCCTTATGGCTCAGCCAAAGAAACCACTGAAGCTCTGCTATGCAACCTCTCCCCCTGTGCTTTGCTTATAGGATCCACAAGCAGACCTACAAAGATGCGATTGAAGTGAAAGAGTCAAGTCAATCTGAGCTCACTCACTGGCACGCACGCACACACACAAACACATGTGGGTGTTTCGTCTTGTAACATCTGAGATTCTTCAAATGTGCTTTTAAAAAAAGTTTCTCGCCAACCACATCAGTAGAGGCGAAACTTGTGAAAAGGGCTGCCAAGTAAGACACAAACACGCACACACACATGCACTAACACACCTACCTCCAGGTTTCTCCTCCATGAGAAGAGTGTCCTTTCTTCCTCCTCCTCCTCCTCCTTCTCCTCCTCTTCTTTCTCCTTATTGCATTTTTATTAAAAACATCAATCTGTGTGATGCTCGCCTGACATCTGTTCTGGGAAAAGTTGTGGAACCTTAATGGGGGATCAATAGAGGGAAGATTACTCATGCTCAGGTGGAGGGGTGAGGAGTATAGTTTAGCAGATGTTCCATACAAAGATGAGGTGCGTATGTGTGTGTGCATCAATATAGGTATGTGTCTGAACATGTGTGTGTGTTGTGGTATGTGTGAGATAACAGATATAGAGGATCCCTGAGGGAACCCTCTTCCTGAGAGCTTCATCCTTCAGGCAGAAGAGCTTTGGAGGAAGCATTTCATACCTTTAAAATTACAAGCTTTGAAATGTGAGCGACTGATAGACAGCAGCATTCAGGCTGAACTAACACCTTCGTTTAGACTTAATGTGTTGCCCTTGTGAGGCTGGATCTCTCCATCATGTCTTTGACTAAACTTGATGGTTGAGTGTGTGCACAAATCTTTGCCCTTCTGCTGTATAAATGCTCCTTTTATCTCCGAGATGTGTTGCCTCTAAGATAAGATGAGATCTGAGATGAAATCCCAAACCAAAAGCATGAGGGTGAAAAAAAATCTGAGATCTTGAATGCTGTTGATATGCTCTCCTCCTTTCTCTGTGGTGACAGCTGCTGTCATTCCAGCTCTCCACCCCTAGAGGGCGAATTCAGTCAGAGAGCCTCTCTTCTCTGAGGATGTGTACAGGGTCACAGAATATTTTACAGCAGACTGGGACCATCAGAAGATCAGGTGTTAAGTTTTAACTGTGGCAAAACAGAGAATATAGACGTGAATATGGTATTAATCTCTTGGATAGGGATACAAAGATAGGATCTTTGGCAACTACGTGACTTGGCTGGTGATGATCCGTCTCTCATCAATCACTCCACCTCCTCACATGCAAGAAGTGCACTGATGGTTCTGAAAATTTCAGCAATTGTAAAATCATTGCGAGACAGACAGAAAAGAAACGCGAGTGAAAACACACAATGACCTGTTAAAGCTGCTTTCTGACACAATTCCTTCTGGCTCTTTGCCACAATTTCTCGCTGCTTCTCTCCACATCTGGCGGTGGAACATAAAGGGGTTTTTGAAGGCTGGAGATACTGTAGGTTACTGGATGTTCCTCCACCTGCAGGTTGCTTCAATCACACACACACACACACACACACACACACACAGTAAAACGAGCTTTATCTGGTATGTTAAAAGCACATCCCAGACACAGGAGGAGCAGCTTGGATGTTTCCAAAGGCGCTGTTTTAGAGAGACAGCAGGAAAGGTGTGAGGAGGAAAAAATATGTGGCCTTTGACCTCAAAGGAAGTGATTTATACAGGACTATAAAGCAAGCCCCCAGGATCAGTGCTGTGAGTTTTGAGTAGTGGCCGCAGTCGGAATTGCAGGCTAAGAGACTTCCACAGGCCCAAAAATATGTTTTTTCATATACAAATTAATGACTCTTTATATTATCACAATTGAAGCCATTAGGTCCAACAAAAATCAACAATTATTTAATTAAATTATTTTCATGCCATTCTTATGTGCAGGAGTCAGCAGGAAGTCGGCCAGCTCAGCCACAGGAGAACTCTAATGGGCATATATGGGACAGAAAAACATGGAATACTGTGGAGACTGAAGAACTTCTTTAGCATGTGCGTTTCAGTGGAATGATTGTGGAACACAGTGTACAGTTTTAGTTTAGTGATCTATACAATAAAGTCAACTAGGGTTGAAAAAATTACTTAATGAAAGTGACAATGTCTAGTATGAACAGCCAGACTTCTAGGTAAGATTTTCTATAAAACCTATATACTGTATATTATGGGGTTGACAAAGTACAGAGAAATCTACAATGTTTCTTAGCTTTGCGCAAAAGCTTCTCAATCCAAAGCACCACAATTAGAATTTGTGAAAATGTGTGAACTATTGATAGATGGAGAGGGGCAGATTTACAGCCTATACTGTAAAATAATGTATATGTATTAAAAAGAAGCAGTGTTTCCTAATAACTAAATGTTTTTCTGTCTGTCTGCCACCTCTAATTACCACGAGATGCTCCCTCCAACAAAACACTGGGAAAACAGATGTGTTGAAAGGAGCATATTTTTTTTTATCATTTTGCTCTAAATCGAAATTTCACTACTTTTACTCTGAGTGGTGTGTTTGGGAGTGTGTGTACCTGACTGACAGGTGTCTCAGCCTATCACACTCTCCTGTGGCTGTTGCTACTTGTAAAGCTGTAAGTCTACTCCATCAGGACCGCTTGTCAGATGGATGAACAGCTTCAGAAACCCTCTGCGCCCACACCTTTTCTTGTCTCGCAGGTTCCTGTGGATTGTTGATGCAGACCACCTGCCACCGTGGGCCTGCTTGGCTCCCACTGCTGCTATCATTATTATTAATCATATTTCTATTATTATTATAATGGTTATCGTTATTATTGTTGTTGCTGCATCTCTGTCTGTCTCTCTCTCTCTCCCTCTCTCTCTCTCTTAACACAGATGGCCGCCCACCTAGAGCCCAGTTCTGCTCGAGGTTTCTGCCTGTTAAAAGTTCCTTGCTGCTGTCGCCAAGTGCTTTCTCATGGTGGTAATTGTTGGGTCTCTGTAAATAATACAAAATAGGGTACGGTCTAGACCTGCTCTATATATAAAGTGTCATGTGATAACTTTTGTTGTGATGTGGCGTTATATAAATAAAACTGACTTAATCCAACATTCACACTCACTTCACGCTGTGATTGGCCAGCAGTGCAGAGGTGAGAAAGTAAGCTGGGTTTTAACTTCTCTCTCTCGCTCTCTCTTTTCATTCTTGGCACAACTATTTCCATTAAGTTTTCATGTCATGTCATGTGTGCCATTATCTCTGTATTTAAACAATATCTCACCCTCTGTATGATCCGAGCAGATCCTAATAAAGAGAGAGCACCAAAACCGACAGCAATGAGATTTTTCCCTGCACTTCACAGTTCACACTCTCCATCTCATGTCAAAAAACTTTTTTTCTCCTGTGATGAGTACAATGCAACACATGATCAGAACTGATCTGGTCTGCTCTGATCCACTCAGGTACTAGATACATAGATCCAAGACCCGTGGCAATACAACAGGACCCTACCAGACCCTATTAGACTGAATATAATTTGAATCCGGATACTAGGAACCCTGTGGATACTGGATATTATGAAACGTCCTGGGATCTCAATTGTACAGATGTATTGTTTGACTGGTTACATTGTCATTAGTTATGATTCACCCATATGCATGACTTGAGAAATGCACCTTCACACTTTACGCACCACAACACACACACACACACACACACACACACAAGCAATCATAGAACTATTTAGGAAAAATTGCTCTCTTTAGCTTGTTTTATTTTCGCAGCATCAACCAAAGACAGTAAAGCCTGCCTTTCTCTCTCATTTTCCTGTCTCTCTCTCTCTCTGTGTCCTGCCCTTGAAAAAGAAAAGGACAGGCTCAGACAGCCTGGGAACGGCTAACTACTAGAATATCCGAGCAGCGCTACATCAAAGGCCACCCCATTTGCACAGCAGCTTACACACACCCACACATACACAAACACCGGCTTACATATTTGGGGTTGCTTTTTCTGAAGTTCATTACGAGTGGCAGAACTATTACCCTCGTTGACAGCATGTGTGTGAGTCAACTACAAGAGGGGAGAGTTCAGCTCATAAACAGTTCAACTTGGCCAAAAAGTTGGGAAGCGCTGCTGCATTATCATTAGTTTTTCTCTTATTTCCAGATTGCGAGAGCGAGTCGACTGCCTGCGTGTGAAAATGTTTCATCCACAGATGCTACCAAAAATGTGTCGTGTATAGTAAATAGCTTTCACAAGTCATTTTCCGTGACTGGTGGTTTAAGTTAGTGTAACAAAACGGCAAGAATCATAAGTAGATGGATTAGTAGACATCTCCTCCCACATTCTCTGATCTTTTACTGCAGCCTCATGAGAAGGGAGCCCTCTTCCACAGTCATCTAGTACACTTAATCTGAAGTGGCAATATTAGAACCCTGAGCCAGTGCCAAGACAAATGCAGCTAGCGCGCACAACTGGCTGCTCTCAATGGTTCCCGGTGTACCATGTCGAGGAAAGGAGAGGTGGATCTCACATGAGCGAATGGCTGTAGGAGAGTGGGAATGAGTGCGGGAGGAACGGGTAGATTAACGTGAGAACAGAGGAGGAGTGTATCATGTGTGGGAGGGACAGATGATGGATACAAGATGTGTGAAGATCCTTAGGCAAGATGAAAGAGTTTGAAGAGTCATATTGAGTTATTGGACTAAGAGTTTGAGCAATATGATAATAACAGCAGAGAGTGCGAGAGTGGAGGTCATCGTGACATCATTAAAAAGAGGATTAATGTGCAGTTTCACCTTAAAAGTTAAGGTGGAAATGGACTCTAATCTCCCTCTGGCCCGTTGTTACTTAAGTAAGCTGGAAAGGCTTAATTTCAAGGCCAGGTCTGGTCAAAACACGAAATTTAAGTCTAGATGAATGGGAGCTCAATCAGGATCGAGGCCACGGTGGTTAAGGTGGACAGAGAACCTGACTTTGTTGTAAAGTTGAGGTTGCATTCCTGCATCCACGGGCGGTTGGATACAACTCGTCTCACCACATGTTGGAACCATTACATGATGTCATGGTGGTACAATTTCCCACCAGCGCCTGCATGTGTGAGAGGAAGTGATGTCACAGGCTCAGGCTGAGCCCCGCAGATGGCACTCTGATAGAAGAAGGAAGATACCATCTAAACCTTGTGTGTGTATGTGTGTGTATGTTGGTGTGAGTATGTGGGAGGGGGGGTTAATGAGACGTGTCAACAGATGCACAGATCCCTTGGTGTATTTCCAAAACACCACCCTCTCTAAGAAGGGTTTTTCATCCTTTCTTCTTTTGGCTTTTAAATCTGGGATTAGCTGTTGCTAGCAAGTTTTAAATCAAAAACAGAGGATCTGTGCCTTTAAAGCTGCTCTGATCAATATTTTTACATTAACAATGGATGAAATGACAATGCGTAATGTGAGAGGGGTCACTCATAGTGACAAATCCACCGAGAGTTATCACCCGACTCTGCAGTACGTCTCAGCTCCAAGGAACACTTTAGAATCATTGTTTTGGTTTTACTTTAATGTTTTGATTCACTCTCACTGCTCTCATCAGTGTCATTTCTAAAGGAGATTCACAGAAGAACTGAATATTGGACCAGAAACACTCCTCCAAATGAATGCTAATGTTGCTCTTTGTCCGGTGGATGTGTAAGTAAACAACAGTTTTGCTAACACATTAGCTATATAAACTTTATAAGGTGAATATGACTATAGTACACTGCCCTCAAGTGGCCAAAAAAATCAATGAATGGAAGTTCAACAGTTGGCATTGATATATACTGTTTCTGATCATCAGTGTGTTTTATCATATATGAATACCTACTGTAAGCAATACTTTGAAATATTATGATACACATTATCACACCTTAAAGGTGGAGTCTGGAGAATTCTGGAGAGCCCTGATTGATCTGAACTTCATTCACAAAACATTTTAAAAGTTGTTTGTTTGTCGTCTTGTGGACAGACCTGACAAAGAGAGTTCAGACTTTCTACAAGTCGGCATCATGATGTAGTTATTTCAGCATCGTTTTGATCCGTTTATTGCCATTAAATCACAGCAAAATCTGTTTATTTTGGGTTCATACCACTGTAGTAAGCCAGATTAATTCAGCCAACATGTGACTTGCTAGATGCAGTGAATATTTATTGATTTTGACATACCAATTATGAACCTGCCACTCACTGGAGACAGATGGAGAGGCGAATATTCACAATAAACANNAAATGATCCCGCAGTCAAACTCGCTGTTGTCCAAACTGTTGTCCTGTGCACAAGCACGAGTCTCTCTCTGTTTGTTTCCCATTTACAGAGCCAGGGCTGTGTATGAACACCGGATGTTTTTTCAGTGCACACACAGAGCGGACAGCTAGCGGAGCGTGAGGAGATATTCGCTGAATTTGACAAAAAGTGTACTGGATTAGAATCGCAGACTACACCTTTAATTCATCCTGCAGGTGAAAATGACACACTTCCATGAGATCTTAAAACTGACCAAACTATTCATCCTATTTTTTGCTGATAATCTATGGCTGGTTTTATGTCGAATATCATTAAATTGTTGAATTGTTAAAGTAGTGCTACACATGAGAAGATAAGACAATTATCGCTGCCTACAACCCTTTACATTTACATACTGATGAAATAAATTGGAACTAAATAGAGCCACAACAACTCATAAAACAATATACACAACCTCAAAAGTCCCAGGTGTTTATTTGTTTGCATTTCAAACACATCTCTCTTTGTGTGTAAACTGGTTAAGCACTTAATCACTAGTTTCAGGGGAAGGGAGAGAGGAAATGGAGTGGGACGGTTAAAGTGGATTATTTTGCAAGAGGGAAAAAATTGGGGGTAGAAGAAGGAAAAAGGGAGAGGGAGGCTGAGCAGCAATCGATGGTTTTTTCCCCCAGAGCTCCACGGGGATTTGCGCTGAGTGATCTGAAGTGGCGCCCCGCTGTGCAAACCTGAGTGCTTTGACTCCACATAAAACCATTCAATCACAGAGCACCATGTTCTACTAAAAAGCCCCTTATGAGATCATTACCAAGGATGAACAAACAGGCACTAATGAAAAAGCCAGAGCACTTTCCTTGTGTGAAGGATGTGGAAAACAAGGGTAAAGTTGGAATCAGAGCTACAGTCATGAGTTTGAATTGTGTGTTTTCTTCCTGTCGCCAAGCCAGGAGGTTACAGAGGCGTCTAAACTGATGTCCTGGAGTGAAATATTTTAGCTGGACAAATGCAAAATTTTGTCACTTTAGTGTTTTCACTAAAGTTTTCACTAAAGTTGAAGATCAATTCACTCATCATGAGGTGTACCACTCAGGATGTGATGTTTTCTGTGGCTCTGGAGGAGCTTTGTCAAGTGTGAGAAAATAACCCTGATAATGTCATAGCAATGGCACCAGGATTATTGCACTTTGAGACTACAAATTCATCGAAGAAAACCTGCATCAAAAACTGGGGATATTGATTTTAAAAGATGAGGATATTTACCAGGCATGAAGGGTCTAAGAAAAGATTCTATTAAGTTGCATTATGGGAACTGTAGGTTCCAGTATTTTTAGAGCTTTACCCATACTGGTACAAAAAGTCAGGAAGTCACCAAATTTGTCCATCCTTTTTTCTTCAGCAAACTCCTCCTTTATGGAATTACAATGCTAAATCAGTGGAGTGCCCCTTTAATCCGCCTTTTGTTCACAAGATTAGGTACAATTTGGGGTTGATGCAAGTGGTTCTGTTGTACTAATGATGTCAAGAACACCACATACTCTTGAAAAATAAAGGTTTTGGTGGTTTTATTGATGTTTTAATCAACCACTAATAGTTATAGCAGAAATAACAAGGATGATTTGAAATTCTATTTCAACTTATTTGAAGCCCCCATTTGTAAATAACGTATGGTACTTCTAGAAACACTGAGGCCTGCATTTACAGGTATACAGTACAACAAATCACTCAGCATTAACATGCATTTAATGATAGAGAAGTTTTGTATCAGCACTTAGTCAATCTATCTTGACAATAGTTTAATCATTAAATAATTTGCTTTATAAGATAGTAAACTGAGTATTTTAAGGTTTGGGACTGTTGGCCATCCAAAAGAAACAAATTCAAGATGTCACCTTGGACTCAAGGAAATTGTGATGGGCATTTTTCACTAGTTCCTGACAATAGTTATCGGTTTAATCAATAAATAAAATGATAAAATGATTGTTAGTTGCAGCCCTTGTCACATACTGTGTGCTTAAACATCTGTGAAATTTCATGTACCCATTAGCATTGAACAGAAATGATCCATTTGCAGTTGGGAACCTACCACTATTTTTAAATTCATCACTACTTGAGACGCAGGCTGGACCCTGCCAACATCAAACAAACCAGCGGGGCCCATTACAAATGAGCCTCAACAACTCCAACCAAAACAAAATTCTTCTCTCTTTTTGTGGCACTCGGGACCTGGGAACATGAAACCCGCAACGGTCATATTGACAGTTCCTCCTGTTAGCACACAGAAAAACAATGTTAGGATAATGATGCAATCCATCAAGCAGAAACAGTAACAAGGGGCAGCCCCTATGCAAAGTGATACCACTGTGTTTTAAGGCCCCCATAATGCACCTGCTTGTTTCCACAACACAGGAAAACTCACATTTGTGAGCCAATGGCTTGTTTTACACATTGACCTAATGGCTCCCAACTCTGACTTGACACTCAAGTAGCTCAGAAGTGTATCATAAATCAAAAATCCAAACTGTGGCTACTCAGGAGGCATCTTAACTATCAGACTTCTTCTTTGATGTTTTGTTTTCTTGTTGGAATAGTTTCTGATATCCAGGATTACGTGAATATTTCTTTCATCTTTCCTAATAACATCAGGCGTGTCCAGGAATAACCTGAGAACAAACAGGAACAGAGATTGTTAGAAGTCAGCTGCCAGTTGTTGTGGACAGGTGACAAAGAATTTCTCAAAGCTTGAACAACATTATGTGTCAAGAACACTGAAAGCAATACACATGTCACTGGTGGATTAAGTAGCCCTGCCATGCACAAAGTCCTCCAACTGCAGATGTAAGCAGGGTGGAACCACATGAAACGGTCAGCAACAGCAGCAGAAACTATATCACAGGGCTGCCAGTAAAGAGTTCTTGGTCAGTGTACAGTGTGCCCTGTTTTAGAGCCACATGCACAGATGAAAAGCCTAGGAACATTAAAGGGGTTGACCACCTGTCCCAGTCCTCTCTCTCAGGCCTGAATGAGACCACAGGGAGATCCTCTTCCTCCAGCACACCACCTGCTACCACTACCTCCCCTTTAATGTTGGGCAACTCTTTAAAGATCCCACAATGGCACTTTGTAAGAGTGCCCAGTTCAGCATGGAGACTACTTGCAAAACCACGCCACACTGCGCTGTGACTTGCCTTAAAATACAAAGTAATTAAGAGTTTACAATTTCTGAATTATTGTGCTTTATTCCAAAAATTAACCTCAGTTTTTGATATTATACCTTGTTGAAACTGTTCCTGCAAATACCCAGACATAAAACAAAAAGAGAGAGGAAATATCTGGATCATGGTTTTGTAGTTTTTCACATCTCACCTTAATTCAGAATATCAAAATTGACTAAATTTAAGAACATTCTGTCGCCGCTCCAATATTAACTAAATACATGTTTTGTATATTCACACCTATATAGCAGGCAGCAGAAACAAGCCGTGAACACGACACCAAGATGTTATCACCTTTTAAGTTTATATTTACACATAGTCATTTGATCGATTTGATCTATTGTTAATATATTGATAGTAGTCTCTTAACTCTTAGTTTGAGTTTTACTAATTAATCTGCTTGTTAAATATTTAAGGTTTTTTTTGAACGTGAGAAAACTTCACAGTTGTATAGATAATCTTCATTAAAAGTATGAGTGTGCTATAAAAACAATACTCGCAGTAAGCGTATTATCTTATAAGAGAGGCCGAGTACTTTGGCTTTTGGAAACTGATATGTGGGCTGAAGCTTCGGTACATGTATGACACGTAGTCTGTAGAATGAGATGAAAATAAAGTGCTGGTTGTGCAACTGCAGCCGTTAGAAGTCAGCTCTGTGGTAAAAGAAGAAGAAACAAAAACTGTGAGAAGGCAAAGCCTGTTTCATACAAAGATCAGCCTCCCTCTCTGACTCTATCTGCCTCTCTTTGCTCAAGGCAAACCTTTTCATCTTTAGTACCCACCCAAACAGCCATCCATGACACTTAGGAGTCCATTTAACTCCAATGGAATAATAAAGACCGCGAGTAGGAGCTGATCTCTCCAGTAGAAGTAAATTACAGTAATGACGAGCGGCGTGGATTATATAAGATGTCTGATGGATCAGCATATGCCCTTTGATGGAAGTTTATCAAACTGAACACAGCACAGCACTAACAGGAAAAAGAGAGAGTTTTATGCCAAGTTGTACTCAGTGTTAAATTTAATGGTACAAGTCAGAAAGAGTTACATCAAAGGCCACTTTAAACAGCGGGTTGTTTTTTCTGCTCAAATAAAAGACAAACTGTCATCATCATTAAACTTGGCCACAGATTGTTTTTTCTCTGTTTTGGATAAAGAAAAAAAAGGTTTATCTATCCTCCATTCCTCCCACTGCCATGTAGGTCAGTGTCAGTGAATCAATTGTAACATATATCAGGAGAAAAAATGCAGAGCTGAAGCCAGACCCAGACTGGCCATCTGGCAATTTTGGCACACGCCTGAAGAGACAGTCCACTTTTGAGCCATTACTCACAGAAATGATTTAATGATAGATATTTGTAAAATACTGTAGTGTGAATGTGGCTGGGTGTTTCACTGAGCACCTCCACAGCATTTCATTGTGAAATCAAAACACTTGGATGTGCTCAGAACAAACTGCTGTCTTGGATCAAATGAACTACAGATTCTCATTGCTGTTGCAGGTTTGCTTTGGAGACAATCTTTTATATGGGCAGCACTTAATGTGTGAAAGAAAGTCCTGATAAAAGGATTTGATTTTTTTTCAAGTGACAAGTGCAGACTGTTTTCTTTTCATGTCAATTAGATTAATCAGAATTAAATTTGGTAGCCTCTAAAATCGTGCTCCTAAAACTTGATGATTGGACCATTGTATATGACGTCTTAACAAGCCAGAAAGCTAGTCAGACAGATATGTGTTACATAAGTGTTAGACTTGTATGTGACATAAAAATGGCCAAAAGTTCCATCAAAAGTGGTAAGACGTCAAACTTGCTCCCAATGCAGTTTCAAGAATTTTGTAGCAAAAGTTTTAATTTTGTGAAAGCAGACAGAAAAGCTCCACTATAAACCATAAAATGATTCTTGATTCAAGTCAAAACTTTGAACAAGTTCCGCTACAGTGGAAATAAATGAAATTGTCTCAACCCAAACCAGTGGTTTTTGGCCACTTGGGGACAACGCAACATGCTGAAAACACAACACTGACATATAATCACCTTATAAAGATGATTTAGAAAATATGTTGGAAAACAGTTGTTTATTTACACACAAAAATATGATTAATGAGCTTTAATAACAGCTTTAATACAAGGGGAAATGTATTGTTAAAAGAGCAAAATCTGAAGTGGAATTCTACATATGTATTCAGGTGCACCTATTCACACAGCTGCCTCACAGTCCTGTCTTGGCTGCGTGATTTATACTATTACATTGCGATGTTTCCTCTGCTGGAGGTGCACATGTGAACCCGGTTCAGATCATCAAAGGAGGTGCAGCCTGTTCCCATGCTTGTTCCTTGGGTCTTGCTATTAAATATAAGAATATCAGGTTAAGTGATCAAAGACCCTTGGTTTCTGGGGCTTAAGTGTTACTGTATTTCATCAAAGGCCAGCAGTCTTTTTAACCTCCACTACCTCAAGGTAACATTAACCTAGCAGGTAATGGAGCTTTGCCTTTCCTGTAAATACTGTACGTGCCTTTTTCAATGGGAACCAATATGAAAGAGGATATAATGACACAAAATGGCAGCTTCTTTTCTCACATTCCTCCTGCCTCCGACAACAAAGGCACCTGCCTCTTTTATCTGCAAAAAGACAATACAAACAGACTTCAAAAGCATATCCGGCTGACACTTGGTTTTCCTCCGACCAAAGTGTTTATCAGGCAAGCATATATCAAGCCAGTCTGGGGCATTGTGTTGCCAGTAACCCGCTTCCTCCAGCCCCTGGTTAATTGTCACGACATGTGTCCTTCCAAACCACAACTTGGGAGCTATTAGTATCAGCTTCCTGTTGATGACTAATGTATTCACATGGCGCTGTGTGGCACTCGTTTCAACACAACAGCAGTTAAACACATTTGTTTGGTGTTACTCAGCTGGTTAATAAATCAGATATAAAAGAACAATTGAACTCTTTGATGCAAATAATCCCATGTAACATAATCTTATACACATTTTGAAGCTTTGCTGAAGGCCAACAAAGTTTTCCATGGACAATAAATGGGTATGCTCTCATACAGTACATGATACAAACATTGTCACAGTAAAGGAGTTACTACTGAGGCCACCCATGTTGTATTTGTGATACTGTGTGGGATGGCAAATGTTTACCAGTGGCAGATCTTCAGGTGACAACCAGGTAATCAGGTGCTCAAGGTGCTCATATGCTTCTCCAGCTCGAGCTGTTTGATTGTAAAGAAACAGCCTTGTCTCTGGTTTACTGTATCCATCTGCACGCCAGCTAGATCTTGGCCAGATGGAAAGGAAAATGAAGGTTTCTCTCTCTTTGTCTGTCTCTCTCATTCTTCTGTGTGTGTGTGTGAGAAAGAGAGAAAAGGTCTAACAATGCACATTGAAGACAGACAGTCTCCTAAACATAAGGCCAGCATGTGTTGCCGCGCTGCACAAATAGACGGCTTTGTGTCCAACTCAAGCCCGGCTAGTGTGCACAGCAGCCACATCATCATCATCATCGTCGTCTGCTAATGTGACTCACTTTGTCTGCCTTAGTAACATACAGCTTCACTCCTTGTAGGCTGGTAGGAAGGTGCAGGGTAAACAGCCCTGTCCTAACCCCCATCTTTCTTACCAAGTGCACGTGGTTTGCAAGAGGTGGAGGCTAGGGTGAATTACATTAGAGCATTTCTCATCCTACAAAGCAGCAAACTGAGATGCTACAAATGTAAACGATAACAATATTAATTTTCTAGCCAAGTATCCCAATAGCCTCTGATGTTTTCTGCCATTCGTGAGGTTTTTTGGGTTCTGGTAGTACAGGAGAATAAAATTACGTAACTTGGACTCGAACAGTGTTTGAAATCACCACCACACCTTTCCCACGTTGGAATTGGGGGGAGCTGCGTCAGCTAAATTTTGTAACTTTATGAAATGTTCAATCCAACAAACATGCCCGCCTCACGCAGCCATTGGCCGGATGCATAGAGGTGAAAAAGTCTGCAAGTTTAAACTTCACATTCAAGCTCTCTTTTGTCATGTTTCAAACAATTACTTCCGTCACTTTTCATTTGTACAACCAACACTAATGCCTTCCAGGAGAGACTGTCTAGAAGTGTGTGCCGTTATCCGAGTTGTGTGATTTATCACAATGGCACCTTCAAGGATGGCCATTGAGAACACGTATAAACACTTTTGCCTCAGACATACTGTAGTTGGACAACACTTTGTACAAACTAGTCAGTTTCAAACATACTTAAGGGTCCTTGAGTAAGACACTGAACTCCTACGAGCTGTAGTGGCACTGTCACTGAGGAGGGCAAGCAAAAACATATTGCATATTAATGGTGACAATGATTAAGTGATAGCTTTAGCATTTGACCAAACAGTGATCTGATAAATATGAACTCCATGCGCTCCACATGCTTCCTCTGCACTAATGAGCCCCTTATTTCCCTTCTGAGCCTTTATATGCTTTAACATTAAACATACCTCTTTCTTTTAGCTGTATCATCGTTGCTGGCCTCCTCTACACTTTCTCTGTCTACTTCTCAGTATCTGCTGCCAGCTGGCTGGGAACCCAAGCCGTGCTCTGTGTATCGGTAAATATTCCATACAGCTCTTTGGCCACTTCATTCCCAGACCAGTATATCTGGTGACTTCACAGCACTAATCAGATGTCTTTGAAGCTCCACTGATCTCACTTTGTAGCCGACAACAAATAACATGCACTTTTATTACTTGCTAGACATTTTGTATTTTTCCCCTAATCCTTTCAAGTTTGTCCTCAGCAGCACTGTATGTGCTATGATCCGTCTCTCGCTCCCTCCCTATCCCTCATCCCTCTCTCTTTCTATCTAATCCCAGACGAAAGGGAGTTGGACTCTCATTCCAAAAGTTGGATTTGTAAATAGCTTGAACCACATCTAAGGGAGAGACAGAATTAGCAAGAAAACACCAACTCAGAGCAGAGAAAGGGCGAGAGAAAAATACCATATTGTTCAATATTCAGGCCCAGAAATCCTCTAATGCAAGTCCCATACAAGAGGTTATGGAAGACAGAGAAGTACGTTTTCAACAGGGGTTAATCCAAAGTAAACATTAGAGCCATGCGCAATTTCCATCCTCACTTAACAATAAGTTGTGTTTGTTCTCTGTTGCCCTGAAGAAATTATCAAAGGTAATTTGATCGCTTTTGGTCCCAGGAAAAGATTAATCACCGACATGAACAATAATGACCAAGAAGGGAAGAGGCGTTCAATGTGGAAAGAACTCTGACAACAAAGTGACCCATAGTGACCATCGCAGCACTTTCAGACTCAAAACTGTCTCTTTCATGTGGGTGACGTGTCCTACCCGCTTCTCCAGGAGACGCCAGCAAGGCACCATGGTCCGATTAGGGAGCTGCTGGCAAACAATACCAGGGCCCAGTGCCATCTCCAGCTGCTTCCTCTCCACAAAGGCCCTCACTGGAAGTGGATTGTACTTATTTATTCCTCTTTTATAAGACTGACATGAAAGACAGAGCTGTTTATGTGTGTTTATTATGACTTGGTTTTGCAATGGGAACCTTAAGGAAGACTCGCTCAGAGAATCAAAGTGCTGGTGTGCGTTTGATGCTGGACCCAAGTCGTCTCGAATGCTGGGATCAGCTGGTTACTCTGGGTTCATTACTTCTCCTGACATTTAGGTATGAAGTAGCATGACCATGACCTCAGCTTCTCCTCAGTAGCATGTGCTCAATCTCCTCATCTCAGCAGATTTGGAAAATCACAAAGGCTACAGGCAAGGCAGCACACTGTGTTCTGTAAAACTGAAAGTGACGACGCTTCTGCCATTGTTGCACCAAGTACCTCCACACTCACTCTGAAAACTTGTCCATATCCCATGTGCAGCCCTGTGGGGAATGGCAAAGCCTCACGTCTGCAGCCGATTAGGGAGAGAGATTAAGGTCTGCCAGGAGAAACCGGGCCATTGTGGAGGTGTGGGTACTGGGAGAGATGGAATGAATAAAAGACGAGTTCAAACCAAATCAGGCCTGCTGGGCTTATCCACCATCAACTGCAGAGTGGTTGGAGCTTCCTGATAAAGATGCAAGGAACCCCGATGAGAAGAAGAAGGAGGAAAAAAATAAAACGCTGAACCATTAAGTTTACATAGGTTTCAACCCCCACCACCAACTGCTCGCATGCTATCCAAAATCTGCTCGCCTTTTTCTTCTTTTACCTTCATCTCATCTCTCACCTGATGTGATGGTCGCTTTGATTCTAGAGTCATGCTGGTACTTTAAGCTCTTAACCAGCCAAAGGAGATTTTCCGTCCTTATTGTAATTTACAGTAAGATATTTCTCTGCATATATTCATTCCCTGATGAAAGAAAACTGTCAAATCCATTTATTCATTAGATACACTACTGATAGTTACATTTGGTTTCAATAACATCTTCATCTGGAACCCTTTTTCATTTTGGTTTATAGAGAAAATGTACTTAAAAATGTATGTTTTACAGTATATTTTTGCTGTCTTTAACTGATGTTACTTGATAGCACGTACCACCAGTGGACACTATGAGCATGTAGGGTAGGTTACCTTTCTAGGTAATGCCTTTTTTTTGCACGATTCAAGATGGACAAGGTACACTCAAACATGATTAGACTGTTAAACTAAATCAGATCAATGAATGGGCGGAAACTGCATTTTTTATTCTTAACATAAACTTAATACTACAGACTTCGCTCATTGCTTCTCCTGTCTGGTTGAAACCTCCTGCTGTAAGTTAAGTTGGGATGAAAACGTCTCCTGCACCAAACCAGTGATGTCCATGACAAGATTATCAAATGTTCTGTGGCGGCCAGTTGAAATATACCAAGCAAATAACCATTCATAAGTGTTTAGCCGTACCTGTTCGAATCATTTCAGGTTTCTAACCCTAACCCACTGCTAAATTGGATGCTTCTGGCTTTGTCCTCTTTCTTTGTTTCACTCTGAAAATACCTGAGCTTTTGCTGAAAGGCACAGACAACATGTGATAGGTAAATATGTAATATGTAGATGTATTAAAAGATTTCAGAAGGTGTGTTCTTGGTAATGTTTGTTAATACTGGAATGAAACAAACCTGTTTTAAAATATTCCCAAATCTCTAATATCTTCCAGTAATTCCAATTCTCCTCTCCTCTCCTCTCTGCTTCCAGTCTGTCTCATTTTGAATCAGGAGTAGCTCCACCATCTAGTGGTTACATCGGAAACATATCAGCTTTCTTCAAAACGCACTCACCTCATTCACAATGCAACAGTCTCCAACACAGGACATAAAATAGTACTCATGTTGCTTCTATGGTAACACAAATAACTCCAAGCCAATCATTTGAAGTTCATCCATACTGCGCTAATGATGCTAATAAGGCTAATGACAAAGAGGGTCCTCTGTTCTCCTTTCATGTCAGCCACGAAACAAGAACAACATCTCCCTTCCTTAGGACAGTATTGAATGGATTTTGGCTTCAGAGGGTAGCTCAATTCGCTTTGAAAATCTCGGGGTTTTTTTATCATGAGAGAGGAGGCGACTGGAGCAAGTGAGAGAAAGCGGGAAAAGGATTGTTTGGAGTCAGAAACACATTTCAAAGGCTTCCCCAAAAACAGCCTGTGAAATCTGAGATGAAACCAGCTAATAAAGCGCCACACGGCAATAAATAATGCAACAAGAGGAAACAACATGAAAGATCTTTTCATCTCCATATAGAGAGGAAAAGGGAAAGGAAGCAATGAGAATGTGTATACGCTCAGTTCTGTAGTCAGTACAATAGTTTGTTGGACTTTCCTTTGAAACTTTGGAACATTCGGTCAAGAGGAGACGTATTCGTTGTTTACAGTCTTGATGGTGTGCTCAATTAATGTCGTGAAAAATGACAAAATGAGAGGGGAAAACAACAAGTTTTCATAAAGCTGGGGACATGAGGAACATAATGACCTTTGACACTTGCCTCTGTCTCTTCCTGTGTATGTACTGTAGCACAAACTGGTCTTGATATAAAAAAAAGTGGATAAAATACTATCTTTTCCCTCATTTAATACTAGAGTATGCTTCTACTCCCACTGCAGCCCATCTCCCTCCTTTAGTTGAAAAGTAGAGCCAATTCTTATGACTCAGTACAATCAACAGGCCAAAAAATCCCCTCGCTCCCACCCAAAATAGTTCTGTCCACCAGCTGACAGCCAAGGACAGAGATCAAACCGACCACAAAGCAGGGGGGGCGAAACAAGAGCAACAAAAGGGTTTCCTCCCCTAATCTCTGTTAAATTAGAGTAGACGTGCATGGCGGTGTGAGCTTCCTGGAGAGGATAAAGGGGCTCGAGTAGTGACTGGAAGTGGACTGTGTGGTTATGATATTATTAATAAAGGCAGCATGGAGGGTGGACAAGTGCTAAAGCTGCACGTGAGACGTGTGTGTGTGTGTGTGTGTGTGTGTGTGTGGATGAAAGTGAGACAGAGGGAGCGAGAGAGACAAAAAGAGAGAGAGGAAGCATCAGTACACTTGTATAACACTGACATCTTGTGGCCAGATGTGTCAGTTGGACTGTAAAAAGCTGTTGATTCCTGTTATGTTTCCATTTTCCTGAGAGGACTGCTGTAATCAGAGAGCTACTGAACACCACAGTCAACACAATCCACTGCTCAACCATAAATACAAAGAAGATTCCTCAAAAACATGTCGATGCATAACCTTCTAACTAACCGTAATGTTGTCATTGTGTAGTCTGCTCTGTAAATTCAAATTACTACGCACAATATTGACACTCATTTCCTGCCACAGATTGTCATCTAATTATGACTTGTACAGGCAGGCGCAGGTGATATGGATAAAGGGAATAACAGACAGCACTGGACATGTCTACATGCACTCTCTACTGTACTGCAACATGTCTGCCTGTGTATCTATGCTCTCTACAATACTTTCTGAAGTTGTGTATTAGTATTACAACTGTATAAGTTTTTTCTTTTCTTTTGAGCTCAGTAATTTTATTATTATGATTTTTTCATTTTTTGCTGTTTTCTTCCCATCAAGCACAGTGCACACAGCACACTATAAATGGGAGCTTCCTTTTTTAAAGCGCAGAGACCCAGAAATTAACCAGCACTCCCATACTGGAATACTACCTGTCCCAGGTTTTTTGTATGTCAGTTAGCCTAGTTTGTGGGCCCGTGGATTTGTGGGACCCCGGGCAGTTTCCCTCTTTGGTATCCAGCATTGACTGTAACACATTTGAACATACTGTAGTGGAGAGCTGTGAGTGGTAGTAAAACATTGACGCCGGTAGGAGGCGACAGAGTCCATCTATTAGTCCTACCTACCTATGTATTTATCTATCTATCTATCTATTGCATGTCTTTGCCACTTAATTCTACATTTTTGTGGGCTGACCCTGTTTGTTTTTTAGTTCCTAGTAAAAATAAAATAATATGATTAAGTAAAGTTTGCAGTGATATACTGTATGTGTGTCTCCCTTATACAATTCCTGAGCAAAGAGATTTAGTGTATATCAGCATTAGGTCTATATTCGTAGCACAGGTACGGCTCTTCCGGTTTTCACATTCATTCACGCGCATATAGCTACAAATCCACACAACGGACAGACAAAATTAGAGAGAGAGAGAGAGAGAGAGAGAGATGCAGGTGTGTAAACAACAGTGAGCTCGCGCTGTGTCTCTGTCTCCACTGTTTGTTTTCTATTAAAACTTTATGCGTACGTGTGTGTGTGTGTGTGTGTGGGAGAGAGAGAGAGAGAGAGAGAGAGAGTTGAGTAAACGAGTGAGAGAAGATTACTGTCGCTTAAGCCGCGTGCGCCTCACCCGTCCGCATCTCGCGCGCTCACCTGCACTGGGACTTCATGAAACGCAGCTTTCCTACAGGGATCTCGAGCCGCGCTCCTCGTGCTGCCCAAACGCCAGGTGATATGGATTAACTGACTTCTCACCGTCTGAGGAAGGTGCGGCTTTTCTGTTGTTGTTTTTTTTGTTGGTTTTTTTTTGCGACGCTTTTCGAAGTTGTTCCACATCCAGGACGGTCTGGACGGCTCGCCCTGCGCTCAGGAGGGGATTAGAGAGGAGATACCCGCTACATGGTAAGGTCTTTACAGCTCATTATTATACAGCCAGCTAGACTGAATAACAAGCACACATAAAGTGCCAAAAATAGATTTCTGTCTGTAGAAATTGTATTTGTTTCCCTTCAGTGCTTCGCTGCAAGCTAGCAAAGCAAGTGACGGTGCTTCGGCTCGACAAACGACACACATTTGTTATTTGAGGTAATAAATGAGGAAAAAGCCCCCCAACAGTATGCTCCAAAGTGTGCCAGCTCACTGTTCTCCAGTTTATAGTTACCAAATAGAAAAATGAAAACAAGGTTGACATGTTTAGTTTTACAGTGTATGCCTTAATTGAGAAAAGTGATTTGAACATGTATCATTAAAGCCTTCCCACTACTTGTAATGCACAACCTACAGTCAGTGATCAAACACCTCCTCTCTCCCCCAGAAGTACCCTAGCTAGGAGAGGAAACCAGGTGAAAGTTACCACCCATTCACGACTTTACCTGTTTAAATCCACCTAGGTCATATGATGATGGAGGGGTGCACATGAGGGGGAGGAGGCAGGCTGATAAGAGGGATTTTTAAGATTAGTTGCACTCTGAGAGGTGGATTGTGCAGAAAGGACTGGGCGGTATCTGGAGGGTGGTCCTAATGCACTAGATGTTTCCCTTCAGTTTAGACACAGACAGACAGAGGCATTCCCTGTCTCCTTATGAAGCAAATGACTCAGTCGTTTTCTATATCCAACTCCTGCTAAAGAATTGATGAACAGACTAAACAGTATGTAGTCTGTGTGAAATCAAAATGTGTTTTACTCATGCATCACTGCAGCCACGAAGATGCACAACTGCACACACAAGCGCTCGTGCGCACACAGACACATTCAGACACACACCACTACATGCATTTCACAGTAAGATGTTGCTCCAGATATTTTGCTGCATCATGCTTCAGCCTCCTGAAACACAGCACACTGTGTTGATGCTATTGTAACATGCTAATAGGTGGCACAATCTGCTGCTGTGTGTGTGGCCCGACTCCATATGCTTGATAAGTAAGTGTGCCCGTATCTGTGGGTGTGTATACAGCGTATACATGTACCTGTGTTACATGAAGAGACAGGAATATAATGCAAGCCCTGACACTCAGTGCAGAATTGAAACAGAAGAAGAAGAAGAAGAAGAAGAATATGAGGCTGGCTGCGTTCTGAAGGCCCTCCCAGGCTTTACTAATTTATGATGTTATTTTTAGGCTCGGCTACATTTTTGATGCTTTGTATTTGTCAAGTTTAATACTGAGCGAAAACTCGGGGTGTGTCTGTCAACCTCTTTGTACGTAACTGCGTGCACACAAACATACAGTGCACACACACGCCTGCACACATTCAGACATACAAATGATATGTGGAGATACTATGGCAATGCATTATTAATAGTGATAATAAAGTTAATTGGTGTAGCACTTTCCAAAACCAACAAAAGGGCTTGACATGAAACTGCGCAGGCATAGTGCACTGTTCAGCTTTACTCCCTGATGTAACCAAATCTCCCTCGGCTCCCTCTTCAGCCTCAAAGCTTTACACCCAGTGGTAAAATAAGAAGCAAAGTCAACTTTTGTTATTTCTCTAAAGCAAAGACATGACGTATTGAACTTTCCACCCTAAAACTCATCATCACACTTCATAATCGCGCTATACTTAGGCTGCTTTTGAAACCTGAATCTTGTAAGGTAATTCCCTTTAAAAAGCTTCTCAAAACATTTGAGGATGTGAAGGCGTCGGAGTAGGAGTCTTCCCAGAGAGCGAAAACTGGTTCTGACGCAAAACGTTTTCAGTTTTCCCTTACTTATTCCTGAACAGTGATGAATGAGAGACTCAAGAGGTTAGGAGGAATTGCTGTAATGAGGTCTAAAAGGTTTTAGGCCAACCCTAATCTCCTTTGCCATATAGACAGCACTTTCAGCCAGTTTGGCTTCAATCTGAAACTCCTGATTAAAGGGTTTTCCGGCAACAGCAGAAATAGTTTTTTAAGCGCTTTTAGTGCAATAGGTCCATCAGAGGCTGTCCACCAGTTCTTATTGGACGGAGACAGACAATAAACTGATGCCTGCCTGCTGATTCAGTAAACTTCCTTTTACTTCAGATTTTGCCTCCATAAATTCTGATGTGTTTCGGGGGGGTTATTGGGAATGCCGTGCTACCTACAGTATGAGGAACTGAAGGAAAACGCACACCTATTCTAGCTGGCCTACAAACAGACATCAGTACAAAGAAAGGGAAAAGTCGTACACTCATAATTCAGATACAGTCTTTTTTTGTTTTAAGCTCTGAAGATCAGTTTTTCAGCATGCTGCCTTCTTCGGGATCCCGAAGAAGAACTTTAGAACTTAAAATAAAAAAAGATGTCATCAGAGTTTTAAGTGAGCAGCTTTCCTCCTCTCCTTTTCTTAATTCTGGGCCACCTAACGTGGTGTGGTACCCCACCTTGAACCATTTAATTCCGTATATCTATAACTATGACTATCAAGTCAAGTCATTTTTATGTACTGTATATAGCCCAATATCACAAATCACAGTTTGCCTCAAGGGGCTTTACAATCTGCACAGCATATGACACCCTCCGTCCTTAAAACCCTCAAATCGGATAAGGAAAAACTCCCCCCCGAAAACCATTTAACAGGGAAAAAAAGGAAGAAAACTGAGGAAGAGCAACAGAGGAGGGATCCCTCTCCCAGGACAGACAGATGTTGTGTGTACAGAATAAATCAACAACAAAAATCACAGTGTATACAATTATGATAACAAAATGTTAACAACATGTTAACAAAATGATTGTTGACTAAAAGTGAAGAGTATGGATCTATGACTGTCTGAGGGACCCCTCCTTGTCTAGGGCCATGTTAAAATGTTTCCCTTTTCCCCTTCTAGCTCTGCCCCTGGATATGTGTGAAGATAGGTGGGACCAGTAGTCTGCCTGTGCGCCTCATATACTCAGAGTGTCTACAGTACAGTATTTCTAAACCCTAATGTCCACTATATGCTGCCCCGTTGTGTTCCAGCTCCGTCGCAGCTACTGGAGACAATCCGCTGCCTCTCCAGCCCTCTGTCCTGGTGTCCACCGGGTGTGTGAATGAAGTTTCTCACTTGCAGCTCAAACACAGTTCTGTTCTCCACTCCGCTTTCTCGACATGCTGGGTCTATTTTTGCTGAACCAGCTCACTTCTCTGACGACTGAAATTCATTTTCAAATCTTTATTAATACTCATATTCATCGGCAAGTCTGTGGAGCAAGAGAGGGAATGCTACAATTTTCCTTCAGGAAATACAGGTAAAAAATAAAGGTGAGATGGAATGCTGTGGTACAGTAATTAAAACGAATACTACAGCCACCGAGTATCTGTTACAGTGATCGTAAATGAGCTGTATTCAGTATGCTGGTAAAACACAAAAGAATGTCAGTAAAAAAACTCTAAACAATACTGGAAATGCTGCTTCTGAAGAACGGACCGAAGACGCTCCGCCTCCCAAACGCTGTCAGTTTGAACAGTGGAATCTGAATGCCACACAGCAACATCCAGTGGACACTAGGTGCAACCAGAGCTAGCAAAGTCATCTGTGCTCACGAAAGGCTCGGTGTGAACAAGCTAACTTGGCCAAACAGTAGCCAAATGTCTCATGGAAACTATATTTCAAATTTCCAGCTGTAGCTGTGTATTTGGCAGACAACAGATTAAGTAAGCCAAAGTAAAAAAAAACATTGCCCTCAATAATGATCATGAGTTAGCAGACCCTGTCCCATTGCCCACATGACAGTGGATTAATCACCTTACTAAACAGTAAAGCCAGTGGCTGTGCGTCTGTGTCTCACTGACAAAAGCGTAAAGATATGTACAGTAAGACTAACTAATGGTAAACACTTGATGCCTGTGACGTCTGTTTCTCTCTCCATCTCTC
Organism: Oplegnathus fasciatus; assembly: GCA_003416845.1. Taxonomy (NCBI): domain Eukaryota; kingdom Metazoa; phylum Chordata; class Actinopteri; order Centrarchiformes; family Oplegnathidae; genus Oplegnathus; species Oplegnathus fasciatus. The sequence continues at coordinate 135,184 of NTHP01000004.1, read as the reverse complement.
TAAGTATTAGTAGACGGATATCTCACTTAACAGGATGGAACTAAGTGGAGATTCATGATCCAAAGCTGTTGCCATTAATCAGTTCACAAAAGCCTTTGTGAAATGAATAAATAGAAACAGGGCTTGCAACACTAGATACACAGGAATAAATATGATAGCACCGGTGTTACCTCGTATCCTATTTTCATATTTGCCATAAGCACCCATTTACCTTATTGACCGAGAGGAGATCGAAGATAAATGTGTTCTCTGAATCAAAGCCAACCCTCTGCTCCCTGAGACTAAACATCTCATTATGAAATGCAATGAAATATGAATCAACCGATGAGAGAAACATATCATCTAAACCCTCATTCTCTCTGGCACCGCATATAAAACCAAAATTCTTGATAAATCTCTGTAAACTTTGTGCTTCAGTGAACTAGTAACTTGAATGTAGATTATATGCACTGTAATTCACCTGTTAGCATGTGTGACTTAAGAGAGGCACAAACACATATGCATACTGACAGTGTCAGCCACCGACTGTCAATTGACTGATAGTCATTTACCTGAAAAGGTCATTAGGTTACAAGGATTGTGTGTCTGTCTGTGTGTGTGTCTGACTGCGACGTGAGCTGCTAATTGGATTGTGTCTCCTATCTGCTGCCCTTAGAGGAGTGAACATATAATTCTTTTGGGTCAAGAGGAGAACAGATGGGAGACAAAAATGAATGAAAGACGTGTAACGTAACAGACTTGTGAATCAAAGATAAAACATTGACCAAGAACATAAACACAACAGACACAGGGAGTGTCAAAGACGCTAATATAATTTACACATTCATGGACTCCTACTGTATATTTCCAAGTTTCGTACAACGAATTCTCATTTATTTTATAACAGTACTCCACGACAGTTTCAATACAACTTTTGCATTTGCTGTCAGATCTTTTGCAGGAAAAATGGTGCACGTTAAATGATGCGTCGTGCATTTCTGGCAGCAGCAAAAGTTTGTATTAATCACTGGAAGAGATCTGGGAAAAAAACAAAAAATAACACTGCTACCTTTATTTTACTACTAGCTTTATTTTCGAGCCCAAATTCTCTTATACTGAGCAGACATGGCACACCTTGTACCGAAACCCAAGCAGTGGAATGTCTCTCCTGACTGGTGCATTTCAGTCAAACAGATTCTACACTGTATTCTGACTTTGAACTGGCCTCTTCTTCTTAACAACCGCTAATAAGGCTTGTGGGTAGCGTATTATTCCATACATACCAAACATACTGATATTGTTGAATTATCTAGGAGACGCCGGTGTTCATGTGTTGAGTAATATTGAGATTGCTGTCAAGGGTTGACTTTCAAGTGGGAATTACCAGTGGGGGGAAACGTCCAGAGCAGGCAACATCTTAACTCTCTAGACCCATCTTGACCGGGGGAAGCATATATCCCGAAGCAGTCACAAAAAGCTGAGTTGGTAAACACTACAGTGGTGTGGTCAGTTTACAGATGATACATTAGCTCTGGGCATTGTAGATAAAATAAAAACTCTAAAGTTACCTCTTGTTTTAATCAGGAGTTTCTTATTGCCGGCTTAAAGCCCCTTCACACCCACTGTACAGTGTACAGTAGTCCACCCACACAGGTGTTTTCACTTATGCCTGACCAGAGCTCTTCTCAGGACTGTGTGGGCGTGTACAGACTGTGCTTGACTGACATCTCTCACTATCCTGTTTTTTTTTTGTTGCACCTGTCAGGACTGCTCACAACGCTATCATTCTTGGTAGCACGTGGAGTTTAGTGACATTATATCATTTCCAACATAGCTCCACCCACTTCCAACTGAGTAGCTGATCCCCACCCACATTTTATGTCTCCATGCATCCAGAAGTGGACAGCTCATAAAATGTGTCTGTCATAGAAAGTCAAGAGTAAAATCAGGAGAAAAACAATAAAGAATGAACTTAAAAAAGTATTTTTTTTAAAGTTGTTTAGTGTCCGTGTTAAGCTGTGCAGGAAAACTGCTTTTGCCTGCGCCTCCTCCATTATTGTGAATGTGGTGTATGCACTGCACTGAAAGTTCCAACTTAACTTTGACCCGAGCTGCCAGGTCTGTTACAAAAGAGTTCACACAGTGACCTGTAAGTTTTTGCATTAGTCATTTCTCCTGTTAATCAGAACAGATTATAGAACAGGTTATAAAACTTAGAGTAAGTAGTAAATAGTCGTAAACTAATGGAAAGTATTTGTAAATTGCTATTTTCCATTACCTTAGACACACAGATTCTCCCACTCCAATCAGTCATTACTTTATTTGCAAAATAAACAGATACATTCCCACACTTTTTAAATAATGGGTTCTAGCTCTAAATTGGATTTCTACATCATCCAACATAATAAACATAATCCTAATACAATGACGATGTCTGCCAGAATGTTTAGAGTACTTGAAAGTCAGTTACTGACTTACTGACATAAGCCCCACCTACCTGCTCTAAGTGGGTTAAACACTGAGGACTGATCCCAAATAATATTTGACACCCAGGTGTGACACATGTTCTTTAATGTTTTTTCGGTGTCCGTACCCGTCATACACTCACCGTCTTGCTCCATTTTTGTAACGCTTCTCTTTTCTCATCTTTCTTCTCTGCTGCCTCATGTGTTTTCTCTCTTTCTCTCTCTGCCTCTGTCTCTCTCTCTCTCTCTCTCTTTCCCCCTCATTCTCTGTCTCTCTCTGTGCGTCGGTATGCCTGTTAGTTGTTCCTGGTAGAGTGAAGCGGCTGCATTATCTAAATACATTATTGATGCACGCAGCACTCTGACTAACACGCACACACACACATGCACACAACTCCAACCACTCACTCACATAATAAAAACATACATACACTCATAAAATCAAACACATTGTCTCGCATAGACACACGCATACGCAATCACAAAGAGCATGTGCCTCAATTTGTTTTTTGAATGTGAGTGGGTACAAGAGAGAAAAGGAGAACGGCAGCACACGTGCATGCTGTTTCTTTATGGCTGAGAGAGCACAGCTGATTCTGCCCAACTCTGTTTTCAGGAAAAGATGAAGCAGTCATTCTGTTTGAAATGCACAGGACTAAAATTAAACAAACACTCCATTGGCAGCCACATGCTGAGCTACTAGCAATTGTGCTTACTTAACACCCTGTAATACTTAGGGAGGAGATGGAGGAAACAATCAATCTTTAAAAATAACTAATCAAAAAAGAGATATATAGAATGGCAGGCAAGGACAACAGAGAAGAATGAAAGGAGGAGGAATTATGAAAGAGAAAAGTACTGAGGGGTGAGAATTTGAGTGAGGGAGAAGGCGGATGTGGGAGGGGGGGGCAGAAGAGTTCCCAGCATCTCTTTTCCCAGGGCTTTGTAAGGGCCTCATTAAATATGGATGGTGTTTGGAGCAGAGCAGGGGCAAGTGGGACTCCACAAACAGCACAAGCAGCCCAGGCAGGCCCATCCTGCTGCGATGGAGCCCTGCTGTCTTTTTCGCCTCGTCTGTCTCTCCGTCTTCTTCCTCTCCTCCCTCGACTCGCTTCACTTTTCACTCACTCCCTTTTCCTACCTCCTTCATTTCCTCATTTCCGACCTTTCTCTCTGTCGTCACGTGTGTCTACCCGTCAGCCGCTCTGATGAGAAAGTGCGTCTTTTTTTCACCGCTTGGTTTGTCTGTTCTTGTCTTTTCCATCCGCTCATTTTCTCTCTCCTTCCTCTGTTCATCTTCTTCCTCTCTGTGCTTCCTGCTGTCATCCCTTCTCTATACCATCTCTTCGCTTCCTCACACTCCCTTTTCTCTCCCTTTCTGTGATGATGACTGTGTTGTTTGATTAGCACATGTGAATGAAGAGGGAAGCTCCTCTCCATTGTTCACTCCCCTCTTCTTAGCTTTGTATTCCTTCTAGATGAAAATCATGTGTGGTACATGGAACAGTCTATCTATCTATCTGTCTGTCTGTCTCTCTGTGTACTTGTCCATCCATCAATCTGGCAGACTATTTTCCTCTATGTCAAATGATTCTGACTCCATGATTCAGACTACAACAATGTTACCCAACAGTGTACCCTAACTCTGAATTCTGACGTTGTGTTTGCCCTCAGGAGATGAAGACACGTCATGCTGGTCCTCTTCAGCAGAACGATGGACGGAGAGAAAGCAGAGCGGGACTGTAACTGGCGCCTTCATGGAGCCCTGATACGCAGGGCAGAGAGCAGGTGTGTGTCAGTCTTTCTGAGTCAGTAAATACAAATGTGAAACAGACTTTGCTTATATGTGTACACAAACAGAAAGATGACAAGATTAGAGGATTAAGAGAGCGTGGGATAAGGAGAGAGTGAGACAGACACACAGTGAGAGAGAGGTGTGTAGTAAAGCAGAGATATACAGTGTCTGTGTTATAGTTTTAGCCAATCTGTTACCCTAAACAGACCTGTAAGGTTGCGGTGAAGCTCAGTCTAATCTGGCTCAACGGGAGTGACGCACAAACTCCCTGTCACAGCCTGCAAACACACTCTATAATCCCATTTGCCTGCTCTGTGTGTTAGTGTGTGTGTGTGTCTGCTGTATGTGTGTGTGCATTCAGAGCGTATCATGTTGTAAGTAATGCATGTTCTAGCCTACACAATACTCAGCCAGGTCTCCTACAGAGTATGTTCATATACTGCTACTTTGCTTTGGCAAATACAGTTTGGAGGAAACATACTTACTGCTTGGAGTATGTTCACTGACAACATTTTTCCAAATTCAGGCAGTATAACATATCAATACGACAGAGAAGTCATAGGGAGCAAATCTGGGTGGATGGATGGTTGTATAAAGCACCAGAAAAGACTTTGACGTCGGAGATCAGGATTTGTGACATGCGTCCGATGTGTTGTTTAGGCTACTAAAACACTTGGTTAGGGAAAGAGCAGGGTTTTGGTTAAACATTCATTGGTTAATGCATCCTAGCTCATGCTTCAAGTCAATGTTGGCCTCTACAGTGTTTTACCAAGACCATGATCTTTCCCTAATCATAATCAAGTGCCAAAACATAACCATAAAAATGGTATTTATGTGTCAGTTGTCACAAGTGGATATTGTAGGAAAACAAATTAAATATGTAGACAGTGAATGTTTTGCAGATAAAATATTTCCCCACGCTCTTTACCAGCGTGATTACTACAAGAACATTCTCAAAAACATGATATTTATGTAAACACATTGAAAGGGAGTCAACTGTAACAGAAGGATACAGCTAGAATATACAACACTAAATTAATGTAAATTATACGACACCATTCCTTTATAAAAGTGTGTATGTTTTATGTGTGACTCCATAATTTTCTTCTGAATTCACCTGGTTGTTCCATAGAAAAAGCAGGTGTTTAAAATTTTGTGCACTTTCAGTAACTGTGAAATGTAAGGAAATATACACAGAAGAATATGGATAGAGGAAGAATAGATGACAAAGTGAATGAATGAATGTACAAGAGAGAGCTTAAGTGTGGGCAGTGGGGGATAATCTATAAGTGCTGCTGCGGCCCCATCACTCAACCTGTGAGTGTGTGTATTTCTCTGCAGCAGTTGTTACCCTGCCCATCTCCAGCCTCAGCAAAACACCTCATTGCTGGGAGATGACATTAGGGTTTCCTGCACCGTATTGTAGCGGAGGCAAGGCAACCTCGCCCAATACCACGCTAATGCTGATGTCAGAAAAAATTATTACACTTGTTATGAAATGTAACATTTTGGGAAGCAAAACAAAGGCATTAATGTTCACAGCAAAGGCCGGACACAGTATGTACAGTAATGAGTAAGGCAAATGTTCAGATTGTCATCTAGTCACTACATTTATCAGGAGACTAAATGTGTCACAATCTGTCTGATTTAGCTCAACTGGTGACAAAGATTGACCACATTGTAAGTTCACTTCATGGTGGACTCAAAGCACATCATAATGTTCAGTAAAAGGACAACTTTTTCAGTTTTTATGAATTGAGAAAAGTAGAGGCAAACAGTTGGTCACAATCAGGTGAGGATGTGTGAAAGTTCGTTAGTCAGTTAGTTAGTTAGTTAGTTAGTTTGATAATCCCCAGCTGGACTCATGTTTTATCCACTCTGGTCTGCATCAAGTTGAGTTAGTTGACTCATAGTACATTCATATTTTTTCAATAGGTCTGTGTCAATTGCATGAATGACTCTGATCAGAGAGTTATTATGAAGAAGAGCACAGAGCCTCAGCTTGATCTCTTGTCTGGACGGAAGAGCTTCCCACCTCCGCTCACCATTTCCTGGGGAACCCTATGCATGATATCGTGTTGAGATATTCCCAGTGCAGCTACAGTGGAATTTGATAGGAGAAAAAAAGTAATCTATAATAGACGTCAGGTTTTTTAATTTTTTTTTAAGTTTTGTCCCTCACTGGCACATAGTTGGTATTTTGGTAAGTTATTGTGCACCAAAGTAGTGCAAAATAAACATTCTGGATAATGGGCTATGGTTTTGGCAATATTGGCATATTACTTTTCAATGTCGCTTAATTGAATGTAACCTTAATTAACAGTGCAGTAAAATAATGACAACGTCTCTTTCAAACCACTAAACCACAATTTCATTATTACTTTTGATTGTTTATAACTGCATATGTGGTTATTGCGTGAATCACTGTGCAAATAAAGTTTCTTAAGTATGTAAAAAAAAAGGTGAATTAAACTTCAAACTGAGAGCTTGATAGTCCCAACTGTGTGGGCATGGACACAATTACACTCCCATGAACACGGCGCCATGAAAGATGAACATGCCTGGTCTGTAGAGGTTGTGTAGGTCATTCAAATCTAAAACAGATTTTATAGAGTCTACACAAATTTCAGCCTTTCATTCCAAATTAAAGATGGTGTACAAAAATAATATGATAGATAGTGTGAAATTATATTAGATATGATGTGTAATTCTCTGAGGTTGGAGTTTTTCTTTAAGCTCGATTTTCGCAGTTGTGTTAGAGGCACAGAGAAACAGATAAACAGATGTGAGAAATCTGATTCCTCCCACGTTAAACAATAATCTAATAGAAAGAGAGGGAGGGGGAGACACAAGCGATTGCATGGTGAATAGTGGCATAGCAGCAAAACATTCATGAGAAAAGAAGAGACAACAGATGTTAATCTAGACGAAATCCAAGGACGGACCGGTGTGTTGTGTCTGCATGAGATGAAGAAAATAATATCAATTTCATCTCTAACAAGCCTGTAAATATTGGAAGCAGAGAGAAGCAGCCAGCAATTTTCATCTCTTAAAGATACAATGTGTCTCAATGTGTTCACATTGTGTGTGTAATTTTTGAACTGAAAATATAAAACTGAAATAGATACCTGTAGATTGAACTTTTAGAGCTGATTCTGTAGACTAGAAGTGATTTCTTACACCTGTCCTCACAGTGGGGTCGCCAGATTGGCGCTGTGTTGTAACTCTGCCAGCAACAACATCCAGGTCATTAGGTAGTGCAAGTACCTGGCAGCACATGCTGTAGCTGTAGAAGCTTTATAGAAGTGTTGGGCCGATGATTAAATGCCTGTTTGTCAAGGCATACCTCCACTTGTTTAACTATTTCTTAAACCAGCGCTTTCAAACCTGGGATCAGGATCCTCACAAATCCCAGACAAACTAGAACTAAAGGGCAACGGTGTATCATTTTGTTATTTTGTCTGTTGAGTGAACTGAATTCAGTTCAGGAGTTCAACCTAGAAACCTTCCAGTCACAAGCTGTCCTTTCCAAAATTTTATCTCATTATTCACAAATCTGTTATCCAAAATGGATAACAATGACTACAGGAGTTAAAATCCCTTCTTTCCATTATGAGAAACCAGAAGTAATTAGAGTCAGCAATAAATGCGCCAAGAATATTCAGTAATTGCAAGTGTAAGGTTGAGACATACGATGTGTCTCGTGATTGATGTGAGAGGGGAGTACAGTATAATATTCCCAGCAGCCTCTAATGTTACACCTTTTAAAAAAATCTGCCGACATTTCTGTCTTGATCTCTTATCTTGGAACGCTGCGGTTGCAAAACAGGAATTGTTATGCACTCTCAACACTATTTTACCAGAGTGGATTGGATCACTGGACCACTGGGCTTGTACTTCATCAGTATAGGCAATCAAAGCCACTTAGGAAGGAAAACATGTTTATGGGATTAGATGGGATTAGGTGTGTATGAAGGCTTTGTCCCAGTGTTTGACATTTGAAATGCACAGACATCTGGCTGTAATCCATCCCTGATTATCCATTTTTAGAATGAAGTAACTCCTCTGGAAATCCACACTTTCCGAGCTCCAGGGTCTTTACATTTATTTATATTTATGTATGTATCCATTTCGCTCATGAGATCACCATGCTGGTGAGCTAGTTGGATTATTCCGACAGTAATAAACCTAAGTACACTTCTGCATTGTGTCTCTGTAACGTGAGAAGTGGGATACTGTGAGCGAAGCAAACAGGAAGAGTGAGCTATGGAAGAGATACAGTACAAGTGCGGGGCAGATAGGATGAAAAGAAAGAGAGAGAGAGAGAGAGAAGCAGGAGAGGGGTATTCACAGACAGATGGATGGATAATGTGCTTATGACTCAAGATCCCCCAGGAGACATTGCTGTCTGGCTGTGTCACTCACCACTTTCATCACTAAACCCTCCTCCTTTTTCACCTTCTATCACACGTCTCTGTTTTCTATCCTCCTTTCATTCAGTTTTCTGCTCTTGCCACTTCACACTGTACCTGATGATGCACTGGACTTTCTATTCTTTCTTCAGATATCTAACTCCCCCTCTCCTCGCCTCTCCTCTCCTCTCCTCTTCTTTCCCTCCCTCCCCACCCTCTTGTTTTCTCTAATGGATGGTGCTAATGCCCATCATCAGCAATGTCCATCTGGGGGAGATTCCTTCCTGCATCTGCTTACTGAGGGGCACAACAGGCCTGCTGAGATCATTAACTCATTCATCCCATCCAGCTATGAATTCATTCAATTATCATCCATCATCACCATCATTCACTCATTCATTCTTTTTTTCACTCTTTTCTTTTACCACTGATTAATTGATTACTTAATTACTGAAAATCTTTCATTCATTCATCTGTTCACTTATTAATTCGCTGCTTATATTCTTTTCAATCTGTCATTCAGAGTAAGGTAATTCTACATGAATGGTCACGAGTACCTGAGTATCTATTTCCCAGTCACAGTCTAGTAGATTCAGCCATTGATGATGTGAAGGGGGTGTTAGGTAACGCCTAATGACCAAGTCTTTGTCTGACTGGCCCAGTCTTCACACTGGGAGTAAGGTTTTGTGTGTGTGTGTGGGCGTGTGTGTGCGTACAGTGAGTGAGAGGAAGACTTTGAGAGCAAATGCTTGTATTCCTCGCTAATGTTTGGGCCCTTTGACGAGCCCATGCTAGTTTACTTGAAGAGAAACTATAAAAGCTGATCAACAGTAAACTACTCACTGTACTCACTAAAGAGCAAACAACATTGTTTTGTGTGAGTGATCCTTACCATGAAAGGCACATTTATGTGTACACGTATGCTGTATTTGGTGTTAAAAACTAAGTTAGTAATTTGTAATGTAATGTAATGTGATGGGTAATGTAATTTGTATCTTAGTTATGGATTATTGCAAGGGTCTGCATGGACTGTCCACATGCATCCCAAAATGGATGACCGCACAGACTATAGGAGTGGACTGTATGCGCTGACAAACATGTGAACACATCCGTGTAGATACCCAGTGTAGTATAAATACAACTAGAGCTGAAACGATTAGTCTATTAATCAATCAGTTGATCATCAACTATTTCAGACATTTTTTAAGCAAAAAGGCCAAACATTTGATTTCAGGTTCTCAGATGTGTTTTCTTTGCCATATACAGGGATGGAAAGAGTACTAGAATATTTTACTCAAGTACAAGTAGAATTACTTTTACTAAAAGTAAAAAGTAGGTCAGTTAAAGGGCACTCTGAGTAAATGTTACTGCATTTTAAAAAGGAAATTGGGTGGAGGAAGGGTAAAAAAAGAATTGTATATGATGTTGATGTTATATGATAGACCATTTAAATTAAAGAACACATCTAGGCTACAAAATAGAGTTCATTAACATGTCAATGTATATACATCACTCCACAGAGCCCTTATGTCCAAACCTACAATATATTCCTGTTTTTATACAGTTGGGACTTTTCAGCCTTTGCATACAACTGATTATCAGTTATGTAAACACCTTCCTCAGTGTAGCCTCACTAGAATTAACCAGAAAAGAGGACAAAACTCAGACAGTTCAACAAAAATGACAGATAAGAAATAAAAAGAGTTATGGACACCACAGCAGTTGCAACAAGTAATATTAAGCTACAGAAATTAAATAACCTGCCAGTTCTTTTAGAATTAACAGCAGAATAAAACATCACCAAGGCAAACAACATGGAGATGTATAAACAATAAAAACTCAACAGCGACTGCAGCCACAAACACGCATGCCCTTGCCCCACTGTAACCAGTCCACTTAGCCTCTCTGTCCCACTGTAACCAGTCCACTCAGCCTCTCCATACCACTATAACCAGTTCACTCAGCCTCTCTGTCCCACTGTAACCAGTCCACTCAGTCTCCTTGCCCCACTACAACCAGTCCACTCAGCCTCTCTGTCCCACTGTAACCAGTCCACCCGGCCTCTCTGTCCCACTATAACTTTTCCCAAACTGCTTGCCCAGGTTAGCTCTGCCCTCCTGTGGCTGCAGTCAAGTCGTGACTTTTGTTTTCACCCTGTAACGGCTGCGACTTGAAATATAGTGAATAAAAATACTTGAGATAAACAATACTCAAGTAAAAAATAAATAAATAAAATAAAATATAAACAAAAGTACAAGTACCCAAAAAACGACTTTGTTACAGTAAGAGTACAGCACGAGTTACTGACCATATATGATAGTAACTTGAATATCTTTGGGTTTTGAACTGTAGGCTGTACAAAACTAACAATTTGAATATGTCACCTTGGGCTCTGAAAAATTAGAATGAGCATTTTTTACTATTTATTAACATTTTATAGACAAAATCAAAATCAGTTGATTAATCGAGAAAATGGCAGATTAATCAATAATGAAAATAATCAGTTGCAGCCCTAAACACAACTGTGTCCATTTTCAAGTATGTGTAGCCCTTCAAGGACAACATTAATGGCTGATATGACATTACCTAAAATACTGAAAGGTCCCACAAAGACCCATTAACTCACAACTACAGGTCCATGTATTAGCCTGACTAAACCCCACAGCCAGCAGGGGCGACCCATGTCCATTACATCCAGCTCACCAACCACCGCAGCCTGTTAACCATCATTTATGATGACCACCTGCCTCACAGCAAACACAACAGGGACCCATTTAAAGGAGACACCATCATTGTTCATAATTAGTAATTAATGATATTGATGTTTACTGAGAGTTGAACGCAACATGCAAGCAATTGGCTCATAACTCGGGCTAAGAGCCCATTAGGCTGCATGAAGTCACAAGTGACATCATTTCTGGCCTCAGCCCATGTCTAAAACCCAGACATCCCACTGCCAAGCGTAATGTGTGTGTGTGTGTGTGTGTGTGTGTGTGTGTGTGTGTGTGT
>NTHP01000004.1:95265-123369 GCA_003416845.1 Oplegnathus fasciatus | reverse complement strand
TGTGTTTGTGTGTGTGTGTGTGTGTGTGCGTGTGTGTCCCACTGACACCTTGTCTGTAATGTGGAGCTATCTAATCAATTATACTGTGTGTATGACTCCTTTGACATTTGCCCCCCTGGTAGGTAAATGGAGGACAGGAGCCGCTCCCCGTCCCGTAGGACCAGCCGGGTGGAGCAGGTGGTGGGACGATGGTTGAGACGGTCCCGAGACTTAGGCAGCCGGTCTCACTCTCTGAGCAGGTAAAAACCTCTGTTTATGTCTTATTTAAATTCATTTGTTAAAATCTCCATTTCATCTGACCTGTATGTCCTTTGACTAAGGGAAGGGCCTATGTGAAAATATGGAGATCTTAGGAAGTTCACATTAGTGTTCATTATTACTGTCTATGTCCACCTGTTCCTCTCCAGAGACCGGGGTGCAGGGGATGGGAAGACAGCAGAGTCCTGCGGCTCTGATCAGAGGAATTACCCCTTCCGCTTCATTGTTCAGATCCAACGGGACCCAAGCCTCAACTCTCATGGCCTCACTCTGTCCTCCCAGACCCCCATCCTAGTGCACGAGATCACCCCAGGTATGACAAGATTTATGAAATGTAAACATAAAAGGGGGAGAAAGCAAAGTGGAATTACAAAGAAGGTCTGCAATCTTAAACTAGTGCTGACAAAATATGAATTAGTTATTGACAGCTAAGCCCTTGCTTGTCTGTTTTGAAGGGAACAGTTATAAGGCTGATCACTAAACTTTGAATCAAGGTGGTCTGATACTACGTACAAGCCTTGTTGTGTTTATACATGGTTCTTCTGTACACAGATATGTAACCCTCTTGTCCCTAAAACGAATGCTGTACTTCTCACCCTGGATAACTCATGAGTAGAACAAATACAGTACTGTAGTCAGTATCAGGGAGTTTGATTTCATAGCTATGTCTAGTTGGTACCCCTCCTCTTCCCCAACACCAGCTCAGGCTCCTTCCCCCGTTGAGATCACATTCTACGTGCCAGTTTCCTCTGCCAAGGTCTGCAGTGTTTTGGTCTGCTTTGTCAGCGTCTCTTGCCCAGCAGGCACAACTGCTACGGTTCAAGAGCTGTTAAGCATTGTTGCATACGTAATTCAATCAAATCTAATGAATTGAACCAGAGCTATCATTTCCTTGTAGATGCTGAAAATTAGGGATTTATTTTACACTCTCATCCATCTCAGTCTATTTAACCTACCAATACTGAAATGTAAGCTTCTGTAAAGAGCTTTACTGTACAACATTTGCATGCAATTAGGCTGACAGGACCACCCTCCTACCAATTATGGCATACTATAATTGGTATGACGGTGTTAAAATCAAATATGTTCTGTTCTTTCAGGAGCAGAGCATTTTTTTGTCCCATTCTCCCTGTTGTCTCTTGTTTTGCATAGAGCAAGTCTCCTCAGTGAATGTAATAGTGTAATAGTGGATCAGCGCCAGACCACTGCAGGCCTCTGGCCAGCGTACAAGACAAACTGCAAGTGGAAACTCTAAGGGAGGCTGATGCTGTATGCTCATAATGCATACATGCACACAAAATCACATTAACAAAGGAAGTGTGTGTGTGTGTGTGTGTGTGTGTGTGTGTGTGTGTGTGTGTGTGTGTAAAGCATCTTCAGTATAATGAAGAGCTAAAACGAAAGAGAAATTTTTCAAGGAAGGGACTTTTTCTGCCCTCAACTGAGGTGCTCAGATAGCATTTCTCAAACTGTGTACTGTCCCCAAGAACCTCTTCCAGTCAAATGTCTGATGTACTTTGTGTTATGCAATATATGAGTGAGATTGGGGTTAGGGGTGTGACTGGGGCCTCAAAGAAGGAGGTGGGACATGCATACAGCTGGAGGTGTGCCTGGGAAGCTTTACTCAGGGTGAACAAGTCCTCAACTAAATTAATTTGAGGTTAACATAAGGTTGTCATCACCTGTTACTGGTCACAGTGTAAAACATACAAACACATGGTTTTGAACGATTCTAATATGCTCACAGGTATGCAGCACACCCCTGTTAATGAAGGTCAGCTTGCGTGTTGATTACAGAAATTGCAGAAAAGAGTAAATAATGGTTACCCATGATAACTGTATGATTTTGAAGGGCTTCCTCTGTTCAGAACCACAAAAAGTTACTCTCCAGCAGCTGGCTACTCTCCAGCAACTGGCTGCAGTCTCACAGTCCCTCAGTAACTTTCCTAAAATAGAACCATTCATCCTCACATACAGTATCTGGAATATAATCTACTTATAGCCATCATAGTTCTCACTCAGTCTGGGATTTATTGCCTTTTAGAGCTGATGCCAACCTGTATGCTATGCATATTGTCAAATTTGAACCAAATGTCCGGCTGTGCCTACAGTATGTTTTGCCTTGCAGTGTTTGTACGCCACCCCTCTCATATTTTGCATGGTAGAGTGTACTGCTCTAAATTATGATATGTACATTTGAGAAAATTACATTTGTTTGTATTCAGTGTTTCTACAAGTTAAGTCTCATTATTTTGTCAGTCAGGGGTTGAACGTCCCTTACCCTGTTGAGGTTCAAGCATCAAGTCATTGAATCTAAAGAGACAATTGGTAACACAACACAGTAATCACTTTAAGTAAAGAGGCAAAATACAGAAATGTGTATTCAACACATTTTTAACTCTTAATGTATTTCACAATGGATAGAGAAATCATGGTTAAGTCTTTCAAAGTCTGTTTCAGTTTTGTCAATCGATCAGCAATATTGATCTGCTTGGTGTCATGCACATTCTTATGAATACTTCTTAACTGAAAGAATTTGAACAAGTGATAGCTTCCATCTAGTCGATATATTTTTTTGGAATGAGTAGATGTTTATATTTTTATGGTTTGTGTCTTTTTATTTGTCATATATTTTCCAAATTTTTAAAGTAGTGATCGTCTTATATACTAATTTATTCCTTGGAGTGACTAAGTCACAGTTTGTTTTTTTCACTAGTAGTTAAAACTAAAATATGTAAAAGTTATTAATACAGCTCTCAAGACATGCTAAAAAAACACCACACAGTGTAGGTTACATTTGTAAGTGGGGTACCAAGATTTTTACTGTCACTAACAGGCGAAAATACATTAGAATGTATCTTTCTGTTAATTACTAACTAATATTAAAACTAACTAACTAGGTATACATTTAAATAAAGGAAAAGACAGAAGAAAAGATAGAAGTTAACGTTCTTCCAACAATGTGAATGAGCCAATTACAGGTAGTGCATATAGTATATACTAAGCTACTTCTACAATAGTGAACATTGTTAAAATGTTACCGCTTCCATGAATGTGCTACAGCTAATGACAATGACATGGTTTCCATCACTGTACTTTATATACTATAACGAGTAGGAGATCTGAATTTAAAAATAAATAAATACTGTAACTGCTGCAAATCCAAAAGTATAGCTTCCCAATTGTATTATTGACATCTGATCTGATAATCAATTACTTAAAAGTCATTAAATACATGCTGTATATTATATTCTGCCTGTGTTTGTACTCTGAAGTGCAGTTTGCTGCTGAGCTGCAGAGCCACAAGGATCTGAATCCCCCTGAGGTCTGGGGGCAGATTACCTCGCTTTCTCCTGTCTGGCTCAAGCCTACCCTGTCACCATCTGCTTCTGCCTGTCACACACACACACACACACACACACACACACACACACACACACACACAAAACACACACTGTTGCTCATGTCTCCAGTGGCCCCACTAAGGCTTGGCTCAATTTTTCCTCTCTCTCTGTCTCTCTGGCACGTGCTGATGCATCTTCACAGTGAAATACGAATCCTTTATTTAAAAGCATTTTCAGAGCTATCGGTGTCAACTGCATCTGACTATGTTAATGTTTAATGAAACATCAAGTAATAACTTGTATCTGCACTGAATAACTCAGTATTGGAGGGTACCAGATGTACAGAAAAAAATATACTCAGGATGCTGTTGATGATGGTAATATGGAAGGCAGTGGTGGGGAGTGGTCTATGGAGGCAGTGAAAGGGGTGATGAATGTCTATGTGTATGAGAAACTAGGGCTGTGTGATATGACCAAAAGCTCATATCCCAATATGGGTCATTTCATATCCAGATAACGATACATATCACGATATAGCACATTTTCTGCAAATTCAATAAATAGATATAAAATGACCTCATGGAAAGGCCTATTTCTTATTACATTTTAAATTATATACTCAACAAATAAAAGGTTCTTACTCATATTTGATTATTTTTCTTCTTTTATTTAGAACCTTTGTGCAAATTTTCAATTAAGCATGCAACAAAATGTAAAATATTAATGTATGAAATATAAAAACCCATCATACCCAAACACATCCATGGGACAGAAGTAGCCCCTTTTTTGGGTACAAGCTCCTTGTTGTCGTCTTGGCTGGTAGGAGTCCTTTTCTTGTTCGGAATTACCCCGTTCTGTGTCACGTTCAACGATAATATGAAAAGATATACATTTTTCTATCATCACACCATATATATCGTCATATCGCACAGCCTTATGAGAAACTTTTATCTTTCTTGACACAGTGTACATGGATTACACACAGTTTAAGGTATAACATTTGTATTTTTGTGCACATACCTACATGAATTCATGTGTGTTGTTTTGCTGTGCTCCCCATTTCAGATTGCCACGAATTGCAACTTGTCTTACCTCATTTGTATGGTGAAAACTCAGGCCAAAGATACTGTTCATGCCTTTGTGATGGTGCACAAAAATAAAATAATAATTGTAGTGAATCCTACAGAGAGAAGACTTTGCTCCTAATGCAATCAGTGGTGGTGACAGCAGCCATGTAGTGTTGGATGCTGACTTAGGAAGGAGGAGTTGGTAGAATGTTAAATGAGGCGGAGCAATATACAGTTGTTTGATATACCCTAAATAGTCATTAGATTACTGGTCTCCCTGTGGTTCGACGGTTAGGTTTGGAGAGCTGTGTGAAAAATTATGCATCAGTGTGAGATGAAAGGAGATGACTAGAATACAAGCTACTGCCTGTCATCCACCCAAATTGCAGTATGAATGCCGACCAATTGAACACCCTCAGGCATGACAACACAAGGACATTTTGTGTGTCCAGGTGGTCCTGCAGATGGTCGGCTCGTCCCTGGCGACCAGCTTGTGAAGATCAATAACGTCGCTGTCGATGACCTGACCCCGGAGCAAGCTGCTGAAATAATCAGGTCTACAACGACAGCTGCATTCACAAACACGCACACGTATTCATGCAGATTATTGGTACATACGCCACAAAATGCTGTTTAGAATTTAGCTATGCACATCACGTCTAACCTTACCAGCCACTCTTTACTTTTTTTTTCAGGGAGTGTCAAGATTTGTTGACAATGACTGTCCTCAGAACGATGCTGGTGAGTCCGCTGTATCTAACCAACCACACACACATGCACACACACTCCACAGAAACACTCATTTACACACAAAGTTACACTGATGAACACTTTTTTAGATGAACTTAGAGCATTTCTTGTAAAAACAAACACATACACAGGCATTTATGTATACACAGCTTACATACTATAGATGTACGCTGTCTCTATACACATGGGATTTTAAAATGCTGTTGTCAGCAAACCCATTAATCAGCATGTCAATGAGACTTGGGGTTTAGCGTCATTGCTAACAAGCGTCCTGTCGCCAAGGTCCCACCACTACATCAGTGTTAACAGTAACAACATGTTACACCCTCGGAAACTCCCCCCACAGACTCAGACAGACACACTCTCTATCATGATCACTCAATCTGTGTGTGTGTTTACTGTCTGTGTGTGTGTGTGTGTGTGTGTGTGTGCGTGTGTGTAGGTTGTAGACCCCAATCTGTGAAGCTGATGTATGTGTTTGCACTAAGGTGAAGTAGATCAGTAAATAAATGGCTGCTCCTCAGTGATTCTCATCAGCGGCTCTGCTGATGGAAGCACCTTTACCATCTGATTCATGGCTGACAGCTACTCCAAGAAATCATTATTGAGCTTTAAGGAATTATTAGTATTTCCCAGAAAATATTCATCTCTGTCATGCTTGTTGATGGTAACAAAACATCAAAAGAGTTCTGAACCAAGGCATGCCTTGATTAAGATTAAGATTTTTATTATAATTAGAGTCATATAAGAGCAGGAGGACTGTTTGACAGTTTCTTCTGATGCTTCCGACCCACCAGCTGTAACTGGTTTTGCAGTAACGACAACAATGTGCTTGTCTTTGTTACTGAGCACTTGTACTTAAGAGTAATATGAATACATAATGGATATCTCCTAAATGTAAATCCCTTGGCAGATCTGCAAAATGGCCAAAACTATTACTACATTAATGCATTTTTAAAAATGGATGCATACTTCTATATATCATAATCACTTGTCTCATTCTACTTCCTGTTGCAGTAAATGCTATCCAGTATCCAGTGTGCACATCATCCCCAGACAGTTGTTACAATTTCAACTTCTTTTAATTAAATAATCAAAGTTTATTTTCAATGTGTTGCATAAGCTCAGCATATTTGATAAAATTGTCCTTTTTGGTTTGAAATAATGTTTCTTTCAAATAGTCTGATAGCTTTAATGTCAGTTGTGGTGAAGCTGTCACAATTGTTTTACTTGCAAGTTTTAGTCTACAACCTGTCGCAGAAGTCAACCAAAGAAAAACTGGGAATATATTGTCATGTCATTAAATAATGAAATATGTACATGCTTGGATGAAATGCAAAACAAAAGCAACAGGCTGTTAATCTTTTTATTTCCCTGATGTGTACCACTTACTTTGCTTCATTGAAAACACAGTATACCTGCACCACATTCAGACCTTATTAAAAATTATAAGAAATACTTTTATTGATTTGTATTCCTCCCAGGGCCCCAAGTCATCATTCATCACACCAGAGAAGAGGGCCAAGCTCAGATCCAACCCAGTGAAAGTTCACTTTGCTGAGGAGGTGGAAGTCAATGGACACTCTCAGGTGAGTAAGATAACATGGGATGCAGTTCGTCTGCACCCGTGATGCTGATAATTTACAAATCAACTTCAGATCCCCCTCCCTCTCCTCAGTGTTATCTTGTACACATTTTATTATCAATCCAGGTGTAATTAAGAGCCCATTTACACACCTATCTGGATACATTTTCTGGTTAATGACTTCAAATCATGGGCATTTGCACTAATAAGCATTCTCGTTTCTGCATTGTGATCAGATCACAATATGCAAATTAGATAGGTGGAGCTGGAGGGCTTGTCAACAAAAAAGGCATGTCCTAGATCCAGGGAAACAACAGTGCTGTATGGGCACTACTTGCTTTTCTTTTGCTGTGGAGAGGGTTGGTCTTCCAAGGGAAAAAAGGGACTGGAGCACACTGGTAGATTTACAGCCAAAAGATTTGTCTGTCCTTGAACTGAGAAGCACCTGATGCAGCTGTATATTGCTGAAAGATGCGCAGAGAACCCTGTTTCAACAAAAGGGTTGGTCTTGCTTGAGATAGCAGGAAAAGGCAGAGCTCAGTGACCTTTCAACTTAGTGGGCGGATTTTCTTTATAAGGCAGCCAAACTGCACACATTGCATTTACACCTGACTAAAAACCTTGGAACAACATGCGTTTTTCCTTATCTACATGAGCCATCCAGATACAGATCATATATTAATACCAGATGTAAATGGGGTCTAAAATGCATGGGATATTGCCAGTTCTTGTTTGGCATTTCACTTATACTAATAAGAACTACTCATGTCAATCCTGGACCCCACGCATCCATTCTCTCATGTCAAAATGATGTTTCAGTAAGTGTCTGTTTTTCTTACCAAGGCTAACAACTTCAGTATCCAACTTGTACTTATATTGTATTATCAGTTAAGGCAGCGGTTAGCAAACCTTTTTAGCTTGTAACCCCTTAAAATGAAACAGTGTCTATTTGCGAGGTCGAGGTCAACCAAATACATTTTTTTATTGGAATTTTTAGAGGCCTGATGAGGTGAAACATAAAATATTTCACAAGAAAAAGTCTTGTGATATATCTTGGGGCCCCTTGGGAGGGTCTTGGCCCCCAGGTTGGGAACCACTGAGTTAAAGGCTCTCTGTGGAGATGGGATGACGCCCATGCGCCATGCGGGTGACAGGATACACAGTCCTACCAATGGTTTCACATGATCCAACTGATCTACATGTGGCGGTAACATGCCAAGATATGTTGCAGTGCGCCAGCAAAGGCAGAGAAGAAGAAGACTGAAAGCTAGTAAACATGAATGTAAACAATGTTTGATTTACAATACTTGAAAAATCTGCTTTACAAATGCGAGGAAAGAAATGCACTCGACACGTTTGTTAGCCCGTAAGGATACACACAATGCTTTTTGGTGAGTGACACTGAATGTAAACATAACTTTTGTTTGTTTATAAGAAAACTCCTTAAAGGGGCCCCCTTTAAGGTCTCCTAGATTTTGATTAATCAAAATCTTTGATACAACAGACGTTGCTTTAAAATGGGATCTATTAATGCCAGATGTACCTTTGCACAATGAGGAGGAGTGATGTTTTATAATTGGTCAGTATTATTCCATACTGTATGCAGTTTTTCTCTTATAAGCCTGGCTGTGGTTGGTCAGAGTTCCCATCCTGCCAGCGGATGTGAAATTAGCGGGATGAGGAAAACCACAGAGGCTGGAGTGCCCATTACTAATCACAGAGAAAACACGGATCGATATCTGCCTCATCCTCCAGTCCTAATGTCTGTGATTACAGGACAATAAGCATCAGATTAAGGAGGAAAGAGGTAGAGATAGAGAGAGAGGGAGATAGGGAGGAGACAGAGCAGACCAGGGGAGGGGGGGAGGTTGTTGTGTTAGCCATCGTTAAAAGGGAGAGGAAACGAGAAATGGAAGATGGGAGGGTGACAAGGGAGGGGTTGTCTAAAATTTGAAAGCTCTCCATTTGAACTTCAAAACATACAGACATCAATGTTGCATTACATCACAGTGTCAATACAGAAGAACACTTTCTAAAATGATAAGAGAACAGGGATGAGGCAGGGAAAGATGACTCACCACAATGAACAAGCTGGGCAGACAGAAACAGGCCAGAGGATATGATGGGAAGAAATGCTCTGTGAGAAGAGCTGAAAATGAGAGACAAGGCTAATCTCTGTCTTTCCTTGTGTAAGTGTGTTGTACTGTGTAAAGAGATTTTTGGGTGTAATAGCAGAAGTGCTTGTGAAGTTTCTTCAAATAAATTCTGATAAAACTGAAATCCTTGTCATTAGATGCATTTCTATCCACCTGTAGCAAAAGAGCAAAATGTGACTAAGTTCATGGAAACAGGCTTAGCGAATAAATCATCATGTACATGAATCATGTGACCTAAACGTTCACTGAAGCTTCCGCTGAAGAGACAAAAAATAGCGGCAGGCGAAAACATCAGATCTGTGTGGAGCGACGAGGAGCCTGTAGAGTTAAAGAATAGAAGAACAGAAATGTCATATTTGCATCATGTTTTCCACATGGTTTCATTCATTTGAGGCTTGACTGGCACTCTTTTAATTACATCTTTTTGTTGCGCCCTCTTGTTCTCAATTACCCAACTCGTAATATTCCCATAACTGTAGTGGATGGAACAGTAGTGCATTCATTTGTGCTTTATTTTGCCTATATTCTGGAAATTGGTTTAAAATTTGTGCTACATTTGGCCCTGACATTCTGCATACAGAATTACAGTCTTCACTTGGTCCCTTTTCCAACAACACTAAGCCTAGGTGTGTTGTTTGGTTCCAACCTTCACTTTGAAATGCATATTAGCAAGGTCATCCCGTGGACACTAAATCCATCATACATGCTTTCATTTCCTCACATTTAGATTACTGTAATGGTTTTCTAACTGGAATAAATCAGAAAACAATTCACAGACTCCAAATTGCACTAAATGCAGCAGCTAGGCGTCTAACACAAAACAAGAAAAGGGATCATATTACACCCCTCTTAATGTCTTCACATTGGCTACTAGTTAATTACAGAATTTAATTTAAGATTTTACTCATTACTTTTAGAGCACTTTATGGCCTGACCCTGGACTACTCTGAATTACTGCACCTTTATCAACCTGCACACAGTCTGAGGTCGTCAGACAGGAGCCTGTTGGCTGTTCCCATGTTAATATTTAAGACTAAAGAGGACCGAGCTTTTGCTGTTAGTCTGGAACAACCTGACAAACTCAGACTTTAGAAAAAATCACTGTCTTCTTTTAAATCACTTCTCTGAACTTATTTTAATCAAATTTAGGTAAATGTCTGCATGTGTGTATTTATGTGTGTATGCAGGTTGGTTTATGTATGTATGACATGAAATAACATGTATGTGTATGTTTTCTCTTTTTCATTTTTTTTTTCTTATTTTCCTTGTAATTCACTTTGTAATCTCTGGTTTTGATACGTGGTACATTCATAAACTTAATTATTATATTTTTATCTATATTATAAAAAACCTCCTTCCAATTAAATCTAGGTCTCAAACACTGACACACACACCGCTTTCTTTTCTCGTGTCTCCCTGTCAGGCTGTTACTTATAATCCTCTTGAACCAGCAGGTTTTACGATGCTCTCAGTTTCATCTGACACTTCCCCTGACCTCTGACCTCATGTCTGCTTTGCAGGGCAACTCACTGCTCTTCCTGCCTAACGTTCTGAAGGTGTATCTGGAGAACGGGCAGACCAAGGCCTTTAAATTTGAACCCAGCACCACGGTCAAGGTACTGTGCAATGATACAGTCTACCATATTTATATCCGTTCCTATTTATTACCAACTTCATGTCTTCCTTATACTGGATACTGAACGACTGTAGGTAGTTTTGGGGGTTCAGAGATGAAGCTGAGGTTCATGATGTGTTTATGTGATGGAAGTATTCTCTGTGATTCTTAATCAAGGCAAAAACTGAAGCCAATTTTCATACTCACTTGTTGGTCAAAATATTTTGACTGTAGGAGTCACGTCAGCTCTATAAATGATTGTGATGTAGTGTCAAGCCTGCAGTAAGCTTCATATTTAAATATAAACATATAACTGAGAGGATATTGGATTGGATTTATAGTCTTAATTTAAAAGCTACAGCTGATGTGATTCACTCACTCCCTCAGTTTTCATCAATATTAGATATACGGCACATCAGTTTCCTACATTTGCCAACTACTCAGACTTTCCGTTGCTTCATTGAGACCTACAAACCTCAGCTCAGCTCACCTCAG
This sequence comes from Oplegnathus fasciatus, assembly GCA_003416845.1. Taxonomy (NCBI): domain Eukaryota; kingdom Metazoa; phylum Chordata; class Actinopteri; order Centrarchiformes; family Oplegnathidae; genus Oplegnathus; species Oplegnathus fasciatus. Next base: position 112,099 of record NTHP01000004.1, on the reverse strand, counting down.
CAATTATGCTTCCTGATGTTATAAAATATTGTCTCTCAAGATGTAATTGTGTTTGTGCGTCAGGACATTGTGATGACACTGAAGGAAAAACTTTCTCTGAACCGTATTGAACACTTCTCCCTGGTGCTGGAGCAGCAGCACAGCATTACCAAACTACTGCTGCTGCATGATGAGGAGAGGATACAGCAGGTACACGCACACACATACACACTAATAACAATTACTTCACGTCTCCTCAAATTTACATATCTACATTACAGCTCTGTTTGGAAGTGTCACACTAAGGCTTTTGCCTGCATACAAAAAGATATCTTTGAAGCAATGTGTGCATGTGTGTGTGCTCAGGTGGTCCAGAAGAAAGAGGCCCATGACTACAGATGTCTGTTCCGTGTTTGTTTCATGCCCAAAAACCTCAAGACGCTGCTGCAGGAGGACCCCACTGCCTTTGAGTACCTCTATCTGCAGGTAGACCGATGAACCCCACAGATAAACTCCAGGCTGCAGCAGTTTACTCTTCATAACACCAATCTGTTTTGATACTTGTTAGAATTCATAGGTTTTCCATCATACCCATAACTTAATTTTGTAATGCATTACTATATGTTTTAAGGGTAGAAAAATAATGTAATCAGCTGCTTTGCTGTAATTGCAAACTCCCCAGCAATGTCAGCAGACCTTAACAGGTCTCCTCACCTTAGAGGGGATTTTGAATCTGAACCAAAACGCAGGGTTTTGTAAGACTTCCAAAAAGTTATTGCTGCAGTTGACACATTTCATCATAATGTAAATCAGCAGACTGAAAGGTGAGCTTGTTTTGCAGTTTTTCATCCAGTCCCACAATAGTTTTATTCCTGCCCTATAGTTCCTTGGTTCAAATAAGGAAAATGAGGATTTTGTCACTCAACAATCGAAACCTGACCTGTAAATACACCATGTTGCATAAGTGAAAGGTGCTCAGTGCTGAGTTTTTGGCCGACAATTATGAAGGAAAGCCATAACATCCTTGCCACAGTAAGTTTTTGTTATTTTTTAAACGAAGTCACCTCCTGTTGTTACGGATATTTTTGCTCAGCTCAATAGCAAAAACTTGAATGACATACTAGTAGTTTACAAACCATGGGTGGTCCTGAAATCTGTACAAAACATAAGATTATTTCTCAGATGATATTTATACAAATATGATCCTAATTGTTTACATCATTTTTGTACTATTTGTACTGTTTTTTTACTGTCTGTGTGTGTGTGTGTGTGTGTGTGTGTGTTAGGGGGTGAATGATGTGCTGCAGGAGCGCTTCGCAATAGAGATGAGGTGTAACACCGCCTTGAGACTCGCTGCACTGCACATCCAGGAGAGATTGGCGAGCTGTGGGCAGTCACCAAAGACCAACTTGAAGATTATCACGTGAGATACACACACACACACACACACACACACACACACACACACATTTTAAATATTTATATCCACTAAATTAAACTATAATTAAAACAGGATTTTACTCCTAGTACAGACCACAGATCAGATCCATGCTGGTCATACCTTGTTGGGGGGACATTAGTGAATATTTACTGAACATGTTTTCACACAGTTACACAAGTTGTGTAGTACAACTGCTGTCTTGTAGCACTCATATATATACAGTAAATTCACACATCTTAAATGCAGTTTCAGCGCTCTAACAGTCTTGTACACACAAGCAGACCCTCTCAGTCTGTGTTTCTGTGTTTGCTCCAGGAAGACGTGGGGCATAGAGAACTTTGTGTCATCCACCTTGTTGAGGAACATGCGAGAGAAAGATCTGAGGAAGGCCATCGGCTACCACATGAAGAAGAGCCAATCACAGCACGATCCCAAGCAGAAAGGCCTGTCAGTCGATCAGGCACGGATAAACTACCTGGAGGAGCTGAGTGATCTCAAGTCATTTGGAGGGAAATCCTTCAGTGCCACCATGATGGTAGGGTTTTGGACTGTTTACTTCATATGTATATTCATTTTTTGTTTAGATTTGGTTGATTGAAGTTTCAATCTTCTCCCCCACCCGTCAGCTCCAGGACAGGGAGTCGATGGTGACCTTGTTGGTGGGGGCGCGCTACGGGGTTAGTCAGGTGGTCAACCACAAACTGAGCATCCTGTCCACTCTCACAGAGTTCACCAGCATCACACGCATCGAGCTGCTGCCCGAATCAGACAAGGTCAGCCTGGTCAAAATATACCTGCAGGACATCAAGGTAAGAGCAGGAATATACACACACATCACACACCTAATATACAGAAGACAAAATACTGTAAACATCATCAAAAAGCACTTTTACTTTGAAGTAATTGAATCAGCATTACAAACACTGCTACAAAGGTGCGTTATATTAGGTTGCGTATCAATTAGCATTATTTGTTCACCCTTTGTTGGTGCAGTTTATGATTTTTGTGAGACAGTGGCCCTTTACATATTGAACAGAGTTGTGTCATTTTGCAAATTTTTTGATGCACCTGCAGTTTGGACACAGGAGATTTAGTTTACTGCTGACTTCCCAACCCCCTTATTAGCATAAGAATACTGCTATTTAGCATTCAACTTAACATGACCTTTGTCATGCTAATTTTAATGCATTTTAATAGTGATTAATTACTTCAAAATGTTTTTTCCTGACCCGTTTACATTGTTTTGTGTACCCCCTCCTGTATACAATGTGCAGACTTCAGCATGAAAAGAAGTAGAACTGCTTTTTCATCAATATTATGAGCCTTTTGGATACAGCGAGATTACTGTATGCTGTAAGTGTTTTTCAGCTGCTGAAATTGTCTCACCGTTGCCTCTCTTTCCTCGTCTCGTCTCATATTATCTTGTCTCCTTTCTCATACAAAGCCCATCACATTACTATTGGAGTCAGTAGCGGCCAAAGATATGTCCTGCCTAATAGCAGGGTACTGTCGAGTGTTTGTTGACCCCAACCTCAACATCTTTCCCTGGATGGATGACTCCAGGAAGCACAGAGTGTCTGCTGAGGAAGGTACATATTTACAGTAATGTACAGCCATAAAAATGATGCATGCATCCATAAAGTCACACGCCAGCATGTTCTGAATAATTGTTGTCTTGTTCATCTCGGCGTATGTTCACAGGTTATGTGTCACGGTGTGGCAGCGACTCAGACAACTCCTCAGACTTGGACATGGAACCGCTGGTCACCCACGTGTCTCATGACAAGAAGCCCTGCCCTCGTGGCAGATCCTCCTCAGACCCAGACGGAAGAAAAAGAAAAGACAGAAACAGAAGGAGAAACAAAGATGGCAGTGAAAAAGGAGACAAACCTTGGGAGGATAAAAAGCAAAAGGAAGAAAAGGATGCTGACACCGAAAAGGAAAAGTCTCCACTAGATAAGAATAGAGAGGGTAAGAATGAAGAGCACAAGGAGGAGACAGAGAGAGCTCAAGATGGTCAGCAAATACAGATTGAGATAACGAACAATGATTTGGGGGAACAACTGGAAAAAGTGGAGCAAGAAGGTAAAAGGGGAGGTGGAGAGGAGGTGCGAGCAACAGAGGAGCAGCCATCTGTATCAGAAGCGTCAGATTCTTGTCACTCTGACTCTCGTGTCCTCACCAGCCCCTCTAGTGACTCCCTTGACGCTTTGGAAGAAGATGACTTAATTTCATGTTCCTCTTCCTCCATGCATCCCAATGCTCCCTCACAGACTCATGCCCATACCCACTCTTCCCTTCAGCTTCATCCCTACTCTCATAGGCATGCTCAGTCCCACCTCCTCACCCCTCCACCAGCTCACTCCCATCCCCTTATCCACCTCACAGCTCACGACCAAGGAGGAGGGGTCTGCAGGAGGTCAGGCGACGGAGCTGATCCCCAACTCCTCACACCCGTCTCCCCCTCTCCGAGCCTTCACCACATCCAAAAATGTTCTGGTAACCCCTGCTCTGATGACAGCTCCTTGTGTTTCGCCGAGCTCTCCCGCCTCGTGGACTTCCTGCCGAGCCCTCCGGAGGCCAGCGAGGACGATGAAAATGAAGAAGAGGAGTTGAGGAGGAGGAGGAGAAAGGTGTTGAAAGAAATGGATGGGCCGGTGAGAAGAGCAGGTGAAGGAGGAAGCGTGAGCGGGGACGGTAGTTTTAAAGAACATCCACTAACTCTGTCCCCGTCCTCCCCCTCCTCCCACACGGAGTTTGTGTTTAACTTCGACCAGAGTGATGCTCGCTGCTACTACAAACTCTGCTCCAGCATCACCCCCGACAGCGCTCGCAGCCTTTCCCATCCCATGCAACATAATGAGGGCGAAGATTGGGAGGAGGTGGAGGGAGATCCAGCTAAGGCAGTTGACCTGGAGCCTATCCCCATCCTTCAGCCACCGCCTGGCTTTGGAGACAGCAGCTCTGATGAGGAGTTCTTTGACGCCAGAGATCGCTTCACCTCACCTGAAGACCCGACCTCGGGGGCCATGCCAAGAGGTGATTTGGTTTTCATCGTGAGGCTGATCACATGCCTTTTCTGTCAATTTCAAGCCCTGTGGAGTGATGAAAACACAGGCTGTTAATTCTGCTTTTGCTGCCATCTAGTGGTGAAAGTTTTTACATAGAGCAATGTAACATAATTGCCAGGAAAGGAGTAGACCACACTTCTGACCATGTGGTCACCTGACTATAAAGATTCAGACTATAGCGACTATAGAGCTCAGTGCAGTCATGCTCTCCTGTCAGAAAAGATATATAATTTCATCCATTACACATAACTGTCCAAAGATATTTATCAGTCCAGCAGTGGATTTATATAATTCTACTCCACTACATTTCAGAGGAAAATATTGTTTTTGCTCCACTACAGTTATTTGACAGATATAGTTACCGGTTACTTTTCAGATAAAATGCAATGCAAGTTAAAACCAGTTGGTCCCAAACCTTTTTGGCATGTGACCCCTTACAAAAAAGGAGTGCCCTTTTTCAAATGTTTCACATGACTATGAGTTGTTAGCAGTTCCACTAAAAAGAGATTTCCCCTCTAGACTTCCCAGATGATTTCATTTACATAATTGGCACAACGCTAGCTGTATATAAAGTAGCTAAAACTAGCTGCACCTCCACCAGCTATAACAGTAAAATGCTATTTATGTGTTGATGCAACAATATTAAATATCTTCTCATCATTGGCACATAATGTATATCAGTCACAGGGGACATTTTTCTGCAGAATGAGTCTTGTTACTTATGATACTATTAAGTACATTTTGCTGATAATATTTTTGTACTTTTACTTATGTAGCAGGATTTTGAATGCTTCCACCACTATATTAGTCACAAATTACAAATGTACAGCACCATTTCAGTAGACCCATCAAGCATGTTTGGTTTCAAAAGTGACACAATAAACTTAGAGGTTCTTTAACCAAAATAAAAACTCAATGTAAATTGCTTTTATCACATCTGGTTTCCTTGATAAGAGACCTGAGACTTTAGGACAGATGACATGACATTGTATTTCCATCTTTACTACAAGGTGCACTGTCATTTCCTGCTGATTCTTTGATTGATGTTAAATCGTAGCATCGTTTTAGGATGATATTAGGTGTAAATAAAGGAGGAGGAATCAGTACTTTTTTTAGCCGAGTAGTGCCTACAGGCCACAAATATGATAGACCAGCTTATGTAATCTGACAGGTGAAACCCAGGGCAAAAAAGTCTCTAAATCAGTCACTGCTTAATTGCTAGAGCATAATAATTGAAGGATTTCTCTTATCTGGATTTTGGCAGCTGGACAGTATGAGAAGATTTCAGTGAAAAAGTGAGGGAGACAAAAAAACAATTTGGAAAAATTGCCACTCACCTTTGACATAGGCCTGCTGTAAACATTTTAGCCAAAATAGAGTGATACAAAACTAGAGGTTACTTTGTCATTGAGTAAATTAGGGTTACCTACAGTGTGTCTATTTCCACAGGAACACATGAGGAATTAGTTTGTTTTGTGAAACATAAAAAGCTAATTTTAATGTACACTCTGCCTTTGTTATTATCTTGCAGATATTTGCACAGAGAGCACACTCAGCCTCAGTGACATCAGAGTCTCTGTCGCAGACGCAGACAAAGATGGAAAAGCAGAAGAAGACAGAAAAGGAGGAGATGAGGAAGGAGGAGGCAGAGAAACATTGTTCCAGCTCAGAAAAAGATCCCGTAAGCGCCGTTCCTTCATGGAAACTGATTACACCTCTAGGGTGTCATATCCAGATCCAGAATCAAAGCAGGACCTGGTCTCTAGTAGGCTTCGCAAGAACCTTTTGGTAGAAGCCAATAATGCTCAGATGCTGAGTTCAGATCCTGAACCTTCGGAGCAAACCCAAAATCCCAGTCCTACTGTCTCCTCCCTGACTCACTCTGAAGGGGAACCGACTCAGCTTGAGTCAAAACCCATCCTGTCCAAACCCCGCTCACATGGACCTGGCTTTCCTTCTGGTTTTGGGTCTCATGAGCAGACTAGAGACCCACAGCCCCCCTCCAGGAGCAGGAAGCAAGAAATGGAGATGGAACCTGACGCAATGGAATCCAAATCGGTCACAGATCTGGTGAAGGCACCATCTCCTACCATCACCGTTGTCCGCTGCCGGGTGGATCCAGATGGGAAGGAGAGTGCTGATCGGAGGGGTGATGGAAAGGAGGAAGGGGAGGGCCAGGATGAGATGGGTGAGGGGAAAGAGGAGGAAGAGAAGGAAGAGACAACAGATGTGTCGGGGAATGGGCCCTTCACTAGTCATATGTTTTTGCCAGAAATCACTGAGGAGGAAGGGAAGGGGGAAGAAGAGAAGCAAGAAGGGGTGAGAGGGCACTCATCCAGTTCAAATAGACCTCTCATAGGTGCTGAAAGGCAAACAGAGGCCAACACACTGCCTACATGTTTGATAGATGAGAATAAAAAGAGTAGCAATGGCCTTTTGGGAGCCCGTCTGATTGCCCTAGAGCAAAACTCATACGTAGAGGAACATATCCTTGAAGGTGTGTGTGAAAAGTCCTACTCTCCATCATACTCACCACCACCCCCTCCACCCTCATCCCCTCTACCTCCAACACCAGTTCTTCACAATTCCCAAAGTGACTGTTCGGTGAGGGAGGAAGGGGGCAGCAAAAACACGGGAACCTCAACCAAAATGTCTTTCTCTAATTCTGACGAGATGCCACTCAGCAAACAAAATCACAATGACAAAGCACAATTATATTTAGAAGTCACCACCGGTGTTAATGAGGAAGAAGCCATCAGTGTTGTTAGTTCTTCTATGACTACTAGCGATGAAGTTACAGACAGCACCAATTCAGACAATGTTTTCGACGATGATGAGGCGAGTAATTCCTTAAATTCTTGTTCAAGTGACAAGAAAGATGAGTGTACTGTAGCTACGAAGCAAAGCATCTGTGCCAATTCTGCTACAGCAGGTAAAGGTGAGTCCCCAGTGACTAATAAGTCTCTTACCAACACTGAAGCTCATACAAGAATTCGTTCAGTTAATTCTGAATATTCTCGTGCTATAAACTCGATCACTGCAAAGCTTGGAGCTGCGACAAGTGTCACATCTCCTACATTTAATTCAGATGCTAGATTGAAAAGTGAGGTTACACATGAAAGTGCTTCATGTTCGAATCAAAATGTACACAAACCCAAATGTGACCCCACCATGCCGAGTGCTGAAGCTAAAGATAGTTTAGCCAGTCCCAGCTTAGCGAAAGCCAACACAGCCACAATCCACAATCTCTCCAAAGAGCCTCCTTCTCCAACTCACTTCCTCTTCCAGACCTGTTCCCCTAGCATTATGGGTCGCTTATCTGCCTCCACACTTAGGGGGAAGATTCAAAAGTTGCCCCTCTATTTATCACGCTCGCAGGAAACCCTCAACCAAGCTGGGGTGGGAAATGTAGCTCAGAGTCCTGCTGAGAAGAACAGCAGGGACGATGTCGAGATCACCATCAAAGTTACGGACGTTCATGACGTCACACAAACGATAGACTTGAAAATGGGCACAACTGTAGAATCAGTGGAGTCCGATGATTCGGATACAACAGTTACAGGATCAGAGGTGGATGGGGAGTTTTTTGTGGAAACAACCTCAGCGAAGAGTTCTCATTCAGTGTCAGAGGTGAAGGAAGTAAGCTCTCCGTTGCCTATCCAGACTGAGCCCAAACCCCAACACCAAAATCAGCTTCTGTACACTGGACCTATCAAGAACACACCGGGACCAATAACAGAGCCTCCAGCCTCCATAGTAAACAGCCTCCAAAGAGACACTTCAGGCCTAAAGATGGACACTCCTGGCCCTATAAAAGATGCTTCACCTTCTGTCTCCCCTCCGATAGTGGTGACAACACAGAATCTAAATGGGCCAGGACTCCCTTTTCATAGTCAGTCACAGAAAGTAAGACGGACCAGTAGCGACAGGCCTTTGATGGGTCTTTGTAGGCCCTCAGGGCAGAATTCAGACTCACCAAAAACACTTTCATCAGGCTGCAAGGTGTTTACCATCTGTGAGGATCCATCCCAGACTAAGCCCACAGCCGAGGTGGGGACTACCCCACCCTTTAAGTCTGAGTTTGGCTGTAGTTCTGTGCTAGCGTCTGGATGTGAGTCAGTTGTGGAAGGGGTGCAGGTGCCACTGGATGCTTGTGGTTGCCCAGCGGTCTATACCAACTGCTTCAGTGGCGGGGACAGCTTTGATGAAGAACTGACAGTCTACGAGTTCTCCTGCCGCACACAGAGCAGTGGTGTGACTCAGACTTCTGGAGCAGGTCTTCCTCTCATTACTTCTCCACCTGTTCCCTCCTTTCTCTCCACCACCGCCACCCACTCCCCCTCCTTCCCACGCTCCATCCTTTTCTCCTCCTCTACCTCTGAGCTCAGCCCTCTCCTTTCACCACTGTCTGACGCCTCTGACCGCTTCCTGTCTCAAACGCACAAGGACACCATCAGTCGGCTAGGCCAACAGCGCTACCCAGAACCCCCAACAGGTTTCCAAGTACTCCGCGTAGACGTGGACCAGCTCCTTTCCATTCTGGAAAGTAGCGGTGCTGACCGATCTGTGGCGGGCCATGGAGGTCGCCACCCAAGGGACACCTGCCCTGCCCACTTTACAGAGAACAAGCGGGTGCTCCAGATAGAGGCACGGCGGCTGATGACAGGCTGCCAGAAGGTGGTGGGGATTGGACAGAGCCCAGAGGAAATGCTTCACTCCTTGGCTGACAGTTTCCGGACCCTGGTGGAGTTGGCAGGTATATGCCTCTGGTTCTCTGGGTGCGACAGGTGTGACCGGAGGAACGCCGAGGCAGTTGCAGGTCTGGCAGACGTGGCCCGCTCGTTCCGGGACTTCTGTCTGGCAGCGGAGCGAGCCAGCAGCAAGCGCAGCTGCCAGGACCTGAGCACCAAGCTGTTAGCCAAACAGTGCACCGCGCTCACCGCCTCTGTCTTCTGCCTCACTCAGCTGTTCCGCACCCTCACTGCACTATGAGTGGACCACAGTCTGTGAAGTCTTTGAAATGACACTCAAGCAGCCTGTGGTGTGTAACCTCAGATGCATGAGGTCACCAGTGAGCCCACAGCTGCTGCAGATGTGGACAGAGATGGGTGTGACCCAGGACAGTCATTGTTTAGGATGGGCAGTAGAGCGTAAGGTGAGGTCACCTCACACTGGTGTCACTGAGCTCCATGACAGCTCAGTGATCACTGATCGCAAAAACTCAACATCAGAGCCAGTTTGAGGTCGTTGAGGTGCATGTGGTTATTGACTTTATGCTGTGCACGTACTGTGGCCCACAAACCAAACAGTCAGCCAACAACCAGACTGCCGAGTGGTGCTAGCTGCTTGCATTCCAGTATTGAGGAACTGATGTACTTGAATGTATTCTATGTTATCTGTTAATGTTTATTTATTTATTCATTTATTTAAATAATGAGTAACTACAGTGAGCAAGCAAGGAATGTAAAGACAAGGAAGGAAGGAATTTGGAAATGTTTACAGGCATACAGTAGCTTTTAGACAAAGGAGTAGTGGTGTGTGAGAGTAGTGGGCCTTTCACACAAATACACGCACACAACCTCAAACACACAGAGTGAATCAGTGTTTGATTCCATTCATACACAGGCCTTTTGTTTGACTGACGGACCATGTTAAGGTAAGAAACACTGCAGTTTACTGATGCTTATGTATCTTTACATTCTCCAGGCTGTCAGTGAGGACTTCTTTGAATGTTACTGTTTACAAAACCAAAAACTGGAGTGAGAAGTGATTTGATCAAATCACACAAATCAAGCCTGAAGCTGCGTTTGCCGTTTTATACATCTAGTAGCAGAATGCTAATGTATGCGCATTATGTGACTTTATGAAACAACAGTTTGGATGAGGTACAGTCCTTTGCACATTCAGTTTGTTGTCATGTTGCACAGACATTTGGTATGATTAATGGAAATGTAATACATTTGCTAGCTTTTCTCTCATTTATTTGTTAACACTTTGTTTCTCCACCTCCAGTTGAAACACTGAACCTTCCAGTGCATGGTGATGTAGCTGTCAACCACCAGTCTTTTCCATATATTTATTTATTTATTCCATTTAGTACTAACATGTCCATTGAGAACAACAACATCTATTCTGTAGGAGACTTGGCGACACTTCCCAATAGATATGTATGGTATGTTTTATAGTTTTATGAGAATTTTAAGAATCTTTCAAGCAATCTGCAACCTTTTCAAGATCATAAAAACCTGCACACCTCTCTCTGAGCTTTGGGGACAGTCAGGAAGGTCTTAGACCACCATGTCCCTTACACTAAGTGCATTATTACTACAGATTTCCCAGTATGACCACAGATGGTGGTAAACCAGTGACTGAACGTGGGCACAGATAGCCAAAGCAGTGCAGGGTTGCTGTATGTAGCAGTGTTGGCTATCTGCGTGTGCTTTTTCAGCTTCTGATTGACATATCGCGTGGGAGGGTCTGAGAGAACATGTGTCGAACTGACCCAATTATTGGTTGACAGCCTATCATTGGAGTTCCTTGAACTCAACACATTTGTCACAAAATCATTTACAACACTGATTTACATAAAGCTTGTATTGTTTCGGATAAGCTGTCGTATTACAGCATTTTCACTTGGAATGTTTCTTAAAATAAAAAGGATTGAAGCACACTGGACCTGCATGTTCACTGGAGAAATTAAAGTTATCAGAAATAATTTCACCACTGCAGTACTGGGAACACAATTTATTGCAAACAGTGTTTCTATATATATTTATAATGGCAATTTGAAACACTTTATTCGTTAACTTGTCCTGTTTTGTTGCCTGTGGTTGCAACAGAATATAATTTCCTGTATTTTATTCCCAATTTGCAGAAGAGAAGAATTGAATTACTTTTACCTTGATCTCCATGAGAAAATTGGCCCAAGCGAATGATGGAAAAGTTTTTTTAAATCATCTGTGCTCACAAAGCATGCTGTAATAAGCCATAAAATCCATTGTTGTTTCATCAGGGATTTTACCTGTGAATGACTGAATGATGATGTCTGCTCTTGCTTTGTAATGCTCAACTCCCACCATTAAAAACAATGTCAAGATTTTCTTTTCATGATTCCTTTAATCCTCATCCACTCGTACCTTCTTTGCTCAGTCAGCTAGACAGCCACCAGGACAGGCTCATTGACAGTCATCTTTTTATTTCTCAGCACAGCCAGAAAGTCTTTACAGACAGAACTCGGGGGGGGAAAGGCGTCACTGAAATGTTATTTCTTCATTTATTCAACCACCCTAATCCTTCTATTTTTGCGATGTGACAAAAGCAACGTCAGAGAAATAGCAGTTTACACACTGATTGGTAGACCGTTCTCTACTTGTGCTGGGTTTTTTTCTATAAAATGACACAGGCAACCTATGAGGTCATAGTAAACGTTCAACATCATTAAAACATCCATCACATCACATTTCTCCAGTGAGAAGTCTCCAGATTAGTGAGACTGCAGTCGATACATAATGTTCCACACTCCTCGCACTATGAATAAACCTGAAGAGGAGAAGAATCAATCTTTTCTTAAATTGCATTCAATTATTTTACCACTAGAGGGCAGAAACATTTTAAGAACAAACAAATGATACTTTACTGTGTAATGCCAAAACCAGAAAAGCACCAGCGGTGGGTTGTCCATTTGAACATTTTAAAGGAATATTACATTTGTTATATGTTGAAACTCAACTTTTAAAGTAAAATGGATGAGAAGCCCTTACAGTGCTCAGGAAAAAAATAACATCTAACATCCTGTGTCAACTGGGCAAATTCCATCTGCTGATGAAGATCATGCGATATGACTGAAACAGCTTCTAAACGTACCTTGGGGTGAGATTGTTTTGTGTACCTTATGTGTGTTTAACAGGGACTCTCAACTCACTGATGGCTGATTGAACCCAGAGCCTTACTGTAAGGTGTTGCCACCAAGGAAGAGCTTGATTTCCAACATAACATAAACCTGTTTTTGTATGTGCAGGTAATGTGCTGTATATGGGTATAACCAGTATTATAGCTTATGCTAAATAGCGTATGTATTGTGCACTAATATTTCCAATGTAAGTAAAGTGCACCTCTGTGGGGATTTGAATGCAACATAATGTCTGCCCAATGCCAGAGAAGTCCAAAAACATTCTTATGGATCATAATTATCAGATAGAATTTCAAAATTATGAGAAGCAGCTGAACAGCTGGATATCTTGGTTTTGCTGACCTCCAATGGTTTATCTGGTGATGTAAAGTGTACTCAGTACACTGTGACATCACGGTTGGGTGTCGTTACATGCACTGGTGGAAATGGGTGTCCACAGACTCCTCTGTTAATTATCATCATAAACATTTAGCAGCCTTGTTTCATTTTTTCTGTGTCCACAGAAATTGAAGCAGTCTAAACTAAACTTGCTGACTGTCTACAGTATAGTTATCAATGTACTTTATTCTTTATTCCTATTTTTATATATTTATATATACACCTATTTTTTCACATACCTGTGTACTTAATACTCTGTCTATCCTTTACCTTCATTTATCAGCTTTGTGGTCTTTGTTATTAGCTGTTATTTCTGTGTAAGTACGTTGAGAGCAATGAAAAAAATTAAGTCAAATTCTTTGTATGTGTACACACACTTGGCCAGTAAAACTGATTCTGATTCTGATTATATCTATATCTATATCTATATCTATATAGATATAGATAGATAGATAGATAGATAGATAGATAGATAGATAGATAGATAGATAGATAGATAGATATTATCTTGATTAATTTATCTATTTTATTTTAAGTTTCTCTATTTATCTGTATTTATATCTGTCTTTGTGTTGCTGTAACATCCAAATCTCCCCTCTGGGGACCAATACAGGATCATCTCATCTTATCTTAATACATGAGAAATCCCTGACTGTTGCTGTTGGGCAAGTTACTTGGAAAATGTATCAATTAGTCATTTTACTAATTTTACATTTTTAGTCAAATGTAATTATGTTACTTTTTTGATAATTCATCAGCATAACGCCTTACATTACTTTGTCAGCTGTTTCATAGGTGTCTCCAACTACGTCACACCCACATTGTGTCACATTTTCTGTATTATATGGTTTATCTCTTCGAGCTATTCACTACAGCTAGCCCCAGTGACCACATGCACGTTGAAAGATCGGCTCTTTACAAACGGTTTGATAATCATTGGCTGGTGGTTGTGAATTCATGTTTCAAACATCACAAGTGGAAACTCCAGGCAGAGTCTCCACCCAAATTTACTTTGATGTCCACTCATGGTTGTACAGTTGTTTTACAGAGTGGAACTTCTTTAAATGATCTTTGGCTGAGTACAGACACTGTCTGCAGCGAGCACATTAACTGCAGACAACACACAAGTACAATGTTGTCCTGTTATCAGGTTTCACAGAAGTAACATTAATTAGCAACAGCTGATGTGATCTGCCGCCCTCCTTTGTCATTTTAACCAAAGTGATGGTCAATGGCGACTAAACATAAGAAGCTGCTAGCAGAATGTTTTGTACACAAGTCTGCTAGGAAGAAAGACAGAGTTGGAGTCAGAGCTCACTGAATCTGTGCGTTTTGCCAACCTGGATGTCAGAATTCAGTCACTCGCACCTGTGCACACATATATATTCACATTCACACATACTCACTATCTCTCAGCAAAATGCTTGCACTGTAGGCTGTAAGGAGGGCAACACAGCAGGATAAGCTGAACAAACAAAACACACTCAAAAAACACTCGTCTGACTGTTGAAATGACTCCGGCAGACAGACTGATGTTTGTCATGCTTGAGGATGAACGCTTCAGTCTGCAGCTGCTCTCAGCTTCATGTTTTAGCTTGCCAGTTTTGTCTGCTTGAATTGCTCAGGCTCTCAACGGTTTCTATTATACAGTGCAATATGACAGAGGACTAAAGTGACCATGCCAAAGAGACTTTTACTCAGGGGTTACAGCTACAGCACACCTGGACTAAAATGCAAGTAAATATTAGACGTAGTTTTGATACGCTGCAAGTACGAGGACTCCAGTGGGATTCACATGTAGCTCTGATTATGCTGAAGGTGAAAGTAACATCAGACTTGATAAATTGATCTGTCACAGTTGGTTTTGGATTCACATTTCTTCGCATTAAAAAAATTGCATAATGCAAGTTTAATGCACAGCCTGTTCAGACATCCCCTGCCATCTTTATAATCTGAAGCAGTACAGTGAGCACTGATAATAAGATGTTGTACATCAGAGTGTGTATGGGAGTGATTAAGTAAAACAGGTTAGAAGGTGAGTTCTAAGATGTTTGTTTAAGTTTGATACTTTTGATTTTGTTTATGTATTTATTTTATCCTGCACTTTGTGGTGTCACATATAAAACAGTGGATCTAAAGTACAGACTGTGTTAAATTGATACTCGTGGATTTCCATTTTGATCTGATTTGGTTTCACACTTTTATTATAGCTGATGCATTAGAGTAATGGGTTAGCAGGTCAAAATGACGCTTATTTCAACTGCTTTTAAAACTGCCAGGTACTTAATAACAAAGGTATCTTATTTTATAAGCATACTTTATATGTAAAATCTTAATCTGAAAACTAGTAACTATAGAGTAAAAAGTACCTTTCCCTCTGAGGAGTAGTGGAGTAGTAAGTCACATAAAATGGAAATACTCAAGTACAGTGAGCCAGTATCTCAACTCTGTACTTCAGTGCTGTACTTGAGTTAATGTTCTTTAGTTCCACAACTGGAAATCATTGCCTTTCATTTAAAATTGGCACAGGTTTAAATACAGACGTTTATTATAATGTGAACACATCAAGTTCATCAGTCAGCAAGTTGTGCATGAGAGCAACAGCGGCGCCTGCTGCAGCCACCATGACCTCGTGATCCACCAGAACAGCTTTATTACATTCAAACTAACATGTGAACTGAATGCTGATTGTGTGTCTGTGTTTCCACTACTCTTGCGATGCAGACACTATACTGACATTTCTCTATGAACAAGAAAATGAGGAAGGGTGTTTGTTTTCCTGTTTTCCGGATCATTTCCCAGTTGGTGGTCTTGATGATCAGTATCGTCAGCATGGTGTTTGTGGTCACTTGGGGAAGACAGAACTAGCAGGGGTATCGTTAGCAACTGTGGTGAGGAGACTTGCTTCTGAGCCTCATCTGTGTATATGCTGGCATCCCAGCCTGTTTGCTGTTATTGCCTTCTATAAGCTTGCCTTTGAATTTTTACTTATTGATAACGTTTCTGTCAATTGCAGGTGGTTAACGTCACTAGTATTTCCATTGGCGCTGGTTTGTCAACAACTTGTGATACCCTCATATCCCAGGTATGTCCTCACCAGAGGGTTTTCTTTCCCCTTAAAACAACTCAACAATGAGCTTTTGTATCAAGTTTGTTTTCTCGGCCTTTTCACACCTTTGCTTAGTAGTGTGATCGGTGTTGTTTAACTCCACTTATTTATCTGCCTGCNTCATGCAGACGTATGGGAGCGGTAACTTGAAGCGCGTGGGTGTGATTCTCCAGAGGGGGATTCTGATTCTGCTGCTGGCCTGTTTCCCCTGCTGGGCCATCCTCATCAACACTGAATCCCTCCCAGTTGCTTTCAAACAGAGCCCAGAGGTCAGTCTGAATGGTGAAGTATTTTTGTATAGAGGTGGAGTCTCCTTAGGAGCAGAGTGGAGGATGGAGTCTGTGGTTGCATTGCTAACAGCTAGAAACAGCAATATGTTGTTATTGGCTGTTGTCTTAATCACTTGTGGTGATTGTTTTCCTTCACAACCCTGTTCATCAAGGTACTGAGACATCTGTTCACTTAATGGTGGGTGATATCAAAATGATTTTCTATGTACATTTATATTGCAAAACTATCATATTATACATTTAGAAGAAACTCAAATGAATGTCTGTTTTTGGTTAATCCCGTGAATTAAATATTTCNTATAACACTATGTTTGACAGATACAGTGTTTTTGTGAATTTTTTACTTTACATCATCACTCTCAAGCTCAAATTCAATCTTTTGCTGTGCTGTTGAAATGTTCCTTCTGCAGGCAGCTTTTATGTACCAGCTGCAAGGAAGGTATCTTCAAAATCAGTTGCAATCTCTTGACACAAGTCTACTGATGTGGAATTTAATAATGGCTGAGGCACAGTTATTAAAATCAACATTAACACCAACATTAACTTAACTTCTGTGGGTTACAGGGGATTATGTGGCCTCTGGATTGATTGATTGATTGGAAATGTCTTCGTCGCAATCATCAACTACGTCTTCCTTTACGCTTTACCGTTGGGGGT
>NTHP01000004.1:81036-93627 GCA_003416845.1 Oplegnathus fasciatus | reverse complement strand
GCTTGGACACGCTTGTTGCCTCGGTTTGTGACTCATGAAGTTAGTTGAATCGGTCCGTGTGTCATCTCTTCTTGTTTATGTTGTGGATTTCTGTCTTCTGCTACTGCGCACCTTGCAGGACCTTGCAGAGCGAAAAAGTGGAAGTCATTTTAAAGAGCCTGTACAATAATCATATAAGCATTATTAGAGCAGAATTATCCTGATGTATAGCCTACAGTAGGCCAAGCATTGAAATATGAGATAACCTCCACTGATGAGGGTGATGATGACCAGTACTGGGTTTTGAGGGACTCTGGGTGTTACAAATAGAACTGATTCACGTGTGCAGCGGTCACTATTGGCACATGCACAGAGTGGAGAAGTAGCAGAAGTGAGAAATCCACAACATAAACAAGAAGAGACAATACACGAACCAGACTTCAATAACTTCATGAGTCACAAACCGAGGCAACAAGCGTGTCCAAGCTGTGTTCAGCACTTTTAGTATCGGCTGGAAACACTTCCATTGTCGTTTTCTTAATTTGCTTGTGTTTCGTCTATTTGCATGTGTTTTCTTAAGTTGCTGCGCGTTTGCCCCTGTCGGCCACCGTATCAGACACCAAAAAGGTTGGGAACCACAGCTTTAAAAGGAACTTAAAATAGCACTACTGGATTGAGGGCAAACCCTTCCTTATGCCTCATGGTGTTTCATGTACCCTATCTGAAGCTGTGACAGTTTGTTTGTTGTCATTAGGACGCCACGGTGTCAGCAGATGAGGTCAAGTCGAGCAGTTCAAGAGCTTTCTTCTCTGATTTGTTCATTGGAAGGTCTTCAGCTGGAGTACATAAGATGGAGATCCTCTGAAAAAGAACAATAAAGGTGTAAATAAAAAAATAAAATAAAAACACAGCTTTTTGGACACATGTTGTTAACCCATTTATATATATAAACCACTTACCTGTCGCAGTGTACCGGGAGTGACGCTTACATTGTACAGCATCCAGAGAGGAACCATGAGTGTAGAGGAGAGAGTGAACCACCAGCCAAGAGCATAACCCCACCATGGATACTCTGTTGTGTTGTTGAACTTCAGAGGAGTATACTTGACCAAGGAGAAAAAAAATGTTCCCTAAACATAGTCATGGAGAAAGCATGTTAAAGTCTTGGGAAGACAATTTACAACAGAGAGTGTCAGGAATGTAAGCCACAATTGTTAGCAAGTCTGGCTCACTAGCTTCTACCTATGGTACAGTTATAGCATTACTTCCACAGCCAAGGAGCACGTCATAAACTGTACAGTGGGGTTTAAAGCTAGGTTAAAAAAAGCCCCGCTCAAAACTAGCAGAGCTGTGTAGTATTTCCCCACTGTGTGGAGCTGGAGTTTAAGCGAACATTAGCATTTCTGTCCTCCTCTTTAATGGATTTGGGGAAGTTTAGACCCAAATAACGACAGCCAAACTCGTTATCCGAGATAGCGTTACATTGACCAAACACATCGGTGGGTCCTCATCCTAAACGCCGTTCTCTTTTAACATTAACAGTGAAAACATAATGTTTGAAAATACAATGCAATACAATGCAATTGGATAGAGGATGCTGACTTTAACCTCAGTCACGATATCATGTATGTAGCCAACAAGTTCAAGACCTTTCTACAAGATTCTCTGAGTAAAACAAGTCCGATGGAAGCATTAAAAAGTCAGTCGGAAATGGCGTTTTCAACGTACTCATGGGGCTAATATTGGCTTATTCGCTACTTAGCGATGACTAAAATCTTACAGCGATAGTTTCAGTCATTTCTACGGAGCCCCCTCAGTTTCATGGTTAGAATTTTTTGAGGATTACAATCGTGTTACCCCCCAGTACGCAATACTGTTCTTCTTCCATTCACTCTGAGCCATATGCTTATTTCCGCTCTGCTGCTCTCAGTGCAACGCCCCAGTATGGATCAGCTCATTGAATTTGGGGGGGGGAGGCTTTGCTAAGGGCCAATTGGCAACAAACCTAATGAGTAAACTTTTACTGCAACTCACCAGGCATATTACTGGAGTGACATATTTCAAACAATACTTAATCAGGGGAAAAGGCTTGTATCCAATCATGTCTTCTATGTTTTCATAAAGCCGGTCTGCACCTGTAAGTAGATGGAAACGCTACTGTGAGCAAATTCAACATCACAGTTAAGAAACTGCGGACATTCCTCTTGTTTATTAACTCACCGTAAACCCATCCAATGCACAAAGACTGCAGTGAGGCAAAGAGAAGTAGAGTCATCCCACTGCAGGCATAGTAGTCAAACAACTGGAAGATGTACAGTCCACCCTGTGTGTGAGATGGGACCTCAGTTAGCTGTTGTGTTACAGTCTTTTAACATAAGAAAGAAAGGTTACTGTATGAGAAGTGATGTGACATTTTAATTTGATCTTACTTCTGTAACCATCACAAGGCCGATGAAAAAACTACCAACACAGACAACAAGCAGAAGGAGTTTACGTCGATGGCCAACGTGGAAGAAGGAAGGATTCATGTCAGAAATTGCTGTTGCGAGAGCTTCCAGGCCTACAAACTGAAAAACAGGCCTCCCAGTCACACAATAACTCTACACAGGCTGCACACATACATACAAACTTTGCAGAGATGATTTCACAATAATTTAAGAAGTACTCAGAAAGTGCATACCTCTGCCAAGGATGCATAATCCTCTAATCTAATTATTTTAAAATAATGATAAAGATAAATTTTTTAAAAATCTGCGACAAAAAAATCATGGGATACATAAACCAGATTCCTGTCATATTAATAAGTGTAGTAGTTCATGATGAAATGTTAAGAAATCCTTTCACAATTTCCCGCATTTGAACTTTAATCTTCCACACCAAGACATGATTACTCAGCCATTGACCCATGACTGAACTTATTGAAATTCACTGAAATTTGTTGGCTAGTTTTTGAGGTATCCAGGTAACTAACAGGACCAAAAACATAACTTTCCTGATAGAATAAAATGATCCCGTTTTAACTGTGAGACACCCACAGACCTCAAACCAAGGGCCAGAGATCAAAAGCCAAACTTCATACAAGATTCTCTCAGCTCTAAAGAGGAGTCTGCTCACCTCACTGTCCAGTCCCAGCAGGATGATCATAATGAAAAAGAATATCGCCCAGATCTGAGGAAAAGGCATCATGGCGACTGCTCGAGGGTAGGCAATGAACGCCAAGCCAGGACCTGCAGTGAGAATGAGATGATCAGAAGAAATAATGGACATCTCGTTATTTTTCTGCTGTTGAGTCAAAATATTTGACTGAAATGCTCAGTAATTTAATGGTTCACTAATTCTTTGATTTATTCTCTTAATCGGAACATTTTCTATATTCTCACCTGACTCTGCCACTTTTGATATGTCTGTGTTCTGCTCATATGCCATGAATCCAAGTGCAGAGAAGATGGCAAAGCCAGCAACAAAACTGGTCCCACTGTTCAGAAGGCACAAGTACACACAATCCCTAAAAACGAAAAGACAAAAATACATTTTATACTCCATTGTTTTGCATCAAATGTATAAAGTTTTCACATTTCCCATAGTCGTGACTCACATCCTAAACTGGCCTAACAAGGCTGGTTAAATTTCTGACACGACTCCTTCACACTAGAAATACTTCTTGAGAAACTATAAGACGGGGTTTCCTTTGTATGAACTACTCTAAAACATTTTGCCTAAAATGGGCATTGAAGAGGCTCAGATGTTCTGGCGGACGTCTCAAAGGGTCTTGTGTGTCTTCAGCAGTGGTGCTTGGAATCAGCTACATTCTGACATAAGGCTCCAGGGTGTATTTTGAATTGTAGCTCTGTATCAATGGTAATAAAAGATTTATTTGGTTTTTTTTGTAACATTTTGTAGAATTCACTGGCCTACTGAAGCTGCACCCTGGGCAACACTGTTGGAAAGAGTTCTTTCTTTTCGCGTGTCTATCAGTTCCCAAACTGAAACACTTATAATAGATATGATCTCAAACTTACTTGTAACAGTTGTTGTTGTACTTGTTATAACTGCCAAGTGCAGTTAGACACCCAATGCAAATAGCATAGGAATAAAATATTTGTGTGCCAGCATCCATCCACACCTGCAAGACAAATAAAGGACATGCTGTCATCTACAATAAATTACATATGAAAGGCTTTTTAGTGTGTGTTGCAACTCTGACTAGACAGAACCACCTCATGAACATTTGCTAATGTTTTACACTGCTGTCGACTTCAGTGACATCAGTAAAACAATGACATACAAATAAAGTTAAAGTGAAAATCATGAGCCCATTTAAAACCATTTATGAGTAACTGATCCTTTTCATCTCCTGAACTCGGGTTTCTCCTCGACTTTCCACTAAAGTAGCTTTGTGTGTTTACAATATGTGTCATATAAACTAAATGTTCTGTACATGTTTGTTCCAGCATTTCATTTAACCTACATTATTTTTAAATTGAATGTAATAATATGATGAAATCCAACAAATGTTTACATATTTCTGTATAATTCAGCTTTATATCTTTGGAAACTTTCAAAACTCAAATAAATTGCTTTGTTTGAACAATGCTTGTCAGTGACGAGACCACATGTGGGTACACCAGGGTTGAAGAGGCGGAGGAGCCACATATCATTAAAACAGAGAAGTACGGTAGTGAAATCTGCTCGTACCTGTGGATCAGCGAGGCGGGATGGATCTGGGTAGAGGTAGAACTTGATCCCATCTATGGCCCCAGGCAACGTGAGTCCACGAACAAGCAACACCGCCAGCATCACATATGGGAATGTGGCAGTAAAGTAAACTACCTGTGGGAGAACCATGGCGAGGGTTAATTTGTGGCAAAATCGTGGACATCGATAGCTGTGTTGCCAGTATGGATGTTGTGTGGTCACAGTCCTACCAAGCCCCAGAACTGATATTCAACATTGCTGTATTTATGTTTACCACTTTCACCTTCTTACTTTAGCGTGTTAGCATGCTAACATTTGCTAAATAGCACAAAATACAAAGCATAGATTAGGCAGATGGGAATGTGAGTAGTTTTGCAGGTTATTATTTTTATAAACAAAGTGAAATTTGAACCTGATGCAAGGGGTGCGAGATGAAAATTTAAGGGATCACCAAAGTTATTACAGTGCATCATCGACATTAAAGTGCGTGCCCAGATTTCATAGTAATCCATCCAATAGTTGTTGAGATATTTTACTCAAACCACAAATGTGAACCTCATGGTGGCGCCAGACGAAGAATCAGACGATCACCACAGTCATTAGGATTGATCCTCTGACCACCATCAATATCTACCCAAATTTCATGGAAATTAGTTATTTATAGATATTAGATATTTAGATTTAGATACAGAGAATAGATATTTCAGTCTGGACCAAAATAGTGGATTGGCTGAGCCACGCCGCTAGCATGACTGATAAAAATCAATTTATGACACCTGGCAGCAGTTTCAGTGTGAAACTGATTAGCTAGTCCTGTGTCATGGCCTCCTCACCCTAACCCTGTTCTTAAACTTTGTACAAGCACATCATGCTCTCAATCTGTAATTAAATTGTATTGGCAGTGGCATCCCATTCCTAATGTGTTGTCCTTTAACAGTTTAAGACTTGATTGGCACTTTTCATACAACATAACAAAAGTCTAAAGTCCTACCTTCCCGGTGGACTTGACTCCTCTCCAGACACAAAAGTAACAGATGGTCCAGGACAACAGAAGACACAGAGCCAACTCCCATCGTATGCTGCCTAACTCATGGACACTTGCTGTGACATTCAAAATTCTTATCCTGCAAATCACATTTCCAGTAATAATTAAAAAATGTCAAGTCACTTTCAGAGGTTATTGTCATGTTTGAATTTTGGATTTTGTTTTCATACTCACTCCCAAAATTCTCTCACTGGTGATGTTGCATTTTCAGGTACAGTCCAGTTCAAATAATCACCTCTTCGATCAAACTCCACACAGGTCTCTGTTGCAAAGAAACGTGTTTTAAACAAGGCATTCAACGACGTATACACACATTATCGAATTCAAACCTTCACATTTTATGTATATATTTTTACTTTTTGGTGGGGGGCACTGGGGACATTTCCATATAGGCTAGTCAATTAATGACAGTAAGAAATTGATTAAAGTAACTTTTTACACTAATTTGTGGTATCTGAAGGAGGAAAGTTTCTCTGTGTTCACCTAAAATCTCCATTTAAGATTTTGAACATCTTGTACAACTAGTTTGGAAGCCAGTTGTGATGTGAAAATCACCAACGCACATACACTGAGAATGGACTTTTCAATGAAGTCGGAGACATCTTGTGTCAAGTAGTTCAACTTTTCAAATGAATAATATTCGCATATTCATAGATTCTGGATTTTTCATTGAGTCAGAAAGAGTTTATGTAATTTTATGTAAGTTTTTATTGAACTTCTTTTTGGGAAAAAACATATAAGTTTATAAGCATTGTATATCTTAGGATGGGTCTGGTAATGTGAAGTTGAACACTAAGCCAGGCAGAGCAAACCTGGCACCTCATCACTTAAAATGGTTCCAGCAGCTGGACTTTGCACTCCAGTACCAAACCCAGACCCTCAAATGAGCCCAAAATCTGATTAACCTCTAAAGCACTCAGTAATATGATGCCTAACACAATAAAACTTAATAATCAGCCGGTAACATGATGATTTCGATAAACTTTGTGCAACGCAATGAGTCATTATGGCACTAAAGATGCCTAATAATCTAGTTATACGTTTGTTTCCATGTGTGTTGATTCAGTCAGATCACACACTGGGACCTACTTGTGTTCCAGCTGTTTCTGCAGCTCGCCCAGGGAAGTTCAGAGTTGAAAGAGAAGAAGAGATACAGGAAAGCCCAGGCCAATATGATGATGTAATAAATGCTGGAGTATAAAACAACCACCTGACTGCCATAACCAATCCCTGAAACAAACAAGAAAACAAAAGTCTTTTAATCACAAGCTCAATGCTTGAAAGTAAGCAACATCTAATTATCACTGTCAAATAGTTTAGAATTAGTTAGTTTAATAGTTTAGAATAAATTAAAGTAACAAACTGAATCCAGCATGTTACTGTGATACCTTGTTATTGAGCCTTTTTTTGTGCCAAGTTGTCAAAGACTAGTTTGATTACCTAAACCAGCAAGTGATTAAAAAAACAAATAAAATAGTACTAATGATATGTATAAAATAATCAGAAATAATACTATTAATATAAAAATATATACAGAAACATTTGGAAAGGAAAATTTGAAAAATATTTAAATATTATAAAAATAACACATTTTAAAGTGATTACCTCACATTTAAATACAATATAAAATAAATAAAATACTAATAAAACTTCTGAAACAATATGAAGTAATACAAATAATATAAATGCTACTAAAATATGAGACTTTTTATGAAAAAGGAAAATATTACAGTAAATGTGTCAGTTGCTTGACTTGGCTTAAAATAATTATATAAAAGTATTTTGTTAATATTTTGTTTGGCACACAGGGAATGCAATTCCTTTTAGACTTTATACATAAAATGAAACAGTATTAAGTTATAAATTAAATACTTAAATAATGAAATTTAAAGGCCATCAATATCAAACAGATTTCAATGTTTTTGCAATGTACAGGCGGCTAGGTGAAGGATGTTGCCCAAGAACAGGCTGTTATTGCAGGGCAAATGCAGTGTAATGAACAATTTTTTATTGTAGATTTACTAAAGATATTTGGGCTGGACTGCATGTGTACTCGAGAAAGATAAACACACATTTTTGCAACTCATTCAGACACATGTGATGGCTCACAGGAGGCAATATTTAACCAATGAGCAGTGTAAAAGACCAAATCCCTGTTGATTATGGGTGTAATGGTTCACCAAACCTGACACAGTTTGTTGGGTTTCTTAGAAAAGATGGTGTGAAACTGAGTGAACAAGTATATTTAATAATTTCTCTGCTAAAGAATCTGAGCACATGTTAAACGTAAAAAAAGACAAATTGTGGGGAACACACTTCTACGAGAGCCCCGGAAAGGACATGGAAGAAAAAAAAATCGAATGTAAAAAAAAAAAAGAAAAAAAAAAGATGTACATTTGTGAAATCCTGCAAAACCTTTTCTTTTTACCTGTGATTTTTTTTTCCATGTCCCTTCTAGGGCTCCGTACACTTCAAATGTTCACCTGTAATTCCTGAGATTTGACAGGAATTTTGTCTCTGTTAACATCAAGACTTGTCCAGACTCATATCTTTAAGTTGTGGAATTTTTACCACCTTCTCTGATTCTCTCTGTTCAACAGGTGGTCAAATAACTTTCATCACATGTCCCTGCAAGATTTGTAGCAAAAGTGTGAGCACACAAAACTGCTCAAATCTGCAGAAAGACAGCATCTGACAGGTTGCAAGATCCAACCACTGGTAATTATTGACCTTCTTATGTAGGAAAATATATATATTTGTGACAAATATAATACAGTATCGCTGCTCTCATTACATAATTCATACACAGATTTGCATACAAATGTTGTCTGTAATGTCATTACATACATTCACTGCCGCAACTGTAGAAACATGTGAGCACATTGTGCATTTGTGATGTGAAGGATTAGATTTGAGAGGTTGCAATTTAACAAAAAGATTTGAACAAGTTTGCACCTTGTCTTAACTAGATGTGTTTTCTCAACAGATGCCACAACTGATATACCTATAAACTAAACTTTCATATCAGAAACATTTATAACTCAAATAGAATAGAATAATGAAAGGCCAATCAATCAATTTCAGATTAATAGCAGGTTTCAATCCTATGAATTTTGGTGGCAGGCTTAATAATCTAATATCACGTGTTGTACTTTAAAAATATATGTTTCAATACACGTATTTATTTGATTTCACATGGATACTCTGATAGTAATTTTATATCTTACCTTCAAAAAGGGGGCAAATTTTCCTCCAGCATGTGATACTTCCCTGTTTGGTGTACTGGCCGAGTGACGTCTCCTGGAGAAACAGGGGGATGCCGCAGGTGAAGAGGAAGAGCACATAAGGGATGAAGAACACCCCTTGGGAAAAAGGAAAGTTACACCACATCAGTTGTTTGTAGGTTACTTTTAGTATCACATTGGCCCTCATTTATCAATCTAACGTAGAAACCAGCACAGATCCGAGTGCAGAAATCATCTTACGACAGGGTTCATGTGTGATTCATGAAATGTTCGTATCTCGCCAATCCCAATTTATACATCCGTGATATGTATAGGCTATAAATTAATCTTACATCAAAATTGCAAACAATTTGAAAATACCTATTTATGTTAGGGACATATGACACATAGTCCATGTAGGCCTTTACAAAGTGGATATTTTGCCACTTTTAAATGATGAATACGTGTCTGCATATGCTTAGATGCCAGTCAGAATGGTCTTAACAATTCTCCGACTCAGCCAGATTTGCTACGCTGCACCGCAAGTCCATGTTCACTCGAAAACTTGTGTACACGAGTTGAGACTTGACGTGAGATTTGATCGTAGCCTCCGCTCACGTCCATATTGGTAAATGCCGAGCTTTGCGTGGAAATGACCGTATGCCCAGTTTTCTGTCATACGTTCGTTTCGTAAATGAAGGCCATTGAGATGCATTGTAGGATAACCCTACGTCTAATCTCCAATAAGATCAGAATCATGCACTCAGCAGTGTCCAGACTTTTTTGACTGGTGTGGCCAAAGTTGGGCACTGACTTATGCAGGAGTGGCATGAAGTACGTATGTGTGCACACACATGTCGGAATAACATTAATTTACCATTTCTCATATCGAGTTTACTGTGTTTAAAATTTTAATTTAAATGATAAATAGATAAATGTCATATAAACCTTCCTCACTTCATTCTTCATGTCCTCAAAAAAGTAGGCTACATACAAAAGAAAAAAATGCACCTTCAAAAATACTCTGACAGGAAGATAGCCAGTCATAGGTTAGGATAATGGGGGGCGGGCAGCTGGGGTGGCCAATCAGATTTCAACGGATGGCCCGTGCCACTCTAGGCCACTCCCTGGACAGACATTGGCACTGCAGTCTTCTATTGTGTTGTAGTGCGGCTGTATTTGCTTGTGTTCTGTCTTTGCAGTGTGTTTCTTTATGACACTTATGTGTTGTCAAATTGGTAAAAGTTTCTTAATTTGCATTTAGGTACTTGCAGCGTTTTTTTCTAAATGTAACATGCGTGTTATCAAAGTGGTAGAGATGTTTTGTTCATTGACTTGTGTTTTGGCTATTTGCTTGTGGTTTCTGAGCTGTATTGGCCACTGTACAGCGACCTCACACTTGGGTGTGAGATTTTTGTACAGTGGCCAGGAAGGATTATTTTTACTTTACCATACCCAACTATGTAATGTGACATTGTGACTGTAGTAGTGAATGATCATGTATGAGAAAACTACTTTCTCATAATTATAAGGCCTCAAAATGTTTTTCTTTGGTGAATGCAATACACTTCCATGAATGTGGACAGAGAAAGAAGCAACTGCTAGATGGCAGCACAAGCAGTATTTGTCTGTCTAGTCTCTTTAGAAAAAGTAGCTTTGTAGTTTTTGGCGAATCTTGAGTAGCTCAAATGAAGGTAACATTTACATAGTAGTTCTGAATTGAGACCTTAGCTGATAATACAGACTAACATTATTATGATAAAAAAAATCCTGTTTTCAATCTTAACTCAATATTTATTTCTCGTTGCCAACAAGTGCTATCACAGTTACACAATCTACATGTGTACTTTGGAAGACAGAAGCTGCTTTTTCCAGTGTTGTTCCTAAATAGTTTGAATATAATGAAACTCACCTCCTCCATTTTTGTAACACAGGTAAGGGAACCTCCACACATTTCCTAGGCCTATGATTTGTCCAGCGACAGCCAAGAGGAACTCAATTTTGCTAGACCACTGTCCTCTGGTCAGGGTGCTGGGCGCAAGATGGGCTGTGCCCATGTCCAGCCTGAACTTGACCTCTGGACCATAAGGCTTATCCATCGCACTGTAATGAGAGAAGGGTTAATAGAATAAAGTTAATTTTAGATAAAAGATTTGATAGGATCTCTGATCAGATTCTTTCAGAGGCAGTCCCGCGTGTCCAGAAACAAATAATTTCAGTGGCGCTCAGTGCCAGAATTACAATATTCACAACATGGTTAACTACATTTTTAAAACTATGTAGTGTTTGTGTATTAATTACAATTACTTATGTTATCTGTGGATTTTATGGTGAACTAAAGAACACATTCTCAGTATAACACGTCACTTTTTTTAGTACCAAGTAAACAATTTCACAACATAATCACCAACCACAGCAGGAATATTGACATGATTTAATCGCTGAATATTAATGTTCAAAGTCCGCACAATGGCAGCAGTCTTGCTGTATTAGGTCAACAGAGGGTCGGCTGCTTGGCATGAGTTTAATTCTTCCATCAATGTTGCTTTTGTGTTGCTGCCTTGGATTTGATGTGGGAGTGAAGCAAATAGACTGGAAAATATGTGTGCTACTACTCAAAACAACTTTGCGGATCCACTGACAGGAGAAATCTGAAAATTAGCAGAGGGTGTGAATTATCAACACCAGAGGCCTGAAATTATGTGTCAATTATGTGTGACATTTAAGAACCAGAAGAACTAGAACAATAACAAGAAAAGAAGAATTAGATAATGTTCAAAGCTGGTGAACAGAAAACTTGACTGGTTGCATTACACCAGTAGCCTGGCCGATATTAATATTGAAATGTGGCAGTTAAAAAAATTCTAGTTGTTTTTTTAAACACATATCATAGACAAACAATCTTGATATGAATCCCTTGAATTAGTTTTTTAGTGTGACCAAGACACAAACTGAACAGGACTTCTTATAACTGAAAAATCAACTTGTCAGTGCTCCCTGCTGGACAAACTATGTAATGGTGACACTGTTTCTGTAAATTACCCCAGACCTAGTTTGGGTTTCTGTACTGCAATTTCTTGTTACTTATCAGCTGACATATACGATAATGGGATATACTGCCCCTACAATATTGGCCGAAATAACAGCCTGACCAATTTATTGGTCTAGCTCTCGTGGACACATCATTAAAATCTGAGATAATCTGAATTTACAGAAATGTATTAATGAACCTTTGAATAGGTGGAATAGATTGGAATAGCAGCAAATCATTGTTATGTTTGGGGTGCTTTGAATAAAAAAAAAGTCTAAAGGTTTTTATTGCATAATTTGCAATTACTTTGTACATAAAGTATGTTGCCACGTGTTCATCTTCGATATACAAACTGTACCAATTCGTGCATAGAGCTCACTATAATGTGGAAAAGCGGAAAGGATATCTGCTGTGAAAAGATAATATACACAGTCTGGTCTCAACATTATTTAATTTAAAGGTAATCTTTTAAAAAAAGCTTGAATATATTTTTTATAATTTTATCATTATCTACTTAAGCCTCTGATAAACTTAAGTGACAGGTTGGTTCATCCCCACGCAAGTCTGGTGTCATCATTTTATGAAACGAGCCTTTCTGATATGCGAAAAAGTGGAAA
>NTHP01000004.1:62821-76286 GCA_003416845.1 Oplegnathus fasciatus | reverse complement strand
AACAGCCAGAAGATTGTCTATTTCTATTGGTGTCTAATAGTTATTCTTAATGCCTGCCACCGGGTTGGATTTTTTGGCGATATCAGATGAAACAGTGCTGGGATTTGCTCTGGCTGAATTCGAGTTGCTTCAGCTGCGACTGAAGGTCCGTCTCTGGAGCTGCTGCCTGCTCTCCTCCCAGAGAAGTAGTCTCCTTGCAGCTGGGAGTGAAATGGAGGGAACATGTAACCTAACATTAGGTGAAACTCTATCGCTTTAGTCCACACAGACTGCCAAAACAAACACAAAAGTTCCACAGAGTTGCTTTAACAAGTACAGAGCTGGTACTAGGACGCATTTGGCTTAGGTTAGCATAAAGACTGGAAGCATTAGGAAAAGCTAGCCTGGATATCTCCAAAGCTCAAAAATACACAACACCTCTAAAGCTTAGTCATTACATGGTATCTCATTTGTTTGATCTGTACATGAACAGAAATGTAAAAAATCACAATTTCGCATTTTAAAGGGGGCATGTTGGAGCTACATATTTATTGACAAACAACAGTATATATCCGTCTGCAAGTTTCTGGCTATAGTGCAGGTTGCCAGATACAGTCTGTGAGCACAAATAGATGACAAGATTTTGGGATTTTGCATACAGTCACTGTGCCTTCCCAAGAAATAGTTCCATACAACTCCCCCTAAAAAAACACAAAATGTCATTTTTACATCTGGTTGGTTGGTTTATTGGTTAAACAAACTTTTTTGAGAGGCAAGAAATTAATAATTTAGATTCTGAATATGTGGCCAGTTTATCAAAATAGTGCTTATTAGAAAGGGAATGAACGTACACTAATCAGTGCACAGGCCACAAATGTGTTCTCTCTTCTTGCTCGGCCCACACACTGGGGTGATGTAAAAGGTCTGGGAAAATTTTACAAATAAACCTCCAAGTTTAAAAAAATCATAATACAAAGAGAAATAAAGGACCCTTTAGCAGTTTGAGTTTCCTGTCAACATTTTTACGTATGTCTCTTTTATGTCTTTGGGGAACATGCTTTTTCCTTTGTCTCTGACGGGGGGATGGGGCAAGGTAGAGCCGTGACTTTCTGTGTGTTGCAGCACTATCTTTACAACCACTGTGAGTCACCAAAGACAGAATTTTTCAAATCTTCCACATAAGGGTTTTAAATCAAAAACAATGCCAGCGGTGGTGCTCCTTAACAAGATTCAAATAAAGAGGCCAGACAGCTCACAGCTGTGGAACTGAAGAGTTGGCTATTGTTGATGTTTTTTTATGAATCGCTCTGGTTAAACTGAGGACAGAGCAAGTTATGAATAACTGAAACCAGATGAGATGAGTCTAATATGAGACCGAGTCATTAACAACTGAACTTTTCCAAGCAATTGACAACCGAGGCCACAAAATGTGGAGTCCTGAGTATCACAAAACTACAGTACTGGAAATGAAAGAGTGAATAATTGAAGATGAACAGATACAGTATGATTATAAACTATTGATAATTATAGTAAACCTGAAAGATTTGTGGAACATGTATAAAACTGCAAAGTCTCAAAGTCTGGAGAAGGTAAACGATTTCTTACAGCAACAAAATCCTTTTTACTGACAAAGGCACAGCTGGTGACCCACGGTGATCCTTTCTCTCCCTCCCTCTGCGTCAGTCTCTGTCCCACACAGGCACCCTGAGGTCCAGCATCCACAGCCGTCCACCACAACGTTATGTTACATTCAACACAGACAATTTCAACGTGCACTGGGCGATTGCAGTATGTGAAGCATCGCGTTTGCTGCTCTGATGAGCGCATTCAGTTTAACATATTGTTTTTTGTTGCTTATTTTATTGATACTATAGGTATATTGGTAGTATTAGCTTAAGCATCTGTTTCCTTCTGTAGCTATGATGATTTGTTTATGAACATTTGTTTTCCGCTAAATTGTATGTAGTGTTGTTAAACCTGCAATAACTGATTTTTTTGGCTCCTTGGAGGCAGCGGAAACAAGTTGCAAACACTGACATATCATCACCTTTTAAGTTGATATGGTGAACTAGTCAGCAAATAGTACCTCATTTAGACATTCAGCAGTTATAGAGCAACATTATCATTCATTTGGAGTTGTGATTCTGGCCACCAGATGAATGTAAGTCCAATATTCACTCTCTTTTAGCTCTGTTATTGGTCTCCACCAACTCCTGAGTGGAATATCTGGCTCTTTAGCTGCTAAATGCTCCACTATGTTTACCAGCTAGTTGCTAACTGTGTCTGTTTGCCGTTTGGTGTTGAGCAGGTAGTGTACAGCGGGTTTTTAGTGCTTTTTTGTTGAAAACAGATGCCTGCTACGGCCCAGAACAGTAAAGTTGCAGCCCAGACTGGACCTACGCGGGCTTTGTTGCTTAATAACAACGTCACCTGACTTCCTCCTCTGCTCCCGTCATAATTACTACGACCAGTAGCAAGCTTTGTCACTTAAATGTAAACATGTCGTTTTAGGGTGCTTGCCGAAATGACTGATGTTATTGTTTTTCTTGGGAGGACAGTCTCATACTAGTAGTTAGCAGGGATTCAGACCAATAACAGCCCTGCGTTAAAACAGGGCAGGAGGCTTGTGGGAGCCTGTTGTTTGAGGTGCTGTGAGACATGAAATATGATCCAGGAAGTCCAGTTCAAGTAACAGATTATGCATTTAAAAGGCTTATCAGAGACCAAAACATTTCATAGACAGGATTTTACAACCCATCTTTCATTGTGACAATTTTGCGGTAAACAGCAGAAGTACATCATTCACAGTTCAAAGTAAGCTACAAGGAATGTGCGCTTGCATGTATGTGATTGGCCAACACAGCACCTTGCCAGATGACGTTGCATTGAGTCGACGGATTAGCCTCACGAATGATAAGGTCCACTTGCTAGCTTTTTTGGGGGGTTTTCAACCACATCCCACAGTCTTCATACATACAGTTTCATATATTATGACAGCTGAGCCATCTCTGTGACAACCATGAGAAATTATTAAATGCTGTGGAAAGAGCTAATAAATGGACCTTGAAATTATTTTCAGTGTCAAGAATGAGCTTTTAATGCTCAATTGTACAACCTTCTTTGGCAATATTGTATTTAACTATGTTCATACCAATAAAGCAAATCTGAAATTGAGTTTGAAATTTGCCAGTTGTACAGTAGTATTAGTAATAGCAGTATTTGAGACATAAACTTGAATAAAAATGTGATAACAGTCTGAGCTGACAGTATCCTGGCAGTAATGTCAGTTTTAACATAAGTAGAAAAACACCACATTGAAAGCTTTACCCATGTCATCAAGTTAGAATTTTTTATTTACCTGAATAAAATAAATCACATATGTAAGCCAAACAAGGTTGTTAGTGGTGAACACTACTTTGGTAAATTGCTCACTGATAAAAAGGGGAATCAGATCTTATGTATATACTCACCATTTGTCATCCTCTGGAGCAGATTGATATCCTTGTAGGTGTTCTTCCTTTGTTTCAGCTTTTTTCATTTCAAAATACTTCTTCTGTTCAGTGCTAACGTCTGTCTGTGTATGTCTAACAGAGGGGCTTGCAATGAGTGTCTAGAGAGTAGTAGGTACAAGATGTTGGACAAATCATTGTACTGGTTGTTAATAAATTATCTTTGGCAACCTCTTTCAAAGTGAGGCTGCACAGGGGTATTAGAGTTCAAAGAAACACAGCTGTCGCCTGAGTTGACAAGACAAGTCTTGCTTCTTCAAACTGAGTTACGCATTCTTGTAATCTTTAAATGTAGCCTAACTTTAGGCTTATGCGGTGTTAGTTGTATTTGAGCATTTTTCTAATAACTAGTTTCATTAGAACCTTTTGGGTTTTTACCATTCAAATTACAAACTTCAAAGTGAGGGGCACGCCATTGTAGCCTGAAAAGATAATAATGCTGCACTTTTTTTTTTACACAGCTAATCATACTGTCATTTCCTATTTCCCCATTATAATAATGGAGGATTTATGATTTTGGCCCTAACCAAGATTACATAACAGAAAAACACAAACAGATATAGAAAGTCTTTGTTATCTAACAGGGAATTTCTCATTACCTTAAAACTCTTGACAATTTGGCACAATCATAAAAAGATGAAGCTAAATTCTTTGTTACATCCACTGATTTTAAGGTCTTCTTGTCTTAAGTTAAGCTTAATGCTTTATTACAACTTCTGGTAAAGATTTAAAATGATTCTTTTACTATGGAAAAAAAAGTCACGTAAAGCTTTAAGTTCATGTTAACTGCTAACTCCAGTCCAGGTGTCCAAGGTAATGTATTAAAACTAACACTGAGTTAGACAATTACATGTAGGTAGTATCAGCATACTGTAGAAACATGTGGCATTCAAAAGATGGTCTAATATTGAATATCAAAATGTAAAGCATTGGATTAGTAAGGGATGTCTTACACTTGTGTTGGTAATTATGTTTTGTATGTCAGCACTTATTTATTTTACGGTTTGAAGGAAGATACACAGGAATGACAGTCAAAGGGTGAAACAGAGAGACTCTACACCAGAAAAGCTGGTGGTCTCGTGGTCATTATGAATAACGACCATCCTCTCTCTCAGAAGCAAAGACAGAGTGATGTTATTCAGCCACAAAAGCTCTTTCTTTCTTTTGAGGCGGAGGTTGGGCCTAAATGATCTGACTCTGACACCGAAGACTGTGACACTGTGGTTCACATCCCATCTCTTTTAACTTTTACCATCATCGTTTTCTTACCTTTACCATCAGTTGTTGGGTCATATGGGTAGTCTTGTGAGGTTCTGACAGATGTCCTATTTGGCTGTGTAGGTACAAAAACTTGTTGGAAACAGAGGCCCTGTGTGAAAGAAATGAAAGAAATAAAAAACTAAATATTGTACAATGATTTGCAGGTAAGTGCAAAACCAGCAAACTGACAAATATGTTGTACTGTAAATTGTTTTATGATTTTGAGGGGAACTAGAAATAAGGCTGGAGAGGAGGGAGAGGGAGACGGACTGTGACACATACAGTATATGGTTAATATTTGCCATTTACCACTGCTAGATCAGATTTATCAATAGAAATGCTGTTTGTTTTTGTGATTTTTGTAAAAGAAAATCTATTATAATCAAGACATGGTGGAATAAATCATGTTTGTCTTGAAAAAACAATACACAGTATTGTATGTAAATTATGGAACACAAACCACCACATGATGGACAGAGTTTTACTGTGTGTGTGCTGCAGATGTGGACTATTTCTTACACTTGATGCATGTGTATTGTGTCTTCCAGCCATCATGAACCACCAAGATGAGAACCTGAATATATGCAGTATATATATATAAATGTATATATATATATATATATATATCATGATGGCTGCAGATGCTGGGGTCCTGAGTGCCGTTCTCTTCTGGAGCTTCCCTTTTATTGCACCCTGGGATCAAACACCATCCAGATGACAAAAGCGTTGTACACTGGGATGTCCAAGATATTGAAGAATATAAGTGGCCAGCGTAGGGTTCTTCCTTTGCAGCTGTTGCCAGTCCCCAGCTTGTCAAATCTGTCTACACCTCCTTTTGTGGCAATGTAACCCATTATGATATCCAGCCCTAAGCAGTGTACTCATGAGTATCACATGTTAGCCCTTCTTTGGCATGTAGGACACAAGGGATGTGTCGGCTGTGAACACAAACTTAGAGGAATTAACAGGCTTGTTCTGTGTACTCAACAGCTGAGATGGGTCGTAGTGTCATAGTGTTCTTACACCAGCTCAGATTTTGATTCTGTAGTTTGCAGGTTTGGATGGGATGTACTACCTGAAGGGGCGGCAGCCCCTGAATGGCATACGTTGCTCATCAACAGTGGCATTGGGCCCAGGGTTGTAAAACTGGAGAAGGCAGCTCCTCTGTCGCTGAGGGGCAGGGTTCTGGTGTCTCAGTTATCAGAGTGGACAATCCTGGAAATGATGTGAAAGTTTTCCAGAGACATTGAGTGTGTTTACATGGACATGAGTATCCTGGGTTATGATTGGGTTTTTGAAGTGTTCCGTCATCATATACATCATATCCTGAAGCAAAAGTGCCTCACTTCTGGGCGTTTTTGTCTTTGGGTAATGGAAGAGTTAAATATACTCGGTAGTTTAGATTGGAAAGAGCATTGGAATGGTGACGTATTCAAGTTTGTAGTATACAGGTTATAGGATGCCGGTTACAGGTACAGGAATGTCAGGGGATATGAATAACCAAATTTCTCTGTGTTCCATGCAAATGCCATGTCCTGAATATGATCAAAACCAGGATAAGGAAAAGTTCTCTTTCATTTTCTGCAGCCCACAGGCCTTAGATTCCCCATTTCATAAGCCTGCAAATGGGTTTGGTCGTTCTCCTTCCACTTTTCTCCAAAAACATGCCTTCCCTCCAAATTAGTGCAGTCCAGAATAATTTTCTGGATGGTGTCTGGGATGAAAAGAAGACTTTATGTCTTGGACATGAGTAGCCACCATTCGTGTTGACCCTGGTTTTATCCTTATCACGCTGGCAGCCATATGGGGTGGCTCATTCCTTGGACAAGACCATTCAATTTCACAATTTTTTTTACACCCACATTCCTCCTCCAGCAGGCTGCTGACGAGCTGGTCTTGGGGCTGGTTTCTGACGAGCTGGTCTTGGGGCTGGTTTCTGACAGGCTGGTCTTGGGGATGGCTGAGGGTCAATCTCATCCTCTTCTTCAAACTCGCTGTCAGACTCTGAATCGACAGAGACATGATCCTCATATTAAGAAAATTCTTCTCCTTCCACAGAAGCTTCTGTCTCGTAAAATGAATTCTAAGGCCCTCTGAGCAGAGATTCTTGTTGCCACACTGACTGATTGTGATATGGAGTGACGCACGCATTACACAGGTTCTTGTAAAACCTTGTGTAGTCTGACACACGACAGGGGGTACAGAGAGTGCAGAAAATACGGGAGAAGTCAGGCTCTCTGTGCTTGAAATGTGCCAATGTTGAAACCTTGCGTGTGTGTGCAGTTTCACACTCTACAGCAAGTAAGGAGTGCAGGAACATGCAGGTTGTTGGTGCCTAGTACCCTCACACCACATTTGTAATGTAAATGTCTAGGGAGTGGGGGGCGGGGGTGTGTACAGTGCGCATGTGTTCTTTTACATGTTCTTCACAGAAAGCCAAAGCCAATGAGTTTCAGGTTGAAAACATGATTTCTTTCTACAATTTTACTTTTACTGAACATTGAAAACGGGTTCCACAGACCTGAACATCATACAAGGGTTAAACATCACCTGTCAGCTAAAAGCATTTTTGTGGGTGCAGGTACCACAAATATTTTTTAGCCAACACTGAGGACGTTAGACGTATGTGTAATCAAGTATCATTTCATTAAAACGTGCCAGTTTTTGATAAATTATGATAACATATGAAAATAAAAGAATGACATAGCTGCAGGTAATATTTGTGTGTGTTCGTTTGTGACTCGACAGGATGAGCTTCAGTTTCAGAAAAAGCTCCTCTGTAGATCATTGGCTCCCTCCAGTGCCTACAGACATGCAGTATTTGACTTTTGTTTGGATTCAAGTATTCTTGTATATACTGTACATTTTCATGTATTTTTTCCACGTTTCATAGTATCAGTATTTGGTATTAATAATAAACATTATGTAACATACCTAAAACATCAGGGGCAAGACTTAATGTCATACTGAAATGAAGCTGCACCCCTAACAGAGAATAACAAGTGCCCATTTCATTTCATACACATTTTCACATGGATTTTCTTCAGTATATTACTATCACAAATATACTATGCAGTGGTGTTTGAAAATCAAACAGCCTTTTGTCATTATAATAATAAAGTATGTTTTTGCTTATAGTTAGAGTTATATTTGAAATATGTAGTGTTGGTGCGTTGTGGTAGTGTGGTGGTTCAAACACAGATGTAATTCACAGAATATTGCCATTATACAATTAGACAATATTGCCACAGTGTACATTCAATCATATTGTGAACATGATCCAAAACAGGATGCCAGAAATGGTAACATTGTCACAGCAATGTGTTAAAATAAAATAATGCCAGGAAAACACAAAATTCAGCCATACCGTGTTATTACAATAACCAAAACCCCGATCATACAGTTTAGCACCGTACTTTACAGCTGTTGAACACGGTCAGATATGATCTGTTACATGATGTTGAAGAAAAACGTTAAAAAACAACAATCATTTCTTAGCTGGGAGGAGCTAACTGGAATAAAACCTATGCATGTTCCCAGAGGACAAATGTTTAAATCCTTTACCTGTTAAAAAGTTCAACTTTTTTTCAATAACTATGAAGCTTTTTCAAAGGAAATCTTATTCTAAAATAGTTTTTTTATTTTACTACTACTATATGCATATATCTATGTATATGTGAAACTGTCAAGTATGTATGAATATGTAAAGACACCACAAGACCACCACCAGATACCAAATAACAATGACTCCCTTTCTGGCTTTACTTTCTGGGAGAACAATGAGACTGAAAGGTGAGAACTGTTATCCTCTAATTAGATGCTTTTGTTCCTCTATTTATGCTATGTGACACGAATGTGAACTGAGGGAAAACCTGTCTGTAGCTTTTAACAGAACTTTGTGAAAATAAATTGATCTGAAATGACTAATAAGCACAATATAACATAAACACAACATAAAATGGCACAGCTTTGTAGTGATTCAGCCCAAAAATAAAACAGATAAAACTATTGATTCATGAAAAACTAACTACAGCAACGATGGTGCTTTTTGATATGATTGATATGACCCAGCTCCTTCAAATGTGTCTTACAGAACTACGAGAGGGAAACAAATGTGCTGCATGTAAGCCTCTAGCCCAAGATAAAATAGACCCCCTCCCTTCCCAAAGTGGTTATCTGTTTTATCTTGGCAAACACACAAAACAGATATTGACACTGTATGTGTGTGTGTGTGTGTGTGTGTGTGTGTGTGTGTGTGTGCGTGCGTGTGTACCTTGTTGTATTGCTTTCTACTGGTTCTAAAGAAAAGACTGGTTATGTTGGTCTCATTTGCCACTCCTCACAGAAACTTATTTCACTGAGCTTGGACACGGGTTTGTGGTTTCTTTCAGAAAGCAACTGTCAGAGGAGGAAGCACCTCAGCTCAAGGCAAACTGACAATCTTTCAGGTCTGACTTCTCATTTTATAATATATTATATTAAAATTGGGCTCATGTTTTGTTTTTGCTTAAGTTTTTAATGGAAAACTTTGGATTGGTTGTTTATGCAGTTAAATTTGGACTTTGGACTTCATCTATACATAGAAATGTGAAATTTAAGGCAAAAAATATGCAAGGGTATATTAAACCATAAATATATGGTGTGTCCCCTTACATTGATTAGTTTTAAGAAATGTACTTTTTGATCCTAAAAAATTTTGAACTTATAATCGGTTTATCTACCACAAATTCATGCCATTGTTTGGAGTTTCTGCCTTAAGTGAGATGTTAATTACAGTGATTTTAATCGGGGGATAAAATACCTTTAAGACACTTCTGATAAAGAAAGTGGAATGAATTAGGAACAAACCTTGCACCCGACTTTTCCTCTAGTGCCACTACGAGTCTGACATTTGTGATTTTTATTGAAATGTCTTCACAATTATTTGGTGGGTTGCCATGAAATTTGCTACACCCCCCCAGGATGAATAGTAATAACTTAATGATCCACTTACTTTTCATCTCGCGTGATCATCAGGTCAAAATTTTAAGTTGTCCAATACTTTGGTTTATGACCAAATACTTTTTCTGGGTAGGTAGCGTTCTCTAGGCCTGTGGGTGATAAGCGGCTACAGTTTCTTGAATATCTTCTTTTAATTAACACCAACACGGCATGACAGTACACACCCAGCTTCACTCTTTCTGGGTTCACAGTCGACTTCTCAATCACTGTCGCACATGTCACTCTACCTGTGTTTCACAACAACTGACCCTCGTAAAACAGTGACATATAGGAACTAAAATCATACTAACCAAAGGGGACATGAAATAGCAACTTAAATGTTACACATATAAATATATAAATAATATAATAATTAAAGTACTATAAATGATAATGAAATAATTACTGTATATAGTACATCTTAGGAAGCACATAAATTAATGATAACTTAAGTAAAAACCCAAAAATATAATGTGTACAATAACTAAAGTTACACTTGCAAAACTAATGACATTCCCATCAGCTGTACTTTGGTGATAATTATAGCAAATGTTAGCACGTTAATACACTACACTAAGATGGTGAACATTATACCTGCTTAACATCAACAGGTTAGCTTTGTCACTGTGAA
The DNA here is from genome assembly GCA_003416845.1 of Oplegnathus fasciatus. NCBI lineage: Eukaryota > Metazoa > Chordata > Actinopteri > Centrarchiformes > Oplegnathidae > Oplegnathus > Oplegnathus fasciatus. Next base: position 65,927 of record NTHP01000004.1, on the reverse strand, counting down.
CATGTTAGCATGCCGATGTTAGCATTTAGCTCAAAACACTGCTGTGCCTCAGTACAGCCTCACAGAGCCGCCAGCATGGCTGAAGACTTGTTTCATAATGTTTTAATATTTAGTTTTAAGTGGGGTGTATAGCCCACTCAACATGAATTAATTTCTACCACACACACCATGGAGACTGTATGTTGACTGTATGTAGTAGAAATGAATTCATGTTGAGTGAAGCCTGACAATATTGAAGAGAAACCTGATCATTAAAACTATATTTATACTGTCTGAGAACACTGAATGGAATCCAACATGTATCCCTGTGTGTAATACTTAACATAGCCTAACAACAGCTTCGTGTCATGTGCTGTATGACACACTGACATACACTAATTCAGTTCTTACTAAAGGTTGAAATGGACCGAAGACAAAACTCACAGGTGAAAATGAATCTGGTGAACCTTGAGACCAGACCAGGACATACTCAGCCCAAACCTCAGGAGAGGGACCAGTGGGGCAGTAAGATTGAGTTCTTCCTGGCCGTGGCAGGACACATTGTTGGTCTTGGAAACGTCTGGAGGTTTCCGTACCTTTGCTACAAAAACGGAGGAGGTAAATCTTTGTTGTTGTGGCCAGGTGTGCATCATGTACAAAAGGACGTCTTTGCTTTGCAGGGATTAAGTTTCAGTTGATAGTTGGCTTGTAGGGCAACATTTTGCAAATGCCAGCGGTGGAAAAAAAACCCTTTCAGTTCCATCACTATTATAACCTTAAACAACAAGCTGACTATTAATGAACAGATTGTCTCGTGGCATAACTACAATCATTTTTACAAATCATTATTTGTATGCACTAATGTATGCAATTCTGTCAATATTTTAATAAGATATCTTATTTTTATTTTAAAGGGGTTTTCTTCATACCTTATATTTTGTTTTTGTTTACCTGTGGCATCCCACTCTTCTTCCTGGAGACATCTCTGGGCCAGTACACCAGTCAGGGCGGAATAACATGTTGGAGAAAAATCTGTCCTCTTTTTGAAGGTATGTCTTCACAGAGCTTGTAGCTTTTTAAAAAAAAATCTTTTATTAACAGTTACAAAAATAAGAACATTTTTAAAACAATTCTGTGTAATATTAAAACCCACCATACATAACTGCTAATGAATATTGTTGCATATGAATGTACAGGAGATTGGGTTGTTGCAACCATTCTTTACCAGTGGATAAAGTTAAATTAAGCATATTCTAAATCTGCTGCACAATATTTTTATATAAACAATGGCTCAAATGACTGTGAATGGGAAAGGGATCACTCATAGTAACAAACCCGCATTATCACCACAGTTGCCCTCAGCTCTATGCAGTATTTTAGCATCTTTCAGATCATTTATTAAAATCTGAATGTCTTGGGCCCCAGGCTGCAGTGGCTGTTTCAATGGAAAACCTTTGATAAACATACTGAATGCTACCTGCCAAGCACCAAATGGTAGCCAAAGTTAGCGACTAGTTGGTGAACATAGTGGAGTGATTAGCTGCTAAAGAGCCACATGTTTCCCTCAGGAGTCAGTGCACAACAGAACAGAGCTAGAAGTGAATCCTGGACTTACATTGGTCAGGTCTGCAGACGATTCCAAATTAATACTAATGTTGCTCTATGTCCCACTACATGTTTGATATAAAAAAATACAAAATCTGATTTCCTTTTTTCGACTGATGTTTCTCTCACTCTTCAGTTGATCTGGCTCCAATTAGACCTTTTTCACAGCAGACATTTTGACATGTCATGTCAGGAAAAGCACAGGATGTATTTATTAACATTAATGATGGCTGCAACCCACTCAGTTGAGGTCCTGTTATTGTGTGTACTGGCTTACTGGAATAGCTTACTGGGACACTTAAAGGAACTGAACCATCAGTTATGTCATTAATTCCACATGTACTTTTCCTACTATGACAAGTCAAAATGTCTGCTGTGAAAAAGGTCTATTGCCATAGCAATCTTCTAAGATAAGATAAGATAAGACAAGATAAGATAAGATAAGATAAACCTTTATTGATCCCCAGCTGGGAAATTTGGTTGTTGCAGCAGCACAGTGACAGAAATAAGTACAGATAAGTATAGAAAGTACAAGAAATAAATAACAGATGTGTATAAAACTGGAGTAAGAAAGGAATACAAAATAGAAACTATACAAGAGACAAAAAATTCAAAGTAAAGTGACAGTGGTGTGATTAATAGCAGCAGAGTCAATAAGTCTATGTAAACAGCAAACACAAGACTAATATATGATATGATGAAGTAATGGAACCTAGTTTTGTCTGTATTTATATAGAGGTGTTGTATAATATAGAATATGAAGCAACTCAATGCAACATTAACATGGTTTAGTATAATATAAAGATATAGTATGGGATATGAGATATACAGTGGTGGCCATAATTATTAGAACACCTGACAGATCTGAAAATATTGACCTTTTTTTTGCCTCCAAAACATGATTTCATTTCATAATGTTCATGAAACATGCAGATGGTTGCTCTGAGCACAACAAATATCAGATGAAGTGAGTCCTACTGTTTTTATCCGCTTTTAACTTTAATATTTGGTATGTCCACCTTGTGCAGCAATTACAGCAGCACATCTCTCTGGCATAGTGTCAATATATTTCCTGAGAACTTCAACACTAATGTTATCCCATGCCTTCTGCAACTCAAGCCAAAGGCTTTCCTTTGAATGTACAATAGATCTGTCCAGTTTATTTTCCAACTCGCCCCAAATTTGCTCGATGGGGTTGAGGTCTGGACTTGAGGGGGCCAGTCCATCATTTTCAATGTTCCAGCAGATTCCTTCTGTCGCAGGTAGTTCTGGCAATAGTTAGAAGAATGTTTAGGGTCATTGTCCTCTTGGAAAATAAATCCAGGCCCAATAAGACGACTCCCAGATGGTACTCCGTGCCTCACCAGAATGTTGTGGTATACTTTCTTATCCATGATGCCATCAATTTTCACTAAGTCACTGAAATGGCACCCCACACCATAATACTACCCCCTCCGTGTTTAACTGTTGGCAAGAGACACTCATTTTTATATCTCTCCCCCTCCCTCCGTCGAACATACAC
>NTHP01000004.1:18468-42174 GCA_003416845.1 Oplegnathus fasciatus | reverse complement strand
ATAGATTTCAGTTAACATTTCAAAATTCAATCTGATTTCATCCTTCAAAAACACAACCCTTCTGTAAGTAATCTGCCAACTTAAATATTTAATTATGATCAACTGATAAATATAATAATTTTGTGTCAGTGTCATCAAAATTTGTGTGATTTCATTTTAGCATGAAACTTTTATGTCTCCAAACATTTGAATCAGTACTGTTGTCAACAGTATTTGGAAGTAAAAAAGGCTGTTTAACTCAACTCAACTCAACTTTATTTATATAGCACTTTAAAAGAACAGCCACAGCCGAAGAACAAAGTGCTGTACAGGTATAAAACAAGAGCATAAGACATAAACTATAAAATAGAATAAACATTAAAAAACGAACGATTAAAACAATAAAAGCAACAAAAGGTAAAATAGATAAGTTAAAACAAATTAAACCATCCTAAGTAAAAACATAAAAGGCACTAACGAGGGCAAGCTCATTTAACTGGGTTGAACGCCAAGGAATAAAAGTGGGTTTTAAGACGAGTTTTAAAAACGGACAATGAAGGGGCTAGTCTAATGTGCAGTGGTAGGGCGTTCCAGAGTTGGGGGGCGGCAACAGAAAAAGCTCTGTCCCCTCTGAGCTTCCGCTTTGACCTCGGCACCTTCAGGAACAGCTGATCATCTGACCTGAGGCACCGGGCGGACTTGTAAGGACGGAGAAGTTCAGAGAGGTAAGGGGGGGAGAGAGCATTAAGAGATTTAAAAACAAATAAAAGAATCTTAAAATGAACCCTAAAGTGCACAGGCAGCCAGTGGAGGGAGGCCAGAATGGGAGTTATGTGCTCTCTCTTACGTGCNGTTAAGAGACGAGCTGCCGCATTCTGGACCAACTGGAGACGTGCAAGGGAGGACTGGCTGACCCCGAAATAAAGTGCGTTGCAGTAATCCAGCCGAGATATAATAAAGGCATGGATCACAGTCTCAAAGTGCTTGCGTGCAAGAAAGGGCTTCACCTTTGCAAGCTGCCTCAGGTGAAAGAAGCTGGACTTGACCACTGCACTAATTTGTCGATCCAATTTAAAATCACTGTCCATCTTAAAACCCAAGTTTGTGACTACTGGCTTTACATGAACCGCCAGGGCGCCAAGGTCAACAGGGAGGGGTTGACACGAACCACTGGGACCAAACACCATCACCTCTGTTTTCTTTTCGTTAAAATTTAAGAAATTCAAGGACATCCAAGTTTTAATGTCCTCAAGACAAGACAGGAGTGGCTTTAGGGAGAAGGCATCTTTCTTATTCAGTGGCACATATATTTGACTATCGTCAGCATAACAATGGAAAGAGATACCATGTTTTCTCAAGATGGAACCCAGAGGCAGTAGATACAGGGAAAAAAGCAGGGGCCCTAATATTGAACCCTGTGTAACCCCATATGATAGTGGGGCAGAGAAGGACTCAGAACCAGCAAGGGCAACAGACATAGTCCTGTCTGCCAAATAGGACCTGAACCAATCCAGGGCACCACCACAGACCAAGACCTCCAGCACATCATGCTCGTCGAGGAAAATTTTTTAATTGAGCATGAACCACTTTCTCCAAGATTTTTGACACAAAAGGCAACTTCGAGATGGGTCTAAAATTGGCCAGCGCACTGTGATCGAGGCCCGGTTTCTTAAGCACGGGTTGCACGACAACACACAATAATTGCAACAATATTTGTTTAAATGATTTAAAGCATACTAAACAATGCATGTATGTACATTTCTGTTTGTGACGAAATTTGTACAATGTTTCCTTCACAAATAGGCAACTAGAGGCTACACACTACTGTATGCCAAACTAAGGTCATAGATTTAAGGGAAAGCAAAGTGGTTCAGTCAGTATTAGGGATTTGTCCTCAAACTTTAATCAGTTAATGGGATTTTAAATCTTTAATGAAGTAAACTCACTTCCCTCATTAAAGACTGGACCATCCTGTAAAGGGATTAACTCGGGTGTTGCCAAACATTGTTCAGTATAAGACAATGGCTTACTGGCAGGTAATCTAGTTACTTAAATTGGTATTACGGCACCTACAGTGCGAGGCAGTCAAAGGTTTCTGTTTAGTTCCCACAAAGTGGGAATGGACAGAACATTCTATGTTAATCGAACTGAACAACCTGCTTAACTCTCAAATGAACGGGCAGATGTTAAAACACATGCTGTAAAGAAAAGCTGTAAAAACAAGGCTCACATCAGTCACATCTATCAGTCAATTGTAGCATAACACTGTATTTTCTTTCACAAGGCAATAATGCAGACTATGAGCAACTACTCTACTTTATACAGTTTGATAAGACCATTAAACTACATCTCAGCAGCATGTTTTTACTTCAAGATTTCATATTTCAAATTAATGCAGAGACTGATTTTGGTGGATAGTTGCCATGTTTTTTTTAAATTTGAAGAAAAGAACAACAACAGGCAAACAAGTGATGCATTCATCCAGTCAGGCCAGGGACTTTTAAAAAAGGTCAACTTTATCACAAACAGGGTTGAGGGTTATGTTTCGGGTTGATTTTTGCCTGAAGTCACAACAAAGAGGCGTGTGAGCAAACCAGGAGGGCGCTCTGACTGATCTGAGGGCAGCGGTCGGTTAGGTGGGAGAGGAGGATAGTCCACCATATTTACACCTAACTGTTTTTGGAAAGCTGCAGGCATTGGTGTATGAGTGTGTGTGCATGGGTGACTGTAAGGCATCGTGAAATGGTTTGACCTGATCTTAGGTTAACAGAAGTGCAAGTGCAGTCCATATACTGGAGGAGGCCCTTCAGGCAACAAAAGGGGCCCTTTTGATGTGACTTTAGGGGGAAAAAATGAAGCCTGAAATAATCCCAATAGGTAACAGACAACCCAGACAATGGACAACAGACAAGTTACAGTAAATAAAAGTTTAAAAATAGGTCAGACTTGGATTTTAACAGACTTTGTAAGTAAAGCTTATCCATAGGAACAGATAATAGATGCAGTATATAATAACAGTATATAGGGTAGATAAATTGCAGTGGCTCTGTGGAATGGCTTTAGGGAAAGAGAATAAACTGTCAAGTTGAACAATCAAACTGCTCTTGGTTTCTATGGAAATAGAAGCGCCAGATAGACTCTGCTAGAGCTACTTTTCAGAATACAAGTTCTAATTCAATTACAAGCCAGTAATAATGAAGTAATAGGTTCTGGCTTGTCTAATTAAATAAGAACACAATCCCCATTATCTGCCGGAGTAGTCAGCACATAGGACTTCAAATTAAATGGATTAACTCAGTTTCAATTATCACACAGACCTGCAGGAACTACAGACCACGTAGTGAGGAGTGTAACAAAGAGACCTACAAGAACAACGTACATCACTATGTCATTTTTCAGCGATTTGTCTTTTAACTGTACATGTTCCGTTAACCGTAACACATCTGTTGTTGGAGTCTGTAATGGTATTGTGCCGGGTGTTTATAGGCATGGAGAGGTTCCAGTGAGCCCCATGCCCTGATTAAGCAAAAAAGATACTGTGAACCTCATGAAAGGCCGATTTGAGAAAACAAAGCCAATACTCCCTCAGGTCTAACGATGGAGAAAGAAAATAATTATTTAATTTACGTGTACGTTAGACAGAACTAATAGTCCACTCTTCACATTTATTCGTGTAATACTGGACTGATTATACTGGACTAACCAGCTCTGGGTTGCAATAAAAGAACAGTGCTGCTCCTCCTTTTCCATGTCTCCTGCATGAATCATCACCTGGGGAGGATGCTGACTTTCCACCTGGTACCTCTGAGCTTTGGCTTCAGTCTTTTTTGCATCATTACACAATACTGAGTTATCATGTATGTAGCCATCAAAACCCCACAGATCTTCTAATTACTTATTGCCATCCTACACGGCCAGTTGAAATCTAAATTTGAGAATTTTCCAGATGGTGGAACTGTTTAGGTAAACTCCACTGCAGGTCTTCCTCATCTACTACCACTTTTAAATCCCATCTTAACATCCATTTCTTTTACAACTGCTTTTGAATCTCCATAATTATAAGCATGGCTACAGAATTGGTTTAGTTTTGCACTTATTTATCTATCTATTTTCATATTAAATAAATACTTATTGAGACAGCTGGAGACGCCACAGGTCAGGTGGAGATAAACTTTGACCAGCTTATGCTTTAATTGTAACCTAAATTAGCTATCAAACTACAGCTGATTAAGTCTGCTAGTGAAAATTTCAGCTGAGGAAATCAACGGTCAGGTGCAAATATTAGAGCCCTGCTTTTGTCTACTTCTGTCTTAAATCACAAACTCAATTTTCAGGGCGAATGTGCTAGTGAGGCTGTTGTAAACTCCAAACATGTACGTGGCACACTAGAATTCAAACCTGGCATAACAGAGCCAAGAGAAGGGACAGTTCCTGGTCGTGGTACCTTGGTCGTGCTTTCCATTGAACATAATAAGTGTCTGTAGGTGGAAATTCAGTAAGGGATTTTGCCCTAGTTTGCTGCACTAGCAACTCGTAAGAGTTGGCTGGGATGCTTAGAGGATGTGGGACTTGGCGGGTGGGGGTGGGTAGCGTAAATCTAACCTGAATTATGCCTTTCCTGTGAAGCTCCTTGTTGACAGGTGAAAAGTAGCAGCTGGTGACTCCATGTGTCACAGAGGTAGCTCAGGGCTGACTACACCTTTTTCAAGGTCAACAGTGCAGTGCAGAGAGAACTGGGCATTCAAAATTATAAGAAAAAATCAGGGAAAAAATCAGTGTTAGATTGAAGATCACAGTAATAATAATGACGATGCCTTCTTTTGTGTCTCCAACAAAACGATCACAAACATATTGTTGTAAAGTCTAATATATTGTATAAAGTCTAATATTTAATATTTTGCCCAACTTCTAAAAATGATCATTTGTAGTGACGGAGTAAATTCCAAACTGGTTGGCACATCCACCATGCAGGCATGTAAGGACATAGCATATGGCTGTTGCAGTATGATAAGAATTATACCACTTTAATAAACCGATTAATTGTAATTTACTGAATTTAAATCATGGGCTGCAGTGTTGGCAAACTGTCGGAGAATAGCTCATGAAGATGCTTATCCCAGTATGAGTCAAAGACTTTCATTCTTGTCTTGTTCATTAATTTTGTTTAACTTATCGTATCTAATACAACAATTTTGTTTTTGTACCACAGAATCCTGGGAGTGCTTGTTTAACAGGGGACAAATTGTCCATTTCGCCCCTCTCTGAGCTTGTTGTTTTGTCACTATTTGTTGGCAAAAATGGCACGAAATGTTGTCAGTTTGTGTTTAGGGAGTTCAATTTTTATTTCGCTATTGTCTCGTGTTCATTAAAAAAAAATTCTTGGGGGCGCCCTGAGACCAGGGGGCCCTAAGCAACTGCTTATATTGCTTAATGGGTAGGGCCGGCTCTGCTACAAAGCTTGCTGAACAAAAAACTACCTGACTTTGCTACGTGACAAAATCTGACAAAATTGCATGCTTGTGTTATAAGATTTTACAGTGCTTCTAACAATCTAGGCTCAATACAGAGCAGTGCTGTAACTCTAACCGGCTTCCAAAGTGTTAAGCTAAGTTAAGGTAAAACTACCTGCCACTGCCCCATGTTACTGTAAAGATGCTAGGCAGTGATCACGTCCTGGAATGCAAGCATCTGATATTGCTCCATTAATGACAAGTGGTGTATGTGAAGTAGTTTTTAAATGCTCCTTTAAATTTAACTTTGAATTCAAGCTGTTATCAGATTTTTAGATCTCACTGCGCTGCCAGTTTTGCAGTTAATGTTTACTTTTCATGTAGGTTACCAACTAAAACAATCATTTACGAAACAAATGTATGACAGAAAACTGGGCGTACGGTCATTTCCACACAAAGTTCAGCTACGATCAAATCTCACGTCAAGTCTCAACTTGTGTACTTAAGTTTTCAAGTGAGCGTGGACTTGGGGTGCAACATAGTAAATCTGGCTGAGTCGTTAAGACCATTCTGACTGGTATCTAAGCACATGCAGAAATGTATTCATCATTTAAAAATATGTAGCCTATATATCAAAATATATACTTTGTAAAGGCATCAACTACGTGTCATATATCCCATATCCCATTTATATAACATAAATAGGTATTTTCAAATTGTTTGCAATTTACGGGGTTAACAGTTTTTGATATGAGATTAATATGTACACTACACATATCACGGATGTATGAATTCAATATTCAAACCTCAGCTGGAGTTCGATTGACCACGGCAACACTGTTGACCACAACAATGATTTCATTCCATGCAGCATTCTTCCGACTTCCTTTGATGCCACTTTTCAGGCTGCCAAATAAAACTAGTTGGTTTAATTGAACTTGTGACGTTAGCGTTTCTATCTCCAGGTCGGAGAAGTTCCTCTTCTTGGCCGGATTATGTTTCTCTATGTCATAAACTCTAGGGGCGAGGCATCTAAACAGAGCATATATATATGGGCGTGATATTTAAATAACGATTGTTTTCAGCCGCCACATTTCTCAACGCCCGATCATTCTTACGCTGGGATTGGTGAGATACGAACGTTTCATGAATCACACGTGAACCCTGTCATAAGATGATTTCTGCACTCGGATCTGCATTGGTTTCTACATTAGACTGATAAATGAGGGCCAATATGTTTTACAGTTTAGTATAAGCATTGTTTTTTTTATTAAACAATGGTTTGACCTAAATGATATCTTCAAAAACATTTCATATTATGTGGTTGCTGAATCTAATGGCTTTAGGGAGTTGAGACTTGCAGGATGATGGATGCTCTTCCACTTGGCTTTACATCTCAGTTAGTAGGTTGTCTCAGGATGTAGATGAGTTGCACCCTCTTAATGGGGATCAGGGGCGTAGCACGGAATCCTGGGCCATGTACATAGGCAGTCTCTGAGGCCCCCATGATTTTAAAATTATTAATACAAGCAATTTTTGTGGGCCCCTCCACACCTTTGGACCCTGTAAATTAGTACTCTTTCTCCCCCCTGTTCTATGCTCCTGATGGGGATTAAAGTTCAGCAGTTCGATATTAGTGATGAATGTGAGCTATTGTTGACTTTTTATGTGACTAATTACACGACCCTTGGAAAAGGAGTGGCTGTAAAACGGTGAAAACATTTGACAACTTAGAGCGTCACGAAACCCCCAAAATTACTTTTTAATTATCATAATTTGATCCGTTTGGTTCAATAACATTTGGAAAGTCTAGAAGAGCGGTTGTATTAAATTGGTCACGCATGCTCTCAACTGGCTCGGCTGGAGAAGGACAATGTTCTATGGGCCCGAAACCATTGAAGTGTGATGAAGCCCACGGAGCCTTTTTCAGAGTATGCACCCAGTGAGCAATTTTCATAGGAATGAATAGGGAATCTTTGAACACAATATCCAGTTCTCCTCAATACATCCACGGTAAATACTCATCTGTGCGGGTGTTTCCATTGCTCTATGACACTGTAGTAGGAGCTGTGGACAAATCTACAGTGAGCAAACAAGAAAGCAGCTGTTAAAGAGGAAAGTACGAAAAGCCGCAAGTGACGCTTCTTTGCCAACACTTTTACATACAACATCTCCTTTGCATAGCATGTGTATTGTTTTATTCTACTTGCCTCCTCATTCTTCTTGTCTTTAAAACATACATTTGCTATGTGATTGCTGGTATCTTTTGGGAGGGGATGGAAGGGCAAGTGACTGAGTTGCAGGTAACATAGACCAGTGAGACAATGATCAACAAGGGACTGTGTGCAGTCGGTTCTGGCTGCAGACTGCAATATTTCAAATTTATGGGGGCATGCGCTGGGTCCATGCACCAGCCACAATTACTTAATTGACGTAGTTTGTGGGTGCACACGTGGGTTTGCAGAGCCTGGTGTGAGAACGATGCTATGGACCTAACCTGAGCCATATCATAGTTGTTGTGCAGATATGTAAAAACACATGTAATGTCAATGAGCATAATCTGGGGTTTTGCAGAATCGTCCTATATCACACATCATCATATAATGTTCTTGTCTGATGACAAAGTGGTGCCAAAATGGCCTGCAGTAGCATTCCTGACAGAACTGCAGGAATGTTGAAACTATTTTATTGTCTGTTCAGTGTTTACATTGCCTTCTTAAAAGCGTGCCAATTTTAAGTTCAGCGGACTACCATAGACTCCCATTGCAAAAAAGATAAAAACAAGATAAGATAAAGATAGAAACAAAAAATGAAAGTAAAAACAAAGATGAGAAAAAAGTAATAATAATAATAAAAGTAATAATTACTAATTTTACACAGTATCTGTATATGTACATATATTACAGTAATTATTCTTATCATTATATAGTGTAGCACTCTAACTGAAAGTCACAGTTGTGTTAAATAGCTGAAAAACCAATGGCAAATGTCTAGTTTCTTTTGATTCAACCCTACTAGAGAAAGACCTCATTGCCCCAGCAGTAAACCATGAAGGATTTTTTGTTTTGCATTAGCAAACAGTAATCTCCTTACTGGAATCTCCATGAAGCTTTGCCCTTTTGACCTCCAGTAGTTACCCAGCAATCTTCACACCTATATGAGTGTACTTGGTAAACAGTTATGCTGCTTTTGCAATATATTTAAATACTCACAATATTTAACATATTTTTATTTCACCCTAACAGTGCTGTATTTGTTTATGTTCTGTTCTGTTCTGTTGGGTCTTGGTTGATCTTCATGGACGGCAGTCTTACTCCCAAACTGTTTTTTTGTTTTTGTACCAGTTATCTGTACCAGGTGAAGTAAAGCTTTTAGATGTCTTTCAAAGTCAATGAAAGCATCAAATATGGTTCTTGAGTATATAAAAATGCCAGAATCACAAAATTTACAACTGAGGAAAAAGAGAGACAGTCTGTACACTAAATACTGCAAGCTCCAATGAATGTAAGAACTTTAAAGGTTGCCTCATTTAAATCTTGTGAGCTTGTATTATCATTGAAGTGTTGAACCAAATTCTCCTTTCTTGAACACTGAAACTGCACACATATGGAGGTAGCAAATGGTCTTTTGAGAGCACCAAACATTATTTCTTACTTTAAGCATCTACATGGCTGGGATTTGGTCATAAATTAACCTGCATTTCAGTAATACCATGTTTACGTTCAACATTATGCAGATGATGTGCAGCTTTATCTCCTTGTTATATAACATGAGCTCACCATTCTAAATCAGTGCCTGGCTAAAATGATGTACTGGATCTCCTTTTAGATTTGAATTACAGTAAGTCAGAAGTTTTTCAGAAAATGCATTAGCTCCATAAAATCTACCAGAAAATACCCAACTGAGGAGCAAGTAAAGAGAGTAGTTAAATCATGTTTCTTTCAGCTAAAAAGTCCTGCTAGAGTCAAGCTGCTTTTATCTACTTCCACACCATTGTTTTTGTACTTTATCTATCCTGTCTTCTGCTACTGTATGGGTGCAGCTGCAGTGCGGCTTTACCATGCACACTAACCTGCACTCTCAAATCCTATTAAGAAATTGTTAGTTGAATCCAAACTAAATGGATAGTGAGCTAATCAAATTATAGGTTTCGTTCCAAGTCTTCCTTTAATGGTCTTTAGGTTATAAACACATTTTGTTCAGTTAAATGTGCTTCATTCAATTTAAATTGTGTAGTTCACTCAGCTTCTTCAAAGGAAATCTCAAACTGAAGTTGAAATAAAGATGGATAGATAAACAGGAATTTGTGTTGGACCTGTTCATGAAAAGAAGTGCTCTGCTGGTTTTTGAGCTCAGCTTTGTCATGTTGGAATGGATTAATAAGTGTGCAGTAAAAATGTTGTTCATGGGAAGAAAGAAAGAGACAAGAATCTTTCTCTCAAATCTTAGGTGACCTTTGTGAGTCTGTGACATCCACCCTTCCAGCGATGTAACACACCCTAAAAGCTGAACCCTGCTCTTTTGGACAACAAGTGATTATACTCTGACAGGTAATACCCTGAATTCTCATGCAGATCCTCTTTGCTCATCTCCTTGATCCATTGTGAGACTGCCCCTGGGGGCTATATAACCACAGCTGCAGTATCACATATAACAAGTTAGAGAGCAGACTCTTGGCTGCATTGACAGTGCTCCAAGCTCATTCTACTCTGCCAATCCAGATCCTAACTTGCAAAGATGGAGAACGGCACAGAGGGCAAGAACTTCTACATACCCATGAACAACAGGACGGGGCTTGTGAGAAGTCCTTTTGGATATCCACAGTATTATTTGGCAGATCCATGGATGTTCAAACTGCTGGCTCTCTACATGTTTTTCCTGATCTGCACTGGCTTCCCCATCAACTTTCTGACTCTGTTGGTCACAGCTCAGAACAAGAAGCTCCGGCAACCTCTCAACTTTATCCTGGTAAATTTGGCTGTAGCTGGACTGATTATGGTCTGCTTTGGATTCACAGTCACCTTTTATACTTCCCTGATGGGGTATTTCTCCTTGGGACCCATGGGCTGTGCCATTGAAGGATTCATGGCTACAATTGGAGGTAAACTTGAAAATGGATGTTTATTTTCCATTATCACATATGTAGGCTGTATTTATGTTTTACTGGTTGTCTAATAATCATAATGGTTGATCACATGAATGTTGCTCTTTCAGATTTTTCAAAGCTGTAAGACTGAGCTCTTAGCTGGTACAACAGATGGCAGGATTTAAGGTTCTCATCACAACTTCTGTTCTCCTTTTTACCTACAGGTCAAGTGTCTCTGTGGTCTCTTGTGGTTCTGGCTATTGAGAGATACATTGTGGTCTGCAAACCCATGGGTAGTTTCAAATTTACAGCCAGCCACGCTTCAGCTGGTTGTGCATTCACCTGGGTCATGGCTTGCTCTTGTGCTGTCCCTCCTCTTGTTGGCTGGTCAAGGTAATGAGCTAATTCCCCAAAATGGATCACGTGACCCTGTCCACATCAGTGGTGGCAGAATGGAAAAGTCCTTTATTGGAGCACTTACCACACCCAAATTCACACCCTTACTTATCAACATGGCTCTTATTTTTGTCATCTTGTCCATTCTTTCTACTTGGTCTGCAAACATTTTACACACCAACCTAATTGCTCTGATGTTGGGATGTGCAGATGCTACTAGAATACACACGTTTTAAACAAACACTAACAAACAAGTGTCAGACAACTTGCCTTTTGATTTTGCAGAGCTGCTTCCTGGTTCACCTTTGACCTAACACAAAGTTGTGCCGGCACACAGTTCCTCTATACATTAGATGATTACAACACACAGTTTGGATGTGTTCTCTTTAGTTTTTTCATCAAAATGTTTGAGATTATCAATATAAACTGGAGGTTTGTTTACAACCTGTGTGGTCATGTGCCTGCTAATGTTGCTTGCCCTGCTGGACTGATGCAATTGCTTCTCCAGATCGCAGCAATCAAGTTGGTGAGTAAAAATGTTTAACATGACCAAAAGGAATCATGGAGAAACCAGGAGAGTAGATAAAAAAAAAAAAGTAAACAGAAAATCCCTAAAAATGTCTTAAAGTAAATTCATGACTGTGAATATAGACTTCAGTCTTCAAACTAGCATTGCTCAAACTAACATTTAGCTTTACCCATTTAATCAAAAACAATGCAAATGCAAACAAAGTGACTACACACATGACTTAGCATATAGTGCTCCAAAGTACTGGAGAAAATTGTTTTATAGCTGTAATTCTGTTAAAAGACCCATTAAACCAATGATTTCTGAAAAATCCCTAAAGTTGCATGTTCCAGATTCTTAATGGGTCTGAGCTAAGTTCAATGGTACATGTCTTTCTTAGTGTAAATCCACTTTAGCCACTACTGACTATGCTAATGCAGCCAATCATTGATGCTCTAAGCACAAACTCATATGATCAAATTACACTGAATTTTGTAGGTTCATATTTAACAAACAAATCAGATGATTTCTTTTTTCCATGAAAACAAATATGTAAAGTACAACTACTGTATAGCCACATCAGAGGCTTTAATCAATACTGATGACAGTCTACTGACTGACATCACTAACATTTGCTGCCGCTATTTTACTTTTTTAGCCCTTCTGTATATAAAAAAGATTAAAAAAAAGATTTATATGCAATGTTAGCATTTGGTTAGCATCTTCTAGCTTTTGCAGATAGTGTGGAGGCTAAGTTTATTATCTTTGCTTTAAACAGTGCATGCAACAAAACCTATTGATTATTGTAGTATTTTAAAGTCCTCTAGTCGCTCATCAAATTTCAACAAATATTACAGGAACTCTGGCTCCCAACACCTGTAAGACTATTTTTATGAGAGTTCACTCTTTTCCCACAGTTGGAAGTAGAACGTAATGACATATTATTAATTATCTATACACACCTGATCCAAGATTCAGCATACAAGTAACCATTACATGGTAACACACATAATATTACATGGTACATGTCCTAGACTGAGTCTCTAGGATGTGACATGTGCTCTACTTATGGTGCCACTGCCATTATGCTTTGAATTATTTGATGCTCACACAACAATCCTTCATGAAATCCTGATATTTTCACTGTACACTGGCCTTTAACACGTCATGTTGCACAATTACAACCCCACTTCTAATTTTGCCTGCTTTTTCTCAACGGTGAGACACAGAAAGGTTGTAATATATAATGTCAACATTTTATATTATGCATCCCACATTGTATGTCTTGTATTCCCAGGTATATTCCTGAGGGTATTCAGGTTTCCTGCGGACCCGACTACTACACTCTGGCCCCAGGCTACAACAACGAATCATTCGTCATGTACATGTTCACCTGCCACTTCTGTGTTCCCGTCTTCACCATCTTCTTCACTTATGGCAACTTAGTGTGCACAGTGAAGGCGGTAAGAGACAGTTACTAATCTAATAAGATTGCTTTTATATGCGATTGTATTTTTTTAAGAATATCAGTATTAGAGAATATTTCCAACATACAGCACATTAGAGCTCATCAGCCGTCCTGTACATATACAACACAATACAGATAATAACTGATGTCGACCTAATTTTCAGGCTGCAGCCCAGCAGCAGGACTCTGTATCTACCCAAAAGGCTGAGAAGGAAGTGACACGTATGTGCATCCTGATGGTGATGGGCTTCCTCGTGGCCTGGACTCCATATGCTAGCTTTGCTGCATGGATCTTCTTCAACAAGGGAGCTGCGTTCTCAGCTACAGCCATGGCCGTCCCTGCCTTCTTCTCAAAGAGCTCAGCAATATTCAATCCTGTTATCTACGTATTGATGAACAAACAGGTATGCTACACAACCAATCTGGTAACACTTCACTCTAAACCCCCTATTTAGTAATTAGAAGCAGTAACACAGTGTTATGTAGATGTAAGCAGATATAAGGACAGTGTTTTAAGTGTTTTAAGTGTTTATTAATGTATTTGTCAACAATTATAACTTCACCTATTGCGGTATAACATACAGTATAACATAGGTGTAATCATATTTAATGACAAATCCTTACAATGTGTTATAAAACATTTATTAACAGTTTCTACACATGTACAAATCATTCACAAACTGGCTGAAAACTGTTTATAAATGTGTTAAAGACACATGAAGACATGGTGAGTGTGACTCAAGGTCCACTTACTAAATTTCTTCTGAGGCTTTTAGCTTTATCTTGTCTACTGTATCTACTGTACTTAAGAGTTTGCTCAGTTGTCACTGACAGTGAAGAGAGTGAAGGTGTATTTCTAAATAAATAAATAGATAAATATATATAAACACTTCATTAACAAAATATAACTAATAAACACTTGATATTTCATATTCATATAAAGTATGCAGAGATATTTTATATTATTACAACTGTGTTATGTTATATATACAGTGTCCTTATAGCTGCTTACAACTACATTATAGTGTTTTATACCAAATGTATTTATTTTTTACTTTTAAATGCCAAAAAAAGTGTTACAATTTGTTTGGTTTTTGTTCAGTGTCCAGTGATTCCTCATTTTCTAATTATATAATAATACTGTGTTTTCAGTTCCGTAACTGCATGCTGAGCACTATTGGAATGGGCGGTATGGTGGAGGATGAAACCTCAGTATCAACCAGCAAGACAGAAGTGTCCTCTGTTTCCTAAACACAGACGAATCACATGGACTAATAACAAGTATATACAGACAGTGGTATCATTTGGCTACATTCAGTAAGGTCTCCAAGAAATACTGCAGGTTCCAAGTCACCTGAAAACAACCCTTCACATACTGTACAGTAAGATCTGATGCCGGTTACAGTATGTGAAGCTTGCACCATATGCAAAGCACCAGTTTTCTATCTTACAGCGGCCAGGACCAGGTAGTTCTGCTGTTAAAATAAAGGAAACATCAGCATAACTTCTCACAACCATTGAACAGAATGTACTTGGCAGGAGTATGTTTTATTTCCAACATCATCATCTTTATAAAAATGTACCGGCACTTATTTTGTTCTGCTATGTTGAAAGTTTATTTTTTGAGGGCCAGAATTTATTTTCTTGGCCAACTGTACATATATTTTATAAATGCTTATGACATTGTAAATGTAGATGAATAAATGCATGCATCCAAATGTGTCTGTTTATTTGCATTTTTGATGAATCACGTTTGTTTAAAGTGTAGCTCAACTGTTGTGAAACAACGTTTTTTTTAGCAGCATCTTTAGTCTTTCTCTGGCTGTACACCCTGAAACACCCATGATAATTATTGTCTCTGCTCTTATGTGCAGCTGTTATGCTGGGCAAAGATTTGCATTGGCACATAAGAAAGAAAATCCATGATTTTTGATTTTATGAATCCACAGTCCAAAGACACGCGGGTCAGGTGAAGTGGTGACTCTAAGTTGTCCGTAGTGTGTGACTGTGAGTGTGTGTGGTTGTCAGCCCTGTGACAGAGTGATGACCTGTCCAGGTTGTATCCCACCTCTCTGCACAGGATAAGTGGATGGATAGATGGATGAGTATAATGTACACACTGACTAGTTAAATGATTGATAATAGTAATAAGCTGTATTTATATAGCAGCTTTCATACACAAAATGCAACTCAAAGTGTTTCACAAAATCATAAAAGAAAAGAGGAGACACACAATCTATCAATACATTTTAAAAGAGGAAGGAAATAAAATAATAAACAGTCAAAGAATAAAATAAAAAAATAAATAAAATAAGGTAAAATGATATTCACCGTAATTTTGCTTTGTTCAACTGTATAACATTCATTGATTGTCTGATCTTCCTGCGTTTGTGTCAGTTTACTCTGGGTTTTCCCAAGTTAAGCGACCCAGATGGCCACAACTCAGATTACTTCGTTAACATTGAGGAAAGATCACGACCGTGGTTAAAGCCTCCTCCCACAGTCCAAACATGCCAGCGACACAAGGGTCAGGTGGGCTGGAGACTCTGAAATACGTCTACATATCTGCAGATACCCTGAAAGGCACAAGGACACAAGCATTTCTTGCTGTCCACCAAACACAGATTTGAACAGACTGAGTCCTCTTGTACTCTGAATAAGAATAAACTGTTAATAAATGAATGAAGGAATAACTCTGAACATAAACTGCAGCACCAGGACAGAAAAAATGTGACTCAAATGCATTAAGGCCAAGATTTACTCTTACAACTACCATTCAGTGTTTTAAACTGTATCTGTAGTTGTTCTCTGCAGACTTCAGTTGTGGTGGTGATTGAGGTGGAAATTGTCAAGAGGTGAAAGGAAGTGGGAGGTGTTACTGCTTTTCCTCTTGACCGGTAATGACAGCAAAACAGATAATTCAAATTTATATAATACACTTCAACCCAGCCTTTCACCATTTTTTAGAAAACAAAAGATGAAGCTTAAAAAAGGAGTGATTGAGCGTGATTTACTGTAATGTTGTCTGGTTTAAAAACAAATAGCACATTTCAAACAATGAGGAAATTCATCCAGCTGGATTTACGGTTACAAACACTTTAAATGTTGTGTTGGGATGATTATTGGCATTGAAGAAGTTGTGTGACCAGATGGACAAATTCATGGTTAAAAAAAAAGCCAGGATACACTGTCTAATTTCAACTACAATATATATGCAGTATAATATCATCCCAATAATGTTTTGTATTATTTCATCTTCTCTCCTCTTCTTCACTTTAACAATAAAAAAAAACTTCAGTTGGTTGGAATTTGGGAAGACATTTTGCTTTTTCTCTTGAAAGGTTCAACGTTTTCAATCTCAAGCACAACTGCAGTGAGTGACCTTAAAAGAAGAAAACAAAAAAGAAAAAAGAGACAGAGCCGTGCAGTTCAAACTTTCATACACTTCAACAAGTCAATTATCCGGTGTTAAGATGAATTACTGAGGATTACAGGAAAGACTTATTCTCAATCCTCCCGTAATCCACTTTTTGACCAGTATAAAGGTAACACCTAGACCTCAGATCATCATCAGAGGGGTTCAACACCACACTGGGCAACCTACACACTGTCGGTCCTCTCATTCAAAAAAAGATGGAGAACGGCACCGAAGGCAAGAACTTCTACATCCCCATGAACAACAGGACGGGGCTTGTGAGGAGTCCTTTTGAATATCCACAGTACTACCTGGGAGATCCATGGCAATTTAAAATGCTTGCTGTCTACATGTTCTTCCTGATCTGCACTGGCTTCCCCATCAACTTTCTGACACTGTTGGTCACAGCTCAGAACAAGAAGCTCCGGCAACCTCTCAATTTCATCCTGGTCAACTTGGCTGTAGCTGGACTCATCATGGTCTGCTTCGGGTTCACCATCACCTTTGTAACTGCTATTAACGGCTACTTTGTTTTTGGACCATTGGGTTGTGCTGTCGAGGGATTCATGGCTACTCTGGGAGGTATGAGATAGGAACGTTTGTATCATGTTACTGCATATTGTTGCTTTTGTCATAAAAAAATATTTTAGGCTCTCAGATAATGATTCAAACTACAATTATAACCAGATGTTTTTGTTTCTTTCCTCTCATTGTCTTACAGGTCAAGTTGCTCTCTGGTCACTGGTCGTCCTGGCTGTTGAGAGATACATCGTGGTCTGCAAACCCATGGGAAGCTTCAAGTTCACTGGAACTCACGCAGGAGTTGGAGTTTTTTTCACCTGGATCATGGCTCTCTCTTGTGCCGCCCCTCCACTGGCTGGCTGGTCCAGGTAATTCAAACATCAAACATCTATGCCTACTTTAAAACGGAAACATTCAGAATAGCCTGCACTAAGGATAGCTTCACATACACACATACAATGAAATAGTCTTTGGTCGCTGCAATTGTTAAGCATGGACAGGTAGAACAATTTCAGTGACCACCAACAGTTGTAGATACAGGTATGCAAGTGTTGTTTTAAGAGACTTGAAAAAATATAAACCTATCCTATAAACCTATTTCCACCTCTGAGTCAGCTTTATGTTACAAAACAAAACAAAGTTCTTCATAGACAAATGTCAGAATCTCAAAAATCTCAGAAATTGTGGCATCTAAGCAAATTTCAGCAATGAAGTAATATCAAGCCACAGACTGGAGAAAAGCACGGATGTAGCTTTGGCAACATCACCCTCTGATTTCTGAAGAGATGTTTTAAAGCTTTTTTTTGTCAGAGTGCTGTTGAAGTGGGATGAAAAGGTCAAGGTCAAGCACCAGAGCTGGCTGTAATAGACTTAGACCGCAATCATTCACGCAAACGGCCCCTAACTCCTAAGACTGTCGATCCTTGTCAGAAAACAAACAAACAAATGAAGAAAAAGATTAGTAGCTACTTGAATGAAACCCTATGCAAATTTTTTGCAGTCAGCACCAAGCGGCCATTTGTTGCCCTGTACTGGCTCCCAGGAAAGTTTGGCACTGGCAAAACTTTAAAGTAGTCTAGTAACGCTAAAAATTGTAACACTGAAGGCAGTCATCAAAATAGCAGCTTGAGTAAGAGTAAGCAAGTACCCAGTGAAAAGACTACTTGAGTAATGAGTAGTGTCTGGCAAGCAGAACATAGAGAGAACTGATCAGTCAAGAAACAGATCTGTTTTACTCTCTTTTCATTGTATACATGATGATGGTGATGGTGAGGCCTCCTTCAGTGCTAAAAAGTACTGAGATCCTAGCAATGTCACAGTCTAAGATACTCCAATGCAAGTTCAAGTCTTGCATTCAAAATGCTGCTTATGTCAAAGAATCGAATTATTACTATATCAGTCAAATGTATGAAAAGTATAAGTACTCTATGCAGAAAGAATTTATATCATATTATTTTATAAATTGATCATATATTTTTATGTTCAATATATATTTTTTTTTAAAGTAACCAGTTACTGTTGGTGTCAAATAAATGTAGTGGATTAAGAAGTATATATTTCCCCATGGAAGGTAGTTAAGAAGAAGTATGAAGCCACATAAAATGGCGATACTCAAGTAAAATACTAAAATAAAGTGCTGTACCTCAAAATTATACTTAAGTACTTGAATACAGTAAAAGTACTTAGTTAAGTTCCACCGCTGCACTGCACATTATTGGCAGTATCACTTGGATATTTGCATTCAGATAGAAAGCAGAAGTAGCTGAACGTTTAGACGTACAGTACAATATTGTGTTAAAGTTGTAGCTGTAAGCACAGCCTGAACAAAACAAAAAAAAAACAGTAGTCCTCTGATGTTCTGCAGCCCAGCACAGTCTGACACAAAGAGCTGCTTGTGACCAGGGATGTTGAGCCTCATCCACATGTCCTGCTGTTGCTTCATTCATTATTCTGCAGCTGGTGGAATGGGCAGGGTGCGGCTATCATGACAACACATGTCTGAGAATCTGAAAAGTGTTTATTTTTCTAGTGGTGTAAATTTGCACACTAAACATCTACAGCATATTTCCTTCCCTGAGCTCAGTCATTGTCCAGTATTGAATGACTTTCCCACTCTATTCCCACACAGGTACATTCCTGAGGGTCTGCAGTGCTCTTGCGGACCCGACTACTACACTCTGGCTCCAGGCTACAACAATGAATCATACGTCATGTACATGTTCATCTGCCACTTCTGTTTCCCAGTTGGCACCATCTTCTTCACTTATGGCAGCCTTGTGCTGACAGTCAAAGCTGTAAGTCTTAACTGTAGTATACTATAAACAGTAGTCTACTGTCTATGTGGGGTGACAAGGCCTTTTTAGTTGCCCCTCCCTCTAACATCCCACATTTTAACTCACCTCTACTTTGTATTAAATACCTACCCCTTTATCATTTTAATAGTATTTTTTGCCCCTTTTCGGTGCTTTAATGTGTATTTGAGTAGACAGAAAAGCTCTATACAAGTCCCATTTATTAATATTACTATTTTATAATATCATTATATGTATGTTAGTTGTAACACTGATAAATCTGAACTCAATTTTCCAAAGTAGTGTTGCAGCTTCCTTTGTCACAGTGTAAAATATGAAACATTCTAGTATATGCAAAGCTTTTAAGTACACCATTCACATTGATAAAATGTCAAAAAAGTAATCAGCTGGTCTGCATTTTTCTCACTCCCAACCCACCGTGGTAAACCCATGATTTACTTTAGAGCTGCTATTTTAGAGCTTATTGATTAATCTGCCAAATCTGCCAGTCATTTTCTCCATTAATCGATGAATCAGTTTGCCTAAAAAGAAAATAGTGAATCAGAAAATAGTAAAAAATATAGTCCAAAAGCCAAATAGATTTGCTGTTTATCAACTAATCGGTCATAATGTTGTTTCAGATCTAATTCATTTTAAAGCAACACAACACAGGAAGAATTTTGGCTCTCAACTCAGACTTTGTAATTCACTGAACAGAACAGTGCTCCACATTGCACTGAGATTTGTTATATATCTTACTAACCTCCTTCCTGCTCTTCTGTTCAACACATTTCAGGCTGCAGCTCAGCAGCAGGACTCAGCATCCACTCAAAAAGCTGAGAAGGAGGTGACACGCATGTGCGTCCTGATGGTGTTGGGATTCTTGGTGGCCTGGACTCCATATGCTAGCTTTGCTGCATGGATCTTCTTCAACAAGGGAGCTGCATTCTCAGCCACAGCCATGGCCATCCCTGCCTTCTTCTCAAAGAGCTCAGCATTGTTCAATCCTGTTATCTACGTATTGATGAACAAACAGGTCAGTTTATTGCTGCGCTGCAACAACTCTCACTATAGAAAGTAATTCTCCTCAGGAAACATGGATCAAAGGCGACCTCTTTCTGATAAGTCACCCTTTATAAAGACTTCATAAGCAGAAACAAATGGCTTTATTAATGGTTAATAAATTGTTTGCTAATGCTTTATATGTCATTTATATGTCATTAATGAAAACCACTTTTGGGTTGCCAGGTTGTGTCATTAATACACAATTCATAGTAAATAGTAAAGGGAAATAAACCAGGTCCACAGTTATGTATGGTAAAAAACATTTGAAAAAGGGTAATAAACATTAAGTCTGCAGTTAATAAGGGGTCAGGAGTTTCTCACTTTACAACAGGACAACAGCAAAAGTTAGTAAGTCATTTACAATTATAAATGTTAATAGTAATTAACTAAGTCTTCCAAGTCTGCAGTTATAATTATTAATAGTTTTTAATAAGTGAATTTTGGTCCAGATGCTCTGCAGCACTTTTCCAGAAGATCAGAGGTCAATGGATTCAAAGGAGAGGTCGTCCTCATGAGCTAAAGAGCTAAAAAGACAAGTGTCTTGCTGGAGAAGCACAAACACCAGCCACAACCTGGCAACCCAAACCCAAAGTTCTTCTTATTAATGGATTATAACTGTTATTTATTTATTAACCATTACTAAAGCCATTAGTTACAACTTATAAACTCTTTATGCAGGGTGACTTAGCAGAGAGTGTTATCAGACAGATGACTGACAGTAACTAAGAGTGTAGTCTGAATATCCACACATCTGCAACCTTTATTTTAACTCCTCCTATTTAGCATTTATAAGCAGTATATACACTTTCAATAAATGGTTTATAACACACTATAATGTCGATGTAAGCAGATTTAAGTGTTTATTAATATATTTGTCAACAACTATAATGCCTCCAGTGGTCACCCCTAAGAAGAGGCTGCTGTATAAACAGATAGTGAATGATAATATAGTAAAAAAAAACAGTTGTAATAATATAAAATATGTCTTTGTAAGAGAAGTTATAATTGTTGGCAAAAACTGTGCAATATTAAAATACTAAAAATGTCCTTATTGCTGGTTATGACTGCATTATAGTGTGTTATAAAGCATTGATTAAAAGCTTTGTGTACTGCTTATGAATGCTAAATCGGGGAACTTAAAGTCACGAACATGATCAGAAATTGTTTCTTTGTCTGAAACCACCAGAAGAGGCAAACTTTTCAGATTAGTGCTCATATACTCGTGGATTTGCTCACCGTGATTTAGAAACAAATATTGATATTTATATAGGTCTCCAAAAGAGGTTTTCTTTTTGTGAGAAATACGACCTTGTTTGATATCTCCCCTTTCTATGTTTTCTCCCTTTCAGTTCCGTAACTGCATGCTCTCTACAGTCGGGATGGGCGGTATGGTTGAAGATGAGACCTCAGTATCAACCAGCAAGACAGAAGTCTCCTCTGTCTCTTAAGAATAATAACTTCACAACTCCGGACATCCTCCTTCCTGATGTCTTGCTGATTCTGAAATGGCTGTCTTGAAATGGAAATAAGATACAAGCTAGCGATCTTTTCTGCAACAAATGGACATTAATCTGAGAATACATATCTATGACAGCATTTTACTGTGCACATTCTTAATTTGTGTGTGTCGGCGATAAAAACTGCACTCCGACATCATGTGAACCACAGCTGAAAGAGAATCAAACAAAACATCTCTGAAACACAGCCTGGAGTTTTGCAATATTGGTGATGGTATGTTTGGATGTGCGAGTGGGTGAGAATCACCTCTGTATATTTATGACATGGAGAGGTTAGCATATTTGTTGGCCTCTGTCATAATATTCTGTATATATTTTATAAACAAAAAAGTGTAGAAAAACTTTATTAAATGCATGCATGAAAAGACACCTTGGTCGTTGTTGTTTTCTGTTTTATTTACATTTAAACCACAGTAAAAAAAAGTAGTGCAGTACATTGTGGGGTTAATCATCATTGACCCTAATAACATCCAGGTTAAAAAGAGAAACGTATGGTCAATGAAATAACACAAGTAGGAAGAGTTCAATCTATTCAAGGGGTTAGATAATACTTACCTTAGGAAAGGTCACCTCAGCCAGACCTGTAGTCTAAAAATCATTTGGGACAGGTGACAAATACCCCAGTAATGACATTACATATATTTAGGTCACATACATGAAAAGGCCCAACAGAGGATGTTCAACTTGCCACATGAAGGAGCTCTTGACCCAGTCCTACACAGCAGTATGTGCCAACCTGGCCTCCCTCTAGAGCTATCCAGACCAAATAACCATTAACACTCTGGACAGAAACTATTCAACTTCTCCCCTCTGGTGGGCGCTAAAGAGCATTTTACCACAACAATCCACACAGGAACAGTTTCAAGTGTTCCTTGCAACACTACTCTAATCACCTCTAATCACAGTCCACCTGTTCCAGTGTTCCTCACTGTTCTCCTTTCTGACTCTCAAGACGACCAAAATCTGTGTATGTTGGTGGAGGCAAGGTACATGTGAAGTGTTTCATCTCATGCCACCAACTTACAAGTTTCAACTTGAAAAACGTGCTGTATTGTGTGTTATGTTGCTGATGGGATTGCCAGATCAGGAAAACGCTCTTATGGACATGGTTCAAAGCGAATACATTAAACAAGTAGGCTGTTGTACTTAACTAGCCTACACTGCTGAAGTACTTGTTCTTTACTTTAGTGTAATGACATATTATGCTACTTTATACCTCTACTACTCTACTACATTCAGGGTGAAATATTGTACTTTTTAGTCCACTATATTTATTTGGCTCTTACAAGTTACTTGCTACTATTAGCCCACTTTTTCATACAAAAAATATGATAATCCTCTAATGTATGATGCATTGTTATGGATTAAAGCCCCCAATATCAAAATCAGCTTTATTTGTACACATTCAAGGAATATAGGAAAATAGGTGTATATATAAATACATATAAAAAGCAACAATGACCAACAACATACAATGTTTATATACAAGTCAAGTGTTCCATAGATTGTAAACAAATACAAATAGTGCAAAGGAATAAATATTGAATGGGTGATGTAATAGATTACTTTATATTCATGAAGTGGGTTGTTATTTACAGTATATGCGTGTATGCATGTCTATAAACATGCGTTCAGGATTTATATTTAACAGTGATGGATGATATGTACATGTTAAAGCCCAGTGTGCATTTTAAACTGTAAATATATAATTTAGAATTTGTAGGTAAGTCGATGTTTTAGTGTTACAGGGTTATTGACACTATATGACTGATTTAACTGTTATAGTTAAATAGTAAATTGATAGTACAATAGTATGTCATATAGAAATAATAATCCAATATAATAATAATGTAACAGCCTGAAGGGGGCTATTCTACATTTTCCTTTTAATATTTATATCCTGCAAGACTTTTACTTGTAGCTGAGTATTTTTACATGTGGTATTAGTAAATGTACTTTAATAAAGGATCTGAGTATGTCCTCCACCACTGCATATGGGATTTTGGTTT
>NTHP01000003.1:3943938-3956560 GCA_003416845.1 Oplegnathus fasciatus | reverse complement strand
ACACACACACACACACACACACACACACACACACACACACACACACACACACACACACAGAGAGTCACTGGCCTTATGTACACTCTCTGACCACAGTCCTGCTCCTTTCCCACGCCAGTGCTGAACTTTGGACTGGAGCCAGCACATCTCCTTCTCAGCTCAAATTCAAACATCCCACTTTTTCCTGCTAACCAGTGTTTGGTGGATTTCACAGCCTCGCTCAAAATAAACACATATTTAATGAATAATTTGATAGTTACACATTTAAATAACAGAAAAATACAAACTAAGCACACAAAATACAGTACAGACAGCAGGTCTGAGTCTGTACTGCAAAGTTAACAGTATTTCTGGCGTTAACAGACTGAAGCGAGCCTCTTCAGCTTTCAGTTCTCAAGGTATTTTCTTCCTTCTGAGAGGATTATTCAGTATGTTCTGCATTACTGCACAGGACAATGACATGTGAGCCCTACATAACTTAACACAAGATCAAACATTGATAATTGTGTCAGCGTTCAATAAATACAGCTCCCATGAGTCACTCATGAGTCATATGAGGTGTAGATATTCGATTCTTAATTGTTTTAGCTGAATAATAATACATTATTATGACATTATTCATAGATCTTTAAAAGGGTTTCATACACCTAAGGGGTTGTAAAGTGGTCTTGGCCTGTAGAGGAGCATGTGTTCCTGAACTGATATGAAACCATAAAAATCACCAAAACTGGAGATGCAAGGTTTTCACCCCCAGAGGGACAATTTGAATATACGGATAAAGAGACACTGAAGAGAAGCTGTCTTATTTTTTCAAAACACGATTACTGACCCAACATGTAAGATAGAATGCCCATAATTGCGTGTCCACTTTTACAATGGACCACGTGTGAATATAAGCGGTTAGACGACAGTTATTTGTACAACATAAAAGTATGATCGTGGACGAGTGGCTCAGTTCCATACTTGAGTTGCCTCGAGTCACCAAATGGCTCATAACACGTTGCTCTTTGCCACTTCTCTCTCTCTCTGCAGTGTGTACCAAGGGTCAGGCAGTGAGCGGTCAGTATCGTATGCTGGCTAAGAACGGAGGCTACGTCTGGGTAGAGACCCAGGGAACTGTTATTTATAACAGCCGCAACTCCCAGCCCCAGTGCATCGTGTGCATAAACTATGTCCTCAGGTGAGCATGACAATGCTTCGTGAACACAGTTCTGGCAAATTGTAGGTAAAAAGAGATTTGGTCGAAACGTGTTAATTATTTTATATTTCGAGTTTACTTTATAGAAGAACTGCCACATGCTAAAACGAAGCGCTTGAAAAATTCTGTTGAAAATGGGAAACCACTGTAAAGGAAAATTACAAGACCATTACACGTCATTCCTGTTCATCGCACAGGAGCTTATTATGGGCTTCCAAATCCTTTTTTATGGGTTGTATGTGCTCTTGACGTGTTCTCTGCACTACGTATGCACACTCACTCTGCTCTCCCTCTCCAGTGACATTGAGGAGAAGTCGATGATTTTCTCCTTGGAGCAGACAGAGTCCCTGTTCAAGCCACGCCACATGAGCAGCTTCTTCACCGCTGGAGGTGCGGGCGTGACCGGAGAGCCGGGAGACGCCCTCTTCACCAAACTCAAAGAGGAGCCGGAGGACCTCGCCCAGCTGGCTCCAACACCTGGAGACACAATCATCTCCCTCGACTTCCGTCTGTATTGACTTCCGTCACCTTTTAAGTGCATTTGTTGGGTTCATTATACAATGCACAACAATCTGTCCTGGAAAATTACCTCTACAAAGGGACAACTGACTCTCAATTTCTGCTTCTTTTTGGCAGGTCGCCCTCAGTTCGAGGAGCCCCAGCAGCCAGCAGGATACACCCAGGGATCTGCCGCAGCTATGCCTCCTCCGGGACCTCCATCTTGGGCCAGCGAGAGCCATAAGCCTGTCCCTTCGGCAACAGGTCAAACCCCGGCTCCGTTCACCGTGCCGCAGAATCCGCCACCGGGCAGCACCACTCCGAGCCTCAGTAGCTGCTCCACGGTGAGGACGAGGAGGGAGGGAGGATTGAGAGACTGAATGTTAAATTGAAAGCAGTAATTAGTTAGTGAGCGAGCGACTTGTTGTGTTTGTTTCATAGTTTGTTCTTTGTGTGTTCAGTGAGGCCTGGGGGGGGTTGAAGGTCACTAACTGTGGGCAGCGTGTGTGAGAATAACGGGGGTGGATATTTGGAAGGAACAGGCTCTTAGCAGTGAATAGTGCCTTTGTCAAAACTCATCTCTCGCTCTTTGTTTCTTTCCCTTTCTTTTTACACTCTTTCGCTTACATTTTGTCCATCTCGCCCCCATCCATTATTCTCTTTTCCTCCATCCTTCTCTCCCTCTCTCGCTCTTTCTCACCCATGCAGCCCAGCAGCCCAGGTGATTACTACAGCTCAGTGGAGAGTGACCTGAAGGTGGAGCTCACTGAGAAGCTGTTTGCTCTGGACACAGAGGGCAACAGCAGTCCTGCAGACACAGAGGTGTGTGTCCTTTTCTTCAGCCCATGAATATACTTATGTGGCCTCATTTATTGAATCCAATTGAATCTGAAAACTTCCCTCGTCTCTCTGAACTACACAAGTTGTTTTTAACAAACCATGTTATCTTTCATTTTCCCAGAAGGACTTGAGTGACTTAGACCTGGAGACTTTGGCTCCTTACATCCCGATGGATGGCGAGGACTTCCAGCTAAATCCCATCATCCCAGAGTCAGAGGCCCTGGAGGGGGGTCCAGCAGGATCCATGGGGAGCAACAGCAGCCTGTCCCAAACACACAAGGGCACCCAGAGTTTCAGTAACATCGCCAGCCTCTTCCAGCCCCTGTCCTCCCCTCCTCAGCCCCAGGGCCACTACCAGCACCAGCCAGCTGCGTCCTGGGCTGCAGGGGAGAAGAGAGGCTCCAGCCAGGGGACCGTGGACCCCACCGCAGGGTCTTATATGATGGGGCACATGCAGAATACCCCGTACCAGACTCCAGCCAGCACCCCTCTTTCCTCCATGGGTGGCATGCAGAATCTGCAGTGGCCACCGGACCCTCTGTTAACCTACCAACAACAACCACGAGCCACCAAGGCCTACCTGATGGACACTTTGTCAGGAGAGGAGCGCCTGTCCTGCCAACAGAACATGCCACATCTCACGCAGAAACAGAGGTGATGTAACAGTGAACTTACACACACAAGATGCACTACAGAGGTGTTCAAAATACAGTGTTTTTAATACCGTATATAATGGAGTTTTTCATATATTACACGCAATGATAAATACTTGACTGAATGAAAAATTATAATGCAAACTTACAAGAAAGTTTAAAAGAATAAATTACAACACATACATTTACAGACAATCCAGGAAGTACATTATAGCTTTTTTGAAATTATGGTTTATGTTTAAAAATATTATGTTCATCCATCCTGTTGGTAGAACCACCAATCAAAAAACAGCTGGCTATTTGGACTTCCAATTTAAATGTGGTGTGTGTACATGTGTGTGTGTGTGCAGGTCCATTGACAACTTTGTACAAGCTTACAGAGACATGAGTCCAGCCAGAGTGGCCATGGCCAACAGCATCAAGCGCTCCTTCACCCAGATGGCTGTGGTGAGTTTCTCCGACAAACATACAGCATTTATCACACCACATGTTAAGTTTCATTTGAAGAGGGTCCCCTCTATTAAACAATAAGGTTTCATACCGATTCCTGGGAATCATTACAGCATGAAAATAGGACAGATTATCCTGTAACTGTCCTTTAGTGACAGGTTTGAGACTAGAATTGTCTTTACATTTACTTCAGCTTGTTTTAAAATAAACTAATTAAAAGTAATGGAGTAAGTGCTACTTGGATCTGACAGTGCTGAAAGACAAAGCAGGGGATCCTAATACACAGGCAGGCGAAGTACTGTCCACAAGAAAGGGAATAAAATCCCCCGAATTTTAAAGGCACACAACTTTGTTAATTACACAAAAATGTTTAAACTTTTATTATCGTGGCTCACTGAACCCTGAGAAAGTAAATGGTTGACGTACAGTCTTGTTTTTCAGTTATTTAGACTTAAACAAAGCTGTGTGCTTTGAACTGTTTGGGGAATTCACTCTGTTTTCTGGACAAGCAGCTAATTAAGTAACCGTGCGATTGTGTGTCAGGGTGAAAACAAGCCGTCAGAAATCATCTGGAAGAAGATGAGGGGTGACAGTTGTGTCACCATGGACCGCTCCCTCAGCGCAGGATCACTGGCAGGTATGAGGTCCTTGTTTGTTTGTGCGTGTGAAAAACATCTCACGTTATTATCTCTTCCGCCCAACAACTGTACCTGTATTCTCTCCGTCTCAGAGTCAGGGATGGGCAGGATGATGCCAGGCAGCATGTCTTCATGTCTCAGCTCTCTGCAGCAACACAGGAAGTCTCAGTATCCAGGAAATGGGATATGTGGTGCAAGCGAGAAAGCCTTTCCCCAAAAGAGCTGCAGCTACACACAGTATAACATGCTGCCCTCTAACAAGACAGAGGGTGAGCTGCCTTTAAACTGCCTAGAAACTAACGTCCCTGTGTAAACACCTGTAATGTTTTCGGATGTATTTGTTAATACGCTGCAAAAAAATCTTCTTATCAAGTCATTTTAGTCTGTAATTGAGTCATTCAAGTTGTAAAACAAATCTGCCAGCGCAGTGAGAATATTTCAGTCTCTTTCCAATGCAAATTCAACTTGTTTCAGGTTTTCTAAAATCAAGTTTTGTTTTTCTTGATTATTCTTACTTAAGATTCCCACGCACATTTCTAGAAACATTTCACTCTCTGATGAAAACAGGTCAAAATATTCTTACTGCTCCGGCAGATTTTTTCAGTTACAGACAGAAATGACATAATAAAATTAAGACTGTTATTTATGTCAGTGTCTACCTGCCCTCTTATATTCAGTCACTGACACATTGATTTGTTTTCCATTTCCCAGGTATAGCCAGTCGTTTGCTGGGCCCTTCGTTTGAGCCCTCCTGTCTGCCGGAGTTGACCCGTTACGACTGCGAGGTCAACGTCCCGCTGCAGGGCAACCTGCACCTCCTCCAGGGCTGTGACCTGCTGAGAGCCCTGGACCAGGCCACCTAGAGTGCCAGATTCAAACCCCGCCATAGACCCAGACTTACTCCCAGCCCTGAGCCTCAACCTGCAGCCTGAGACTTAAGCCTCTTTACCTTCGTACCTCTGGGCCTTCTGAGAGCCCTGAGGCTAAGCTACCTATAGGGAATGGTATTCATAACCACATCCTGTCTTATTTTGCTTATTTGGCTCAGCCCCACAAACCTGTCCCTTTATAGCTCTGTACCTAGACTATCTAAACAAGCCAAGATATCAGGGTCAAGCCACTTTACGCCCCTTTTTCCCCCCAACTTTCAACTCAAATCAGATGCAGGTTGACCGGCAGTGTACAAAAGTTGCCATGCATTGAGCCGACCACGTAGATGACCCACACATATAAGATAACATGGGTCACTTGGTGAAAAAAGGCCAACGCGGGACAATATCTAACAGAGTATAAAATGATGCAACACTCTAACCTGTGTCAAAAAGTCTTGACACTGGGATTTATCGCTGGTCATCAGGTTTGGCGTCTCTCACAGGTCAGCTCTGTGTTTGGAAACACAGGTCGGGTCTTTGGTGTAAAAGAGGTATTAGTGGCGTGGGATTCAAACACACAACCTGCCTTAAAGGCCAGCTCTGCCCAAACATCTACAGCCATACACCCCGACCACCAGCGGTTTCCTGCTAAGGCTTAGCTAGGTGGGAAGGTGTGGGATTCAAACCTACAACCTGTGTCTTATCTAGACCCGGTCTCCGTCACAGACCTACACCCTGATAAGAACTCTATGCAGCTCAGATCCCAGCCCTGCCTTTTCTTTATCAGCTAACTCATTTAGCTCAGAGGAGAAGATATTATACTACCTATACATTAACACAAACACTGTGTTCTTTCACTTTGTGTATTTGACCAGTAATTAGACCCAGCCCACTTTTTTTTTTAGTCCCAGTCAAAGCCTCAAGCAAGAGTTGGGTATCATGAAGTGGTTCTGAATTGTAGCCATTTTAAAGGATCCTTTACAAACATGCTCTTTGATTCTTCTTATCGATTCCCCCCCAGAAAAGATGCCTTTTTAATCACTGTGGTGCAATATGCTGGACCGGAGCACTTTAGTGTGGCTAAATGTAATAACTGTGCCAAAATAATTAATTCAAGTATTATTTATTAGTATTGTTTTCCTTTAGCACAGTATAAGGTTGGTCATAGCAGTGGCTCCCGACATTTTTGGTTTTTAATCGCCAAAAATGAAGTAGTGTTGACTTTGCGACCTCTCACCCTTGTATGCATCATCTCCTGAAGCTTACATTTAACACATGGCGATGTAGAGAATATTTCTATTTTTTTATTGCATCATAAACACACTTCATTGTATATGGCAAGTCTGCTTAAGAGAAGGGTGTTTTTTTCTTTTGTCATATTTACGAGCTAAGATATGATGAAAATCAGAATCAATAAGCGGAATCAGAATTAAAATGATACCCAACTCTCCTCAAGCCTTTTCTACATATGCAGTCAGACACACATACAGTCTTCAACCTGCCTCTCCTTGCCTGAATCCATCCCACCCGAGTCACTGTAACATCATCATCTGCTCAGTTTCAATAACAAAAGTAGTGCAGTTTGTTCATTCGGGAGTCTGATTCTCACAACATAGAGTGGTTCACAGTAGCATTAGATCTGTTCGGGTCAACTTTAATGACACATATATTGTTATTTTAGTTCTTATAATTAGTCTATTTTTCTGTTATTGAATTGAGACATTTTAGCTTTTATCAGATCTCCCCACGTTATTTAATCCAAATCGACGGGACACTTTACCATATCAATACTGCTTTGTTTCTCCTCTCTCATTTATTGTTTATGTTCTTACTCTACCTACCAGGTTCTTTTATTTTTTTGTGTCTAACTCACAGACACACTAATAAACATATATTGCAACACATGTACTCTACTGTAAGTTGAATATTGTTAAGATTAGTTTTTTTTTTCCTGTTTTTCTATCTTCTCTTCTTAAATCTGTCTTTGATTTATCGAAACATGTTCTCGCGCTCGTCTTTCTCAGTCGGGTAAATAGCTCGTGTGACTACAGGGTTTTTTCTTATTGTGCAATTATTTCATTGAGCTAAAAGCTTATACTGTATAGTCAGCAGCAAAGCTAGCCTTATTCACCAAACACTTGTACGAAGGATCTGACTTACAAATATTAGATAATGTAGGCTTACAGACACTTCGCGTAATACAGAGAACCATAAAATCTACAATAAGGGGTGGGGAGGCACCTGTCCTTCATGCAAGTTTCATTTTTAGTTTAGTTTTTGCAGTTAAAAGTGTGTTGAGTGTTTTAGGCTTTGTTATGTATTTTTTCTACGGTTCCAGGCAGCCACTGTTTTCCATTCATTTCTGTGTAGTATGAAAATCAATTTTTGTCAGAGTTTTGTGATTTGTAAAGTCTACACTGCATTACCTGATTGATGCTGCAGATTATTTTCGGGATTCATCGTATTTTCTGTAAAATGGAAGAAAATGGAAGAAAATGAGAGCCCGAGGTGGCATATTCAAATGACAAAGAAACACATACAACAATGTTCTAAGCTTCATAACTCAATTCGAGACAGAAATGACTGAGAAATCATATTTTAATTTCTTATTTTAGAAATTTAACTTCATTCTTTTTCCATCTCGTAACTATAGTGTAACTGAGCGTTGTCATTCATTTTAACACTACAGGGATAAATAGAAACCAATGTCTGGCTGGAATGGTAGAAAAAAAATTCTGAATCACAGTAACATGGTTTGCAGAATGGTTAGCTGTAAATGGGCTAAAGCTTGCAAAGTCACTGGCATCCTCCTTTAAGCTACCTGGAGGATCTGAAGGGCATTTGAGCCAATCACAGGGGCTAATCAGAAGAGCACTAGGAGGGATCAAAAGGGCACTTTGGCTGATCATAAGGGAAGGGAAGGATGAGTTGGTATTTGGGTTCATCAGAGAAAAGAGCAGCTCTAGTAATTTCAAATGCCCCTTTGATGTGATTAGGGCAAAAATGAAGCTTTTTTTNTTTTGGGGGGGGGAAAAAAAAAAAAGGCCACTCCAGCTTTTAGATCATGAAGGGCAGCGGAGGTCGCTCCCCCCACCCTCTTTCCACACCACTGCACAAACCAGACAGTGGACTGCATAACTGCATAATCACTTACTCATTCAGACTATTCATATGTACATAGCAGCAGCAGCCTTGGTTTCAGTGCACTACAGCAGCCTGTGAAGTGACTTGAAAGTGGAGTGTATGTATTATTCTTTATAATTAGGACAAGGCCAGTTTTTCTTATAATTAAACGAGACGGAGTGGCTGCCAATATTAGAAAGCTTTAATACAGAATATTATTAGTCGTCTTAAAACACGATGGACTAAGAGTAAGGTCAGAATTTGTATTTTCAAATTAGAAACTGTAATTTTCACCCAGATGATGTCATTAATATCATCGACAGTATGCCTTCAGTGAAAACACGTTCAACATTTTTCTCTGTTCTCCTTTCCTGTTCTCTCAAAGTATTTTTCTTATTCTCGCTCTATTTTTTGAGGTAATTGTCTTTGTGTGGTGACCACTTTTGAGTATCAATTATAGAGCTTTGTACACATATACGTTACGTATTTAAAAAAGACAAAACTAATGTTGAAGATAGTGTTTTTAGTGTTTATGTGTCCTGGTACTTTGTCCTTATCTACCCGTGTAGATGCAGATGGATCAGATCCCTCGCAGTGCTGTTTCCCCTCGTGCTGTTTCTGTGTTGTGGCATTTTGTTTTGTTTTTTTCCAGAGTTTTATCCTAAAATATCCTTAATATCGTATCCTTAAAATATCTATTGAATCTGTTGGCTGGGCAGCACTATTTTTGGTCTTGTTTTAGGAAGATAAAACAACAAATGACAGGAAAAAAGAAAAGTTCAGATTAAAGATGAATATCAGTTTTCTAAGTTTCACTTTTCAAATATGTAGCATTTTGAATATTGTAAAGAAGGTGAAGTTGCCACATAATTAATCACATAGTTTTCCAGTTGCATATATAAAAGCAATGGTGCTTCATTGACCATGTATGTGTAATTTTTAGAACTTTTCTTACATCTTTTGGATCCACTAACACTATATTTTGATGTTCTCTGCTTTATGTTGTGCTGGAATTTTCTTTAAAGTTTATATTTTAATCCATATAATGTGCCTTATCATGACTTTTTGGTTGTCTCAACACATTCTGAGTTCGCCCTTCAAGTGCACAGTTTGTTCCCTGCAACCTATAGATGACTTCCTTCAACTCTGGGGGCTATTATTGAATACAATCCTAACTTGACAGTGTATCTTATCTAAAAGTTAAATGTGTGAAAATTAAATTCTGAAAAAATAGCATAAAACTTGCCCTGTGATTGACTGGCGACCTGTCCACGGTGTACCCCGCCTCTCGCCTAATGTCAGCTGGGGTCGGCTCCAGCACTGCCCGCAACCCCCTAAGGAATAAGCGGTATAGAAATAGCACAAAACCCCCCCTTGGTTTGCAGCTTCAATTTGAATTTGCATGTTAAACTTTGGTTGACACCTTTACTGTGTCCCAGTGTTTGTCATCAGTTAACAACCAGCTGATATTTATGTGAAAATATAATAGAAGCTTTGCATATGTTGGGTCCGTTTACCTTTTGCCATGATCACTGTCCAATAAAAGTTGACATACTTTTTGTAATAATCGGAAAACATCCAAAATTGGGGATACAATGTCAGTTGGGATGATTTTCATAATAAGCCCTCATGTTTTGTAGTCAACAGCTCCTTCATAGCCTTCTCTGATACATTCATTTAGATCCTGATAGAACAGCAGCCTAGTCAGGAAACATGCAATAGAAGCCTTATAGATTCAAGTAGAACCCTATTAGAACCCATTGTAGATCCCCTGGTGATGACGAGTCAAACTTTGTGAAAGGAAATGGATTCCCCATCTCGACAAACAACCTGACAGTCTGTTTGTTGATGAAGGGTTTTTAGGTTTAGGTGAAAAATATTTGACTGTACAGTAAAAGTTCTCCAAGGAGGGTCACGGGTCAGAGGGGACAGCAGTGTCCGACAAAGTTAGTGCAATCTAAAAACCAAATCTGCCTGACTTTTATTTTGATAAATAGCGGCTCAACATGCGGCACAGTTTGCCTTAAAATGTACATGTGGCTTTTCTGGCACCATCAGTGATGCGAGTGATGCTGAAGGTGACAAGCTGAATATTGTGAATTTAATTTGTCCAAACAAACAGCAGATACTTCCAAATGTATAGGAGTAGTTCTGTGTATCGGAGCGATGCCAGTAAAATAAAACTTCTCACACCCATGTTCATTCACAGGAACTGAGAAAGACTGGGCTCTATTAGTTTGAACACAGAAGCTTTAAAATTCATAATTATGAACTGGGTCTTATTTCCACGGCTTTGGCCATCTGTTACAATCACATTTTGGACCACATTAACGGCTGAGGCACAATGGAGTGCATTAAAACAGACGACATGATAATTCAGGTGTTTAGAAAAGGTTATGACCAAACCTGCAGTTTAAGTATATTACAGTACCTAAACTACGTTTTTGGAAGTGAAAAACAAAGTCAAAGCACCTGAAAAGACTCTTGTAAAGTGTTCTTGTGTTTCTGCAGTGAAAAGATTGTAAAAAGATATATACATTTTTACCATAAACAAGCCACCTAAACCACATGATGTTTAATAGCACTGGAGACGAACATTATCCTGAGAGGGGATGTACGAAG
Organism: Oplegnathus fasciatus; assembly: GCA_003416845.1. Taxonomy (NCBI): domain Eukaryota; kingdom Metazoa; phylum Chordata; class Actinopteri; order Centrarchiformes; family Oplegnathidae; genus Oplegnathus; species Oplegnathus fasciatus. Next base: position 3,945,666 of record NTHP01000003.1, on the reverse strand, counting down.
AGAAACAGTTATGAAAGAGATATGAAATGAAGTGATGTCGAGTTGAGTGACACGTGAAGAGAGATACATCCTGCTCAGCCTGCCCACTGATGCATATCTCTCAACTCCTCCACTCGACAGATCACTCATCTGTTTCTACTCTCACTTCCCCTCTCTCTTCATTTTCAGACTCAAAAGCCAAATTTTGTTTTCTCTCCTGATATGTCAGCAATTATTTTAGACAAGAGGGCTTTTTTTTTTATCAATTCTCAAATTGGAAGTTCTTATTTCAGTATGATGGATTATGTTTATTTAAAGACTTTAAAATGTTATGTGTTCTGTATTCTGATCAATTATAGGAATCAAAGTTTCCAGAAAAGCACCTTACAGCACGTTCAAAGCGTGTAAAGTATTTTTATTGCAGATTTACTGTGTAATATAGAACTTTCCTTGAAGAGTTCCAGCACTAAGTTAATTTTTGGAGACCAAAGAAGTTTTAGGATTACATTAAATATTCTGAAACATGCACATGGAAGAAGAAAAGCACCTCAGATGGACTTTTTAGCAACTTATGAGATTTGAACTAAGTTGTGTTAATGTATGTGGAAAGAGTTGGCTAGATGGAAGTCGATTTAAAATTAGCAATCTAGGCAGAGGGGAAGTCCCGCGCCCGTTTTAAGTTAGCTTCACTAGCTTTGGCCAGAAAACTTCTATTATAACAACTATTATTTTGTCAAGAACTACACCTCTGTGAGTCTTTACGCTTCTTAGGAGGTGCAGGTTTGTATACTAACACTGTTTTATCTTGGTTAAAATGAAGACGTGAAAATTTTACTGCTTTAGTGTTATAGTACTGTAGATATTCGGAACAGGTGTTACCTATTCAGAAAGACAACTCTCCGAGAGAATCCATGAAGAAGCATACGACAGTAGCACAGATGCTAACCTACAAATGGGCGCGGCTTCAGCTCTCTATTTAAACCCTAGAAGGCTTATCACCAGTCCTAGTGCTCAACATACTGTGCTGCTTGAAGGGTTTCCCCCAAAAACAAGTGACAAAACGTTTCAGGAGTTAATCCACTCATTCATTGCTCTTCCTCTTTAAAGACAATATCAGCATTTTGTTCTTGTGTCTCATGTAACAACAGGGTTTTTTGTTTTTCCTTATGGGATCCATGTTCAGCTACTTGTATTCTGTTTTTGTCAATGTCATACAGTAGAGTTATATTAGCCAATTCTGCATTTTTTTAATATGCTAAAAATTCATATTGATCTTATTATTATCATATATTGTTATCATTGTTATTACTGGGGAATTTAACCCGATAAGAAGTTTGTGTTTCTGCACTGATATCTTATTATTAAAGCATACTGATCTTACCCTCCCTCATCGGCTTCATGCGTGGTTTATTGTAGTTCATCTTATTTTACATCAAGTTTTATGTTCTGATTGAAAGATCATGAGCAGTTGTGATGGTGGAAATAATTAATTCATTATCAGAGATTTTCCATTACAAGTAAAAGGAGTGGCTATCTAGAGCTCTCCCCAACACAGCAATAAATAAATGCATCATAAACATTTATATTAGCAACATTTCAATTTCTCCCAAGATTATTAATGAGCGGTAAGTAACAGAGGCACCAGTACAGAGCCCTGTGGCACCCCCTTGCTAAACTCCAGCGTTGCATTAAATTGCGGCTGTTAGGTAAAAACCTTGCATCTACAGTTGTCCAGTTTTAGATCAGTTG
>NTHP01000003.1:3883759-3934398 GCA_003416845.1 Oplegnathus fasciatus | reverse complement strand
TGTTTATGTTGGTTTTTCCTTTAATTTGTCACCCGTCTGTAGTTTAGAATGAGAAGGAAATACTCAATTATGCTAACTAACCGACCCATCGGATTAGTCAAATATATTTTTAGCATTATGCTTCCTAATTTGTGCCATACTGTGTTATTTTGTGAAATGTAATTAAACAGTTCTTAATATAAACCTGTGTACGTCCTCCTCTTGTGTAAAGAACTTAAAAAGTACAAACTTGTCTAATTTTAAAGCTCTTTATGAATAAACTTAAACTCTGGGGACAGATTTCTAATTGGGAATTCATTTGTTTGAATATTATTCATTCATTCATTTATTTATTTCTATGCTGGTGAATTTACACTATTCTTTGCCCCACTGTCCCTGTTGCTGGTCTTAATTTATAATTTGCAAGCCTTTCCACTAATTCACTTTGTTTTACAAATAAAGACATTTTGATCACTGCTCGTTCAACATGAGATCAGAACGACAAACTTTCCTTTTAATACAGAAAACAGGCATTCCAGCTGTTCCTCTGTTGAACAGCTACTGTCTTTGCATGCTGTTGTTTCACAGCTGCAACGTGCTGAAGTTCATTCCTGCTTTTAAGATGACTCTTCATCGCCATCTAGAGGACATAAAAACATACTGCAGTAGTGCTCACCCTCTGTAGTTAAGCACGACTTCATTCACCGGCTTCTAGCATGTCGTCTTTGATGGATCCCTTTGGTGAATCAACTGAAGCCTTGGAGGATATTTGATTATTAGAAATAATATTAAAAAACATTGTTCTGACAACCCACTAATGCAGTGTAACAATTAAGAATTACATATGAAGGGCGTCCAACTAAAGGTAATGATAATAGTGGTTGACTTAAAGGCTAAGGATGCTTGAACGTGAAACAAACTCCATCCAGGCCCTGTTTTATAAATTATGCACGTTAACACACTTACTCTAAATAAGTTGTTGTTATGTTACTTTGGTGATGCAAAGTACTTTTAAATAACTCTAAAGTGAAAGGGTCTTACACTGACCTTTTGAGGAGCAGTGGCTCAATTTTAAATAAAAGTCATTTGATCCCTAATACCAATACTTTTTATCAATATCATTATCAATACTGTTACACAGCAACAACAACAGGCTTCAGTAGAATAAGATTTGGATAGGAGAAATAAAAGAGAGCAGATACAGTTTAAAAGATTTAAATTATGGTCCATGTGCCGTACTGTATCTGTACGATAACATCTCTCATGTCTTTAAAAACTATGCAGGAAGTCACAACATGTGGGTGTTAAAAGGAAATGAACAAGCAGATAAAACAGCAAAGCAGGCTCTAAATTAACATGACAATGCAACAATATGAGTAGGGCGTGGTCTGGGGGGGTGAAGTCAGTTACAAGGATATACAAGTAATCTTATTGCCTTCATTTATATACATTTATATCATAGATAAATGAATGAATCTGAATCTAACCACTGTTTCCAAAGTCAGAAATGAACCTTTAAACTCAATGTTTTATTTCCATCTTTAAAGCCAAACAGAGCTCTGTCCTTTACTGCATTATCTCTGACTGATGAGCAGTGCTGACGTCTGTTTAGGAGAATTATCTGTAAATAAAAGCAGCTAAATTTTTGTTTTATCAAAAATGAGGAGAGGAATTGGGGGTCTTTTTCCAGCCCTGATAGTGTCTGCAGTCCTCCTCACAAGCTGCATGCAGCCCAGCAACACATCCAGGAGCTGAGAGGACTAATCAATTACATGGAGTTATCTAAAAGACATACATGATGTTATTTTGATGATTTCTGTCTGCTACAATCTCTAAGAAGGGAGCATGTTCCTCAAAATCTTTGATAAAAGGATCTGATATTTAATATCAGATATGCAATATTATTCTCATCAGTCCTCATCGAGGAGAACTGATGATCTGTGCAGGTTCTGCGATGATGTTCCTGTGTATCCCTCTTTAGTGCAGGTTTGACTCACCTCCTGATGTAGGCAGTCCAGGTTTGATTCACACAGAAGCAGACGGCAGAGCTCCACAAGTGCCGCAGTCCAACATCAACACATCAACCCGTCTAACATCTCCACCTGTGTCCTTCCCTCGCAGGTGTGTCGCATCAGTGACGTCAGTGCTGAGCCTCCAATGTCCTCCCACACACTCACTAACCTACCAAAACACATTTCAGAAGAAGTGGGAATAATAAAATGAATTTTAACAATTATCTGTTTATATTCTGTCATTAAGTGACTGAATCTTGTCACTGGCAGGTGATGAGTGGCAGATTAGAGTGTGAAAGAATATGTAGGTGACCCAGTGGCCTGATGGATAAGGCATGAGCCTCTGGAGCTGGGGATTATGGGTTGACGTCTTACCCGGGTCATTTATTTGGATAAGACGAGGTGCTGAACACAGGGTGGCAGTTTGGAAAGCATGATTATGCAGAGGTTTCTGTCCAACTCTCATGAAGAAGAATATAAACGGGATTTGAACTGATTCCTTCTGAACTCTCCTTCTTAACCAGCTGAGCTGTCAGAGCTTTGTGAGATGCATCGACGCTCACGCAGAGAATAATTGGAGATGGAGTCCAGATGAGAGCGACCTCTGTTATCTGTGTTATTTCAGTCTGCATGTTGTCATTTTTACCCTCAGTAACCTCATAACCTCACCTACTCAGCCTTGAAGCAGTGTCTCACGCCCCTAAATCTAGATCTAGATTAAATCTAGACTGCATTTCGATCACTCATCAGAAGAACTGAGCCCTGTCCTGGTTAATGTTTTTCTTTTTTAAAGGTCAAAACTCCAACAACACATGTAGTATTAAAAACAACTCTCTGAAAATAAAATAGTTCCCAAGACTGCTGTCTCCTGTCCGTGCATCTTGCAGGTGAAGTTGTCCTCTCCTCTTGTTTTCCCTCTGCTAGGGTTCACTTTAACTCTGAGTTTAAGCAGTTTAATAGTCATCACTGCTCTCATACAAATGCGTTACTTTCTTTTTTAGTCTTGCTGATCAAGTGAAGGAAACCAGACTCATTTACCGGTCTGCCTCCATGTGGTTTGCTGCTTTACACTGTTTAAGCTAAAGCACATTTTTAACTTCTCCTTTAATAGAATGTCATTTTCCATGGACAGCTGATTATTGTGATTGGAAAACAGGATAGACTGAAACTGTGGCTTAAACTACGTATGTGTTCAAACGATTAGTCAACTGTTTCATCCTCACAGAGAACAGCTGAAACACACTGTGGGAGAAGAGAGACTAGGACAAGCTGTAAAACGCCTTGATGAATGCTCAACACTCAAAATATCTTAAAGTTTGGGATATGACCGTCGCTCCATCAAACACTTTGGCATTAAAGGCAAAAACAGAGCGCAGAAATACACAAATTCAAAGAAGACAGATGTTCTGTGACTGAGAAAGCAGACTGGATACATCTCCAGGTCGATGGGATCTGACACTGTGAGCAAATGTTATTATTATTCGGCCTTTTTTTGTGGCGAAGCTGTGAAAAAATGTGATCTGAAAATAAAAGATAGGGTCATGCTGCAGACAACGTTTGCCCCTGATATCTACTGGAGTCTGCAGATTTTAATGGAGGGAAAGATAGACATATTTTGTTCCCTCAGTTTTATAATTTGTGTCATCTAATGAATAAATATTGCCCTCAAATTGCTTTGCACCGTCCCTCCTCTGACCCTCCCCCTGACAGGAGGGAGGAAAAGAACATTGGCTTTTTACGAACTAGATGACACTGGGAGTCTTTTGTGGTGACAAAGATAACATAATGTTGTGCTCCTTTTGTTGCCAGAACCCGAAGGACACTTTTTTCCCCTTAAGCTGCTGTGCTTGTTGAACATGTAGTAATGTGTAATCTATTTCACAACTTTACGATGTCCAAAGGTGATGCAGACGTTAATGATCAGGCTGGTTTGATACAAAAGGCTGTAGAGCCTAAGTTCAGTCCTGCTCACCAAAAAGAGACTGCAGAGAGCCGTCTCTGACTGTGCAGCAGTGGTGCTTAATTAATAGGTGCAACAATTCTTTGCAGTTTTCTATGTAGGCGAGTAATTTAACTGTTTTCATCGTCTTGATAAGTGAGCCAAACTGTTTGAAGATGAAGTTTGAGAATATCCTGGAGGAAATCGACGGTTTTGGGCCTTTCCAAATCACCATCATCATCCTGCTGTGCACCCCTCGCATAGTTCTGCCCTGTCACTTCTTGCTGAATAACTTCATCGGCGCCGTGCCTCCTCACCGCTGTGGCATCAGGACCCTGCATGATGGAGGACTCTTTGGAAATTTGACTCAGGAACAGAGACTGACCGTCAGCATTCCTGTACGAGAAGATGGGAACCTAAAATCCTGTGAGATGTTTGCAGAGCCTCAGTTTCAGCTCTTAGCCAACAGCTCCAGCAGCGCTGACCTGCCAACAGTTCAGTGTCAGAGTGGATGGGTTTATGACAACTCCACCTTCACTTCCACCCTGGCAACAGAGGTACAGTCACTTTTATCAGTATCAAACATTGTGTGGAGTTCAAAGATTTGTACAGTGTACTGCAGAAGTCTTTAAATCCTAAACTTCATATTTCATGAGCTTTTCCAGACTTTGACACAGTCTTTTTACATTTCAGCCTGAACATAAATAGCTTTATTGCACATATAACATGAATATATTGTCAATCAAGTTTAAGGGATGAATTAATTTGAGGTTAAATTTCAGTGAGCAAAAGGTTTTTTAGACATTTTGACTTGTCTTCCCAAAAACCTCACAGGTGGATTTGATAACATTAATGAGGGCTTTATTTTATGAAAGGAAAAAAAGATGTGAGAGAGAAGGTGAAAGGAAAAATAATCTTTAATCTCTAAATTTGTTACCAGTGCCATATAACTGGATCTTAAAATTAAAACAGTCCAGGTTTAGATGTGCACAATCACTTCAGGTAATGTAGACACAGTTTGTATGTGCTCTCTCCGCATGCAACATCATTTATTTTGGGCAAACAATAATCTACAGGTTCTGAGTGGGAGGTTTTTATGTCACAGCCCCACCAATGATTTGGGGGTTTTATAGCGACTTTTCTATATACTTACATTTTCACGGTTTCTAGGGCAGTTTTAAGTGTGAGGTACCTCGAAATGTACACAGTTTAAAACTGAAAATTACATTTGTATTCAACTAATTTGCTTTATCTTGTACATTTTGTAGAAAAAATACAGCTTCTAACACAACGAGGGCACTATATAACAAACATATCAGCAAAATATTCACTGACAGTGTGTTTCTTTTTAATACAGTTTTATGGAGTCTTCAGATTTGAAACCAGTTACATGTGATGATAGCATATAAACAATTATTTGTTCTGCAACTCGATTCATATAAATGATCCACTTTTCCCAATTTCTGACAAAAATATTTTCTGTTCTTATTTATTATTTAGCACATCAGGGCCACCGTACATAGGAGAAAACAGGGACCATTATTGATAATCACATTACCTTTTCTCTGCTTTTTCAGTGGGACCTTGTCTGTGATAGAAAAAGCCTGACTAAAGCCACAAGCACAATCTTCTTCTCTGGAGTGATGATGGGGGCCATAGCTTTTGGATTCCTCTGTGATAAGTAGGTGTACAAAAGTCACATTTTCACAATGAAGTGAAAATCCAGCAGCTCATATTGTGGTGATTTTAATGTTTACATTTTAAATTCAGTGTCAAAGCTCAAATGTCAGTGAAAAAAAAGGTTGTATACACCTACACATACAATATACCTTGTCAGTTTTATGTAAATTTGTTTTGCAATTAAATTTTTAGTGTTCAAGTGGAAAGACAGTCAGAATCAACTGATGATATCTGTGATGGCTAACTAAAAATACTGACACGTGTCATTTGAATTTGACATTTTTGTGGAAAGTTTCCTGCTTTTGTTCATTATACTTTAGTTAATAAAAATATTTAGACTCCCATTTTAAATTCTTTGAAGAGTCTTCACTTTAAAGGAAAACAGTAAGTCACAAATTTCCATCTTCGTGGTCATTGTACTGTCTTAAATGTACCTCCCATTGTTATTTCCAGGTATGGGAGGAAAAACACTCTTCTGGCCTCGTACCTCATGGCGATCGTGTTTGGCTTCTCCAGCGCGTTTGCAAACTCTTACGTTCTGTTTGCAGTGCTGAGATTTCTCACTGGGTTCGGACTGACAGGAATCAGCATCAACTCAGTAGTTCTCAGTAAGTTAACAAGTTCACCATATCAACTTGAAAGGTGATGATATGGCGGGTGTTGTGCTCACAGCTTGTTTCCACTGCCCTCAAATGGCCAAAAAAATCAGTTATTACAGGTTTAAGATTTGGGAAGTTTGTTTAAAGTTGAACAATCATTTCTTATCTGATCAACCAGATTGAAACTGCAGAATGAATATTTTGTTTAAAAAACTGTCATTTTCCTCCCCTTGCAGGTATTGAGTGGGTCGATACAGGTCATAGGTCGTCTATTGGTGTGATTGGCAGCCTGGCCTGGTCTGTAGGCAACATGCTGCTGGCTGGGTTTGCCTTCCTGGTAAATGACTGGCGGACACTGATCATGACTGTTACAGCCCCACTAGGATTTGCAGTTTTGACCTGGTGGTAAGTGAAATACTTGTACTTACACCTGTAAAATGTGTTGCAATCCAATACAGTGCTCAGCCATAAATTCTACTTTCACAAAGAGAGAATAGTTTTTAATTTCATCCATGAACATTTCTCCAAAATCAGCTTTAGAAGATACTTTAGAAGTTTTGAAAGTTGAAAGTTTTCTTTCCTGTGATTTCAAGTATATCCTACTTCACTTCATGTGTCCACTTATTTTGAATATAATTGCAGGTGGATTCCTGAATCTGCCCGATGGCTTTTAGCCAATGGCAAAGTGGAAAGGGCTCAGTTTTACCTTGACAAATGTGCAAAGTTCAATAAAAGACAAAAACTGTCATCCAAGTTAGAACTGGAGGTAAGTTTGAGCTTGATGTTAAATGGTTGTGTTTAAAGCTAATATGTGTATATTTGTTATGTGATATATGGTCTTTTAAATTATTTTAATGTCATATGTTGACGATTTTCGTGACTGTGCAAGGGGTGGGGGTAAACTGGCATGCATTGCTGTCTGCCACACTGTCTTTTTTTATACCACCACTGGAGGGCGACAGAGTCCGAAATGATTAAATCCTAAAACTTACCTAGTATAGGTTTTTTTTGTTGGTTTTATTGGATTAATGTCAGATACACTCATATACATATATATACATATCACTTAAAGGATCTTAAAACAATACTCACATCCACATACCACATAGTCTGCTGAAAAAGTCATTGTTTGCTGTGGTGATTTCTCCTGTCCACACTGGCCTAAAGAGATCTTAAAGCGATTGAAATGTAATTGATGGGAGACAAAATCCACAATTCTCTTCAGGAGCAACACATTCTAAAATTCAGCTGAAGCCAATAATGAAGCTTCAGTGGTCTGTTAGACCAGTCAAATGGGTATCTTCTAAAGTTACTGTCTTTTTAGTACAACATTATCCCTTTTTGTTGCCATCTCTCGGCCACAGCTCATGGAGGAAACACTGTCTGGCAAAACACAAGGAGGGAACTTTGTGCTAAAACACTGTAACTTTGGAAGATACCTACTTGATTTCAGATTGCTGAAGCCTCATATTAACTTCAACTGAAAATCAAGGACTGTGGAATTTGTCCCCCATGACTTACACTGAAATAGCTTTAGGAAGGGATCATTTCACAGCTAGTATGGACAGGAGGAATGATTACAGCGACCAGTAACTCTTTCAATGTTCATATGGGCGTGTAAGAATTGCTTGAAGATAGACATGAGAAAATGTGAACCTATCCTTTAACATTACTTCTCTGCCTCTGTACAGAAACTCTCCAACCTAGAAAACCTGGAAAAGCAGGACAAAAACTACTCTTACCTTCACCTAATCAAGACCCCGAAGATGAGACAGTTAACCCTACTGATTGGGATTGTGTGGTGGGTAGCACCTCGAAAAATACCTACAAAGACATAAGGAGAAATTTAAATGACCTCTTTTCATTTTAGTGGTGCCACATTCCTTTTAAATATTTGTATTTTAAATTGCAATGTCTGGTTGAGTCTCCCTCAATATAATACATTGATATAGATGTATGTAAGGGGGCAAACTTAAGCTACAGAAACATGAATAAGCAATGACTTGGTGTTCATTGTACTCTGCAGGTATGGAGTTGCCTCGACATATTATGGAATCAGCATGAACATCAGTGGATTTGGTCTAAACATGTACCTCACACACTTCATCTATGCTGCCATTGAAGTCCCCGCCAAGCTGATGGTCTATTGCTGTCTCAACATCATTGGACGGAGGAAGTGCCAAGCTGGAACGCTGTTACTGACGGGAATCTGCATCGCCATAAACATCTTCCTTCCAAAAGGTCGTAATGCACATCAGAGTTTCTTTCACATTTTCCAGAAATTACTTAAACACACACAGTCGATTTCTGCCTTACTTTGTATGTGATACCGTGAACTGGTTTGAGCAACTACTTTTTGTTTAGTTAAAAGAATTACAAAGCATCATGTGTTTTGTTAAATGTGGTTCCAAATCCCTGGACAGTGTGCAAAAAAAAAGCTTGGGAACCCCCGATGTAATCAAATCTCATCAAGAGCTTAATTTGTGTGTGTGTGTGAGCTACAGTTAATGAGAGGACATGGAGAAGAAAACATTTTTAAACCGCTGATAACAATCTCTATTTTTGCTGTTGTCAGTGTTTGTTGCATTGGCATTGATGTCACACACAGTATTCAAAGTATTTTAACCCTCTGATTTGTATTTTGTACGTTTTTAAATGTGCCTCTTGATTTTTCTCCTTTGACACGCACACATTCTACCATAATGTAAAAGAGCATGTATACTGCTCCAGTGGTTAGGTTATACAGTGAATCAACATTTTCTTTTTTGTTTCAAGTTAATTAAACATTTTACAGACTTATCTTATGTACGCTGCATATACTGCATCTGTTCTTTGTAGGTCTGTGGCATGTGCGTGCTGTTGTTGCCATTCTCGGAAAAGGCCTATCAGAAGCTTCCTTCACGACTATCTTCCTCTACACAACAGAGCTTTACCCCACAGTCGTCAGGTCAGTTACTGCCATACAGCTGCATTAAGATGCTACATTGACAAGGCATTCATCATTCATATCAGGTTATAATAGTATTTTACCCTCCAGCTGGGTAAAATATTATCATAACATTGTATCAATTGGAAAAATGGCCAAGACTGTGTAAACACAAGTTGTAAAAAGGCCTGATTCACCTTTAAGTTAACACTGCTTTTGTAATTTATGGTTTAGGTGATGATCCAGATGGTAAAAAATCCAATCTTGTTTTTATTTTTCCATTTAGATTTTAATGTCATTGGTAGAAAACAATTGTTTGCTGTGTTTTGTAAATTCACCCCATTATTGCCAGTTATTACTAATATTGTCATTTGTTAAGTTATTTTTTGTTTGTTTTTTGTTTATTAATCTTTTTTTGTCCCCTCTGTACAGTTTTGGTCCAACTAAGACTGCAATTTATTGAAAGTGGCTTGGATACAGTTTGGTGAATGACTACCTATAGTAATAGCTCACCTGACTTGTCTTAGACCAACATGCATATTTTGGCAAAAACAAAACTCAGATGTGAATCTTTGAATGTTCTAACAACGAATGTTGATTATCAGTTCAGTAGAGGGCCACTAAAAGTCCTGAACCTTTCCTATCACAGAGAGGGTTACATATTGACTGAGGATGACTAATGTTTCGAGTAAGGTCTTATGATTTACCTTCTGTCCCACCAGACAAAATGGTTTGGGCTACACCAACTTCATGAGTCGTCTGGGAGTATCAGTGGCTCCGCTTGTCCTGCTGCTGGAGGACGTGTGGACTCTTCTTCCTCAGGTCATCATCTGCTCTGTGGCCGTCATTTCTGGCCTGGTGTCTCTGCTGCTTCCAGAGACACTGAATGTGAGGCTGCCAGAGACAATTGACGACATTGAAAAGCCAAGGTTGGTAAATTAATACATCAAGGCCACAACGTGTACAATTTGAAAATATCTTTGGCGTCATCTGGTGGTAGTATTGAGAATGGCAATGAATGTTGATTTTCAACAGAAAAACATGGCTCCTCCTGACTTTTTCTCATAATGCATATATATACGAAACATAGTTACATAACACTGTCACCCCACCGTCAACCTAGTATTTTCATTGGATTAGGTTTTAAAGTAATCAATTTAATTGACGAAATCAAATAAAATCTATGTGAGGTTTTTTAAGAAAATTGCTACAGATATTTATTCAGAACAAAAGTTTTTAATCACTAAAAAGCTGATGGGCACAATGCGACGAACACCTGTACAATCGAAACAAATAATAACTCCTTCCTTTGGGAAGCTTTTAATGTTAAATGGTTTAATTTGATCACAGATGTGTTGATTCAACTCATTTTAAAGGGCATCGTTGGAGGAGTTGTGTTGAACTACACTATATTGTAATGTGTACCTTAGCTCTGACAAGAGTGTAATCAACAGAAACATTCAAATCACTGTTATATTGTTTTGTTTCATTTCAGAAGAAATGACATCTCCTCTCGCTCCGTGGAGTCTTCAGGTGTTTTCCTGGAATCAAAGAGCACAACAGACACTTAGCAGTGAAGAGACGAGTAAAACGAGGACATGTTTATGCGCTCACCGACATACAGAACTACCATGACCATACTGCCGTTTGTAATCTAAACAGTGGAAGTGAGCGCACTGTTATCATGTATGGAACATCTTGTCTTCTCTCAGGTCAAAATCTTTAAAAACATCAAGTTACTATCGAATACTGAAGATAATTTATTTATATGGTTCAAACTCAATAAATCACACTTGGTTCATCTACAATTGGGTTTTATTTGATGTGAATGATAAAAATATTTTTTGTTTTTTCAGACTTTAGTGTAATGGAATAATATGATAACAGGTCGGCAAATTTTACATAAAACGAACTGAAACTTTTAGAGGTAATGATCTTTCTGTGGTACACTTTTCTGTTTTAGTAAACTTTTCCTTCAAGTGTGGACTTTTATCTGCCATTAATTGTATTAGATGTTTCATGGTATGTTTCAAATTTCATGGCAGTGCCCCACTGAGTCACATTAAAACTGTTGCCAAGCAGTCAGAGAAAATCAGTGTCAGCCAACATGTCAGTCTCTCTGGATATTCACAATCATAATCAATCTCTGCCATATTTCAAGTCACAAAGTTACCCCAGGACCACAGTATAACTCTGACAAAACAAAGAAGCATCAAAACAAAAACACTCATCATTAAAGTGTACGGGTACATGAAAACCTGAGTGCAATAAAATATATGAGTATGTTCAAATAAGGTGCATGAGTGAAAAGGAAAAAAAACAAGATTTTGGAGAATGTGCATTTATACCAATCATTGGTTTTCACTGAAAAATAATCCAAATCAGAATCATTTTTATGTGCGGAGCCCCCAGAGTCCCGAAAAATATATTCTTTTATCACACCACGGACTTGTGCAAACAAGATGTTAGAAAATAATATAACCTTTCTGGACTTCAGGGGCTTCGTTTTTTGTGAGCCAAAGTTGAATAAAAATCAAGCCTCAATCTAACGATGGTCCTCCCTAGAACTTCTCCTTTCATGCAGTCCTAACCCCCGTGCCATGTATCATTCCTAACAAGCTTCTCCAAGCTACCAAAACTGAACCATTTCTAATATTAGAACTAAGCATTTGGTTTATGGAGTTTGCAGGCAACACTACACATCACTGTAGGAAGCACTAAAGCAACGTTATAGACAAAGAAAAAAGCACATGCAGTTACACTGACAGGAAAACCACAATTTCTTCGGATCCTGAGATCTTGTTTAAGCAATCACCTTTTTTACAGCTAACATTTAACTTTTCTTCATTGAAAAATAATGATAATTTTCTGGAGAAGTTGCTGCAAATTGAGGTATTTTGGTTCACAAGGACCACAAACAAGATGGAGGGATTCTGGGGGGACTGTTAGAGCACTGGTTCATTTATGCTTCACCATCACTGGCTCATTCAGCAGCTGCTTGGCTACCAGCTGACCAGTCACATCCGATCACATTCATAAAAGTGTAATCTGACACTTCAGACACTTCTGATGTCCTCGTGCCGATGCTCTTTGCTGCCAAAGCTCTCCCCCATTAAGGGGGATTAGTTCTCCCAGCAGAATCCTTGTTGTTGCTGTGATTCTTGGAGATCCTTTTCTACCAAATCTTTTTATGAATGGTCAATTCATTGACGCAAATGTCTGACTGAACATTGGTTTCGGCCTCTGCTCTGAAAATCCAACAGCAGTATGAGCTGTCCCAAACTAGACTGATGGATGTCTTTGGAAATGTTTGTCCTGTATGTCCTCCTCACAGTCTCGTCTCCACAGTCTCAGCCACAGTATCCACAGTGGGTCTCATGTTCTCCTTCCGACTTGGGTTATGACAGCAGGGCAACGCCTGCAGCACCTCTTTGAGCCCTTTAGTCATGAATATGTAGAGGAAGGGGTCCACCAGCGGGCTGAGGTAGAGCAGCAGGTGAGACACCAGCCCCAGGTAGGTCACCACCTCCTTAAAGGACAGAGCCTCCAGGAGGACGCTGAGGATGAAGGGGACGTAGAGGAGGGTGTAGTTGGCCCAGATCGCACTGATCCCCCACACCGCCCTCCTCCTCTCCGGGGTCGAGGGGATAGATCGGGAGCAGATCACTGCCCTGCAGGAGTCAACAGCAAAGAAGAGGAGGAAGGGAAAAGGAGAGAGCAGAGACACGGCAAACCAGAGGTTGTACCGCAGCACGGCGAGGGCCAGGATGGCGAACGGAGCGGCCCATGCCACCAAGGTGACTGCAGGGGACCGCCTGATACTGCTGCAGCAGCCAAGACACTGCGGGTAGGCCACCAGGAGATGGCGCTCCTGAGCTATGAACAGCATGAGGGTGACATTGGAGACAACACCAAAATAGAAGATAAAGCCGGTGGTGTTGGAGGAGAAGACGGACCCGCTCTCCATGTCCTGGTCCACACGGGGACGACCAAAGAAACTGATAATGTCAGAGACCAGGAGGAACACCACATGCATGGGAATTTTGTTCTCACCTGGAAAGAGAACAGAGGCAGAAAGATGATCACTACTGATGATTCTCATTTCCTACGCACATATTACTTCATGCACCTGAAACCTTGGGCCATTTGTGTCGGGTGGAATTTAAAACTGAGCGCTGTGGCACTTATTCTTAAAGGCTTCCCTCACGACCTTATTTGTACGTTACTTTGAAAAATGTCAAATGTACTGTTGCTGATACTGTGCTCATTATTACTACTACTACTACTACCACTAGTAGTATGCATTACCACTGATACTAATAATATTATTACTACTGATAAGCCTACTGATGCTGATACTATTAGTAGTACTAGCAATGGGACTGGGACTGACATTGACACTATGACTTGATACCATTACTGTGTATTAATGATAATGCCTTTTATATTTTATAAGCTTTTTATAAGTTCTTTATGACTGTTGGAGCTGAAGGTGTTTAGGGCTACTAAAATGACAGTGTAATTAGAAGAATTATTTGTGGCAAGTGTACCAAATGATAAAATTACCCCAACAAAACAATGAAAAAAAACCCAAGACCAACTGGAATTGCAGTTTTGTTTTGGGTTGCTACTGAGCTAGCCTAGCATAGATCAAGCCAAGCCCCCCTGACACCCCCTCATCCCACTTTGGTTGATTTTTAGATGTGTGTAGGAGGTAGTGGCATAGTTTGTTAATTTGTTAAATGACTGGTGTATACATTGAGTAAACTGGACATAGGGCAGAGTGAGTACAAACCTTTGGACAGATTCTTGAGGGTGTAAATAGCCAGTCCGATGGCGGGCAGCCCGATGCTGAACGTCAACCAGCTGATCACATTGGCTACCTGAACAGCAGTGGGCGTGGTGTGGTTGCGAGTGAGGTTGCCCGTGACAGTGGTGAGGACGGGCACAGTTGTTGTCACTGTGTTGCTGTCAGCCATAAGAGGCTACACAGAGGCTATTTATGTGTTCAGCTGTTCAGATTAGCATTGAGATCCTCCGTGTGTCGCTCAGTCGATGTTGTGGATGCAGTAGGTTGTAATGAAGACCACTTCAGTCTAGTGTCAGTCAAAACAAAGGCCCAAATCAGTCCTTTGTAAAAACAAAATGATCTCGAGAGATCATTCAAGATATTTATTGTCATATGCACAACAATTACAGGAAGCAGTCGTTGGCAATCGTGAACCTTTTAACAAAGATTTCAGTGTATTTTTGCTTTGAAGGCAGACAGACGAGACCAGATAACAAAGTGCTCTGTTATCTGTCACCCATGAGTGCTGATGTGCAAAGTCAGTCCTAACTGGCATATAGCCTAAAACCATTTAATCTGGCTCCTCTGGACTGTCTTCACTGGTTTTCAAATTTGGCATAATTTTTGTTTGTTTTAAAGAACATGAGTGTTTGCTGACTCACATAAGGAAACAATTATGTTAAACAGTGTACACGATCACGTACAAATAAATAAAATACAATAAATGAATAAAGGAATCCCAAATGTTGTCGTGAATCTCAAGAGCCAAATGTTGTCATCAAAATATGGCTAAATACATTACTTCTGGCAGAGCTTGGAAGAGGCAACACAGAAGTGCTGTCTTTAGACAAATTGTTGTGAGACATACTGTGTACAGGTGGTCAGCAGAGAAGTGAATTATTCTGCAGGGGTTGTTTGAGTTTTCATATTTTTTACACAGTGAAAACAGATTTTGGTTTGAGTATCACCTTAAAGCTGCGGTAATCCGTTTTTGGCCCCTAAGAGGCAGAGAAACATCAAAACAGGCTGACAGACACACAGCCCTGACATATTATCACCTTACAAAGTTATTATGGTGAACATGTAAGCAAACAGCTGCCTATTTACACATGTGACACAAGTGAAGTTATGTTTGTGACCACCTGACTAATGTCCAAAAAGTCCGATATTCACTCTCCTTGTAGCTCTGACTTGGTCTCCACTAACTCCTGAGAAACATATCTGGCTCTTAAGCTGCTACATGTTTCACTTTCTTCACCAGCTAGTCTCTAACTTTGTCCGTCTGCGGTTTGGTTCTGAGCAGGAAGTGAACAGTGAGTTTACCAGAGCTTGAGACAGAGCCGTACAGTAAGTGTGCCATAATAACAAAACGATTCTCAACAGGTGATTTCAGCACTACAATAAATTGATGTTAATATCAAAAATACTGATAATATTCCTTTCAACATGACAGGGAGTTTTAAATATACACATCTGATGATCACATCTTTGTTTCTCTAATAATTTATACATTCAAAAACTAAAAATTTAGCATCATTAGTTCAGGTTTTGTGGTGTCTCCTGTTCAAGGTCCTCATTTCTTTTTAGCCTCTTTTATATTTCCAAAGCACATTAGTCATCTTGAACAATTATCTTACTGTACCTGCGATAAATGCTGAGTCAACTTTCATCCACAAAAAACCCATCCGTTGTCATTCCAACTTGTTTTTAAAGACTTCTTGATGTAATGGTTCAAGATTAGTGTCGAATCAAATATCTCAATTCCCACTTAGAGCGTGAGAGACACTTTGACTGACTGAATATCAAAGGACATGTTTAAGTCCTGGTTTGCGTGTGTTTGCTTCAGGTCTTCTTGGAAACCATTTATTGCTGAGCCTCCTTATCTTCGCAGAGCTCAGCTGGCTGCTTTGAATGAAGCCTGGATGTGCTGAATATTCTCCATTGGTTTACATGAATCCTTCTGTGTGTTCATGATAATGCTGGGAGTGAATATTTGCATGAAAGACTGATGTCAATATATTTCAGCAGCCTTTATATTAACTATATTCCTGTATGTTTGTGTGGCTCTACACAAAAGGGGACACTCCACCAAGTCAGGGCCATTTTTCAAGTACTGAAATTCTCCATTGTGTATGCGTTGTAATATGAGTCACAATAACACGGAAAACATGTTCAAAATGATATGAAATTGTTGGAGGTGACAACCCTTACCCTAACTGTAAACTATCCACCTTATAAATAAGAAAACAACCACTGGTGCAAGCGGTAAAGTTGTTAAAAAAGTTACAAAATTTTGACCTTTGACCTGAAACTCAACATTTTAACATGCATCGAACCTTTAAAGGTTCCCCATGGACGTTTGACAACTAGTGGTGCTAGGGAGCAATGTCTTACAAGTGGGTATCCATTTCATACATATTCCTGCCGTTGGATTCACGCCATTCCGGTGATCGACAGTTGGTGATGGTGACATGTAAAGAAAAGTAGTAACGCATCCACAAAGGCAGTGAAGAAGAAGAAGAAGACTGCAAGTAGCAAACATGGATGTAAACAATTCACAAATTTAAAATATTTTTTAAATCAGCTTTCCACATGTTTTATTAGGAAGGAAATGCCTTTGTTAGCCCTCGAGGATACACACTGGGTGTTTTGGTGAGAAACACTGAATGTAAACAGAGCTTTTGTTTGTTTACAAGAAAACTCTACAGGACACCTTTAAGTTTAATTTAAGCTGGACCCGTAGTGTCGGACATACTGTATCCTGTGAAATGGACACAAACATAACATAAAAAATTTAAATGATTACAGAAAAAAAAGAAAACATTTCAAACTGCCACTGGGATGCTGGTTTGTAATCTGAAGTACTTTGTAATCTGAAGAATGTGATACTGAACCGAGTGTGGCGTCCCACTGGTTAAGTACTGAAGGTGTCGGCTTCAGTGTTTGACAACTGAATCAGTGAACGCTGTTTCCTGTGATGGCACAGTTACTGAATAATACAGATGGAGCCACAGTCGGCCCCACAAGCTGAATGTATCCACCAAGGACCATAAATAAACAGCTGTTTGTCTTGTTGACAGCGTCGCTCAGACATGCATGGAGCGTCCTCATAAACAGTGGAAGGAAAACATACAGTACATAGCAGACTATATACAGTATACAGTATCTGCAAAAATACATGAAGCAGTTAATCATTATGAATGACAATTAGGACCATGTGGAAAATAAAAAACTACTTGAATTATAAGATTAAAGACAGAATTTTTAAAAAGTGTCAGAGTTGTAATTCTGAAATAAAAGAATTTTAACATTACCTTGAAAATATAGGTTTTATTTCTTAGAATTTTGTCTTTAATCTATTAAAAGGTCAGATCTGCTAGAAACAAGATTTTTTAAATGTAATTTTTCAATGCTGTGAGAACCACAAATAATATTCCTTTGCATTAACCTCTATTGTATTGGGGCAGAGAAACTCTGAGTTAGACAAATAAATCCAAAGCTTTCAGCATGATTAGGTACCACTAGAGGCACTTGATCTGGAAGGATGAAGAGTGACCTGACTATTTAAATAGATCTAAAGAAAAATCTTAGAATTCTGACTTTAAACCCAAAATCCTGACATCATTTTTTATTTTCATCTTTATAGTGCTAAGATAAATGGCAACAATTTCTTTTTTCATGTGGTCCCAGTCCTCTTTAAGTATTCAGTATATAAGTATTCTGTCAGTGTTACATAATGGTAGAGGAGATCTTAAATTAACATAATAAAGGGTAGATAATAGTGTCATGCACAACGACTTTAAAGACTTGTTTTTGTACAGATAATACTTGTTATCAAGGCTGTTACTGCCACCAGCTGATTTGAATTGAAGCTACTGAGCAAATAAAGTTTATTCAGGAAGACACAGTCTGAGACAGTGACACTGACAAACGACTTTTAAATCCTAATTTTAGGCCAAATATCTTTCAACATCAAACTGTGTATTCTTATCACGGTGGGAAAGCTTCATGAACTGACATTTACACCATCAAACAACACAAAATATATTATTTCTGTAGCTGTGATCGGGAACATTATAGCCATTGGACGATTGGACTTTGTGATAACTGATATTTAATGAAAACCCAACATTAGTCTGGTGGGTCAGTGTAAACCTGGTGTAGTGACTATGAATAATAGATATAAACCAACCAAAACTGTAAATTTGCTCTGACAGGACTCATGCTAGGGTAGATAAATTGTGAGGACATCAGTGGCTGCTCGCCCTGTCAGCCATTCAGGTCCTCTGACATGTAAAAATACACCAGAGCTTCATCTTTCTGCTTCATCGTTCATTTGTTGAACTGTGAGAGAACTTTAAAATACGTTGAACCCCCCCTGGGCTCTTTTCAGTCTGTCTTTACAGACGATCTGTTCAGGTCTTGCTACAGTTGACCTGTGACCAGCAGGATACTCAGGGACACTGTGAACTGAGCTATTGTTCTGTGAAAAGGCTCAGGCATATTACTTTGCATTATGGGAAAAACAGCATGATGTTAGTAGTGGTGCAGCTTGAATAACCTGCTGACAAAACAAATCCTGCAGATTCTGTTTCCTGCGATGAGTTTATGCTTATCTTATGTTAGCTGATATCTTGTTTATATAAAGGGCCTATTTTTATTTCGTTCAAAACCCACAACACAATTTCCCAAAATTATGTGTAGCTTGTCTTTTTATTATTTCTTTTACAGTATTATTGACACAGTATATTTATCTGCAGTTGAAGTGGCAGCCCTCTCACTCACCTTCCCTAAGCTCAGCGAGTGAGAAACCACATCAGTTCCTCCACACTGTGACAATGCAAACCAATACAACAGTCTGTGTGCTGAAAATGAAAAACTACAGTCTGGTTTTAAGTTTGGTGACAATACAGTCTGGGTATGAAAAGGTTTTAGGACAGGCAGGAGAAATGTACCCACACATAAAAGAGCATGTAACTAATACTTCATGGTTTTCATTAGACAGTGATGGACGCAGGCATGTTTGTAAGATTATAACCAGGGCCACAGCCAGGATTGTGGGAACACTGATGTCATGTTAATTTATGTTGTTAAATAGGAGCCATGTCGACTATGCATTGAGGACGCATTGAGATCCGCTTGCTCAGACCACATTCGGAAGTGGTGTCCTGGGCCACATTGAAGCACCACCTACTTAACTGACGTCCTCCTCGTAAGCGGAAGTACATACGCCATACACCGGTGTCATATTAAACTGCAAACAACAGACAACAAGAACAGCAACAGGCAAAATGGATTCTCATGGATGGAGTACACACTAAACACGCTGCCTGATTTCCATTTGGGCCGAAGAATCAGTACAATGGAAACTGGATGATTCATATCGCGAGATATTGGCGATGTATGGGATTTATGATTCTTCTTCTTCTTCTTCTTCTTCTTTCCGGCAGACTGGGGACAGTTTAGTGCATTGCTGCTGGTTAAATTGGTTAAAAACAACAACGCATTTGGTCTTTGCAAACGGAAATGATGTACGGGTTTATTTGCATATAGAGCGGGGACAAGAGATCCGATCACAAGTGGTCACTTGAGACGCATGTGGAAACGCATTCTAATGCCAGATCTGAACTGACGTACTTTGAGCTGTCCACTTGTGATCGGATCACCCCAGACGCAGGTTAATACCAGGTCTGAACAGTGCCTCGGCTCAACCATGACTTTAAAGGACAGCCCCCCCTCACCCTCCAGCTCTCTTCCTCCAAACACCTGCATGTCACTGGAGAGAGTTGCATCACAACCTCATTCCCCCTCCATGACATGTCAACCGCTGCTGGACTTTAACAATTCTCTGCACCCCACATCCTCCCCCAGTCCTACCCTTACACCCAGCCAGGTAGAAAGGGAGCTCTCCAGATTCTGAACGAGCAAAGCCAGTGGGCCAGACAACATCAGTACCGGGGTACTGAAAGTGTGTGCTGGGCAGCTTGCAGGAGTCTTCCAGCACCTCTTCAATCTTTCCTTGAGGTTGATGAAGGTGCCTAAGCTATGGAAGACCTCCTGCATAGTTCCAGTGCCAAAGAAAGGATGTCCCAGCGCTCTCAGTGACTACAGATCTGTGGCACTCACGTCACATGTCATGAAGACCTTTGAGAGGCTGCTCCTGCACCATCTGAGGACCCTGTTAACTGATTTCCTGGACCCGCTGCAGTTTGCATACCAACCAAACATCGGAGTGGAGGATGCCATCATTTTCCTGACCCAGAGAGCCTTCTCACACCTAGAGAAGCAAGGCAGCACTGCGAGAGTCATGTTCTTTGACTTCTCCAGTGCTTTCAACACCATCCAGCCCTGCCTTCCAAGGGATAAGCTTCTGGCGATGCAACTGCAGCCCGACACTGCATCCTGGATTATGGACTACCTCACTGGCCGGCCACAGTATGTGCCTGGCTCTTCACACTCTACACTTCAGACTTCCGCTTCAACTCTGGTTCCTGCCAGCTCCAAAAGTTTTCTGATGACTCCTCCATTGTTGCAGAGGACTGATAGAGAGCTTCCTCACATTGTGCAACAACACCTGAATATCAGCAAGACCAAGGAGCTGGTGGTCGACTACCGGAGGAAGAGGAAGTCCCCTGTCCCAGGGAGAGGAAGTGGAGAGGGTGGACTCATACAAGTACCTTGGGGTCCAAATCAACAATAAACTGGACTGGTCGCGTAACACTGACACCCTCTTCAGAAAGGGACAGAGCAGACTGTTCTTCCTGAGGAGACTCTGATCCTTCAGTGTGTGCAACAGGCTACAGAGGATCTTCTACCAGTCTATAGTAGCCAGTGCATTGTTCTTTGCTGTGGTGTGCTGGGGTGGTGGCATCAGGGCTGTTGAAGCCATCAGACTGAACAAGCTGGTGAGGAAGGTCAGCTATGTGGGAGGGCTGGAACTGGACAGTCTGGAGTCACTGGCAGAGAGGAAGGATGAGGGATGAGATCAAATCTATCCTGGAAAACCCCTCTCACCCCCTGTACGATGAGCTGTGGCAGATGGGCAGCTCTTTCAGCCATCGGATCATCCCACCCAGGTGCAAAACGGAGCGCTTCAGGTGCTCATTTGTATCTGCTGCCATCAGACTGTGCAACAGTCATGGTGAACACTCACAGACCTACTTTTTCCACAGTGTTTGGTTCACTGGAGACACTCACCTCACCTCTCCCTCTCTGTTGTCTCTCTGCTGGACTGTTACTATACTATACTTAATACTTAATACTATACTTTGCTGCATTTGTTCATATATTTGTTATATATTACACTACACTATTCCATATTATATTGACAGTCTGTTATATTCTACTTATGTTATATTGTTGTACCAGACCTTATACTATGTTTATTTATACTATGTTATAATATAACTATACCATTGTATGTTACATTGCTGTACTTTATACTTATACTATACTATGTTATATTGCTGCACTATACTATATAATTTATACTATATCACTTAATTTTACCCTATACTATATCACATATCTCATACTATATCATTATATTATATTATACTATATCATCTTTACATTGCAATGACCAATGTAATGGTCAGTGTAATCAACGAGATTACCTGATTAACTAAACTTGTGTATATAAATGAGTTGCACACACTTGGCAAGGAGAATTGAAGCTGTTCTGGAGGTTTTTGGTGGCCTGACGCCATACTAAGACACTTTATGTAGGTTTTTCCTTTAATTTGCCACCCACCTGTAGGAGTCCTGTCATAAGCACGTGGGACCACCAGAAGCACGTGCGAGGAGGGGCCAACTTTGAATGTTGTGTCTACAAACCGCAACCGACAAATCCTACTCATTCCTCCTTTAAAGATTGTCACTTTCCTTCACTTTAGAGAACAATGTGAACATAAAGTTTTCCTCACACGCTTCGAAATCATTCATCACACAGAGGAGGGTAAACACACAATAACACATCTTTTGTGCAGGTTACAATCGGCTCTCGAGTTTCTCACTTGATTGTAAAGTACAAACAGTTTCTGCGTGCACATGTATCAAAAACTTGTGATACAACTTTCGACTAGATAAGTTTCAACTGTCAGGTTATAGTATAGATTATTATATTTTTTTTTATGAAAACGTGCATTTTCATTGTTCAGCAATATCTAATTGGATTTTTGCAAATTCTCTTGAGAGCTTTTACTAAAGTAGAAGCAGCAGTATCACAGTATAAAAATACTCACTTACAAGTAAAAGTCTTACATTCATACTTCAGTGTATAAATATTAGCAGCAAAATACACCCAGTTGTCAGTTTATTAGGCACACCTGCCTAAAACTAATGCAGTTTAACACATAGTGTATATAGTGTGCAGATTTTGTTGAATTCTATTGCATTGTGCTGACAGGTATGTCTGTTATTGTTTTCCACCCCATTTATATCAATGAGGGTAGGCTAAATAACAGAAAGACCGCTCTGCATCATTCCCATTGTTACCAGAAAAACAAACCTGCAACACAGGCAACTCCACTGTTCCCACCCGCATCAACAATACCAATTGTCATGTCTCAAAACACATCATATTCTCTATTGTGCAGTTTGATCCTGGTGCTTGTGACACGGTAGTGTTGGAGATTAAGAAGAAGATTAAGATCTATAGTACAGTATGTCCTCAAGCAGCCAAAACAATCTGTACCAGTGAGGCCACCTCAGAATTAAGTGCTTTTTCTAACATTAGATACATGCTTATGGTCGCTACGTGTTGATATTTCTCTTGTAAATGTCTGCATCGACTAGAAAAAAAACTTAAAAAGCTTAAACTAATGTTGTTTTGTATTTGTATAAACCTCTGACACCACCCTGATGAAGGCAAGATAGCCAAATATATTTTGTCAATAAAGCACGGTACACTGGAGAGAAGTTGTGAGACATTTTTTACTTTTTATGGACTTCCAATAAAAGTTCAAAATTAGAAATTATGTTCACGAGATAATAAATAAATAAATGGCTTTCTTTTTTCCATTTCCCTGGTTCCTGTTACAAATGCTGTTTATATCAGTTGGCTGCAATTCATGATCAAATTAAAACCTCCATACAAAAGAAGCAGGATGAGATCATTTTATTTGTACTCTTAAAGAATGAGGAACGAGGTCCAGGGCACGTGGATGTGTGTTTCACCTTGACGGTTCACTGCTGCGGGTTATGTGCAGTTCCAGGCGCCTCCACTAAGCTTCAGAGCATTTAATCCGTGACTCTTCATGCAGCAGCAGGGAGGGGTGTGTTGGGATGTGTTGTTACTTCAAATTGCTAAATAGGGGCCATGTCTACTTTGTTAAATGGCAAAAATGGGAATTGTGTATTAATAGGCCACATTAATGGGAGACACTCTTATTTTTCTCCCTTTTTCTGTCCACTCCATTCATGCATTGTCATTTTTTTTGACTCACACTCTCTCTCCCTTTATTTGAGTTTTTTTATTTACTTGTGGTTTGTGTGTTCACCTTTCTTCGTCTTATATAACCTAAGTGGGGTTTTTTTTCTTCATAAAGATATGATTCCAGGCTTTTAAATGTTTAAATTTAGTTTTATTGCTTTGACAAAAAAAAAAAATAACAAATCAAATTTGAAAGTAATTTCTTTCCTAGCTTTTTCCAAAGCTTTCAGCTGTATTAGTGGACGGAGCTTGCTCAGTTGTCCTCATGTGACATATTTGGAAGTCTGGTCACTTGATAACAGGTGGTTGTATATCAGGAGGGAGATTGTATTTCAACACTAACCTTGGTGAAAAATACATTCCCTTTCCTGTGATTGCTTCAAAATAAAAGCCCCCTCCCCCTCCCGTTTCGCCAGCTGAATGCTTTTAATGTGAAGCAGCAACAATAGGAAATGTTGAAAAAAATGAAAACTTCTATAGAGGGGGAATAATAAGTGAATGTAGATACATTAAAAGGCTATTGCTCAAATGCCAGCCATATCTTATCAAAAAACATAGTTTGATTGCATGAAAATCTTAAAGTGCTTATTCCCATATTCTGTCTTAGTCCAATGACCTGTATATATAATCATCCGGCATATGGATGTGTGTTTCACCTTGACGGTTGACTGCTGCGGGTTATGTGCAGTTCCAGGCGCCTCCACTAAGCCTGAGAGCATTTCCTCTATGACTCTTCATGCAGTAGCAGGGAGGGATGTGGTGTATCATCCAGACAGACCGGCAGACGCTCCGTCCTTCAGTCGGAATCCTGCAGCTTCATCATGGCTCTCAACATCCCCGGAGTGGCCGTTATGATGTTCTTCTACCTGCTGGTCCTCGGGATCGGCATCTGGGCTTCCATCAAGTCCAAAAAGGAAGCCAAGAAGGGCCAGGGGGATAAGACGGAGATGGCTCTGCTGGGAAACCGGGGCATCAACCTGGTCGTCGGCATCTTCACCATGACAGGCGAGTAACTGCGGTGAAGGAACAGGCGACAAACATGGAGTCATCTTGCTCTTTAATTGTTTTTTTTTGTTGAAAAGATAATCTGCCTCTGGTATTTTGCACAAGATGTTCTCCGTTTCTGCGCGCGCCTGCGTTCTACATTTTCCCAACGTGAAATCGATTTCTCCTGTTGAGTCTTAAATCTATATTTGTAGAAAATGTGCACCTGCTTCCAACGCAGTGATGAATCATAACGTGCCATGTTACAAACAGCGTGTTAAGGCTCGTAGACATGATATGGATATGTGCTGAACTGGCCGATAATGACTGATGGTGAAAGGAGAGAGGCGTAAAGACTCAAAAGCTTGAAATGATTTGATGTATTGTTTCATTATTTCACGCACGGGCGCATAAAAAAACCCCAATAGAAACTGTTTAGAAGAGGAACAGCAAGAAAGAGGAAGTTAATATGGTTTAAAAGAAGCTGAGTCAATATAAAATACTATAGGAGGGAACGGATGAGTGAGTATTCTGCTTCATCCTCGTGCCTGCCTGCTTCTTTCATATCTAACGACTCCCTGCCCAGATCACTTGTTCCAGCTCACATGATGAAACGACTTTCAGGACATGGGTGTTTTAAAGCAATTGGTCATTAAATTTACAGTAAATTCCTATTTAAATTTAATTCCCTATTAAAGTTACAGTAGACAGGCTGGTTCCTCCTATCAGGTTACAGGCATGTGCAAGTTTGGCGCGAGCAGCAGCCAAGTTTCCTGCTACTGTCCTCTCCCTGTACTGTATGTGAATGTGTGTGTGTGTGTGTGTGTGTGTGTGTTACAGCTACATGGGTCGGAGGTGGATTTATCGTGGGCACAGCAGAGGCCGTGTACAACCCCTCCATGGGGCTGATCTGGGCCGTAATGCCAATAGCAGCGACCATGTGTTTCATCATTGGTGAGGTTCCCTTTTAAAGGCATGTAACAGTTTCACTTTCACAGGGGATCGCGTGCATTAAAGAAAATGTGCATTGACGTGAATACTAGTGCCCCTCTGAGGCTGTAATGCTCGTTACACCGCACAAAATGGCCAGAGCTTTGTTATTCTTAGATCCTTATCACCAGAGGGGCAAAAATGTTTGTCCTGAGGGGAGGAAAACAACAACATCTGCCATTGGTTTGAATAATTAAAGAGACCGATGTTTACATTATGTTTTCCTGACAAGGGACCTCTTGTGGTTGTGTGAATAATGCCCTGTCTCAGAAGCAAAGGCAGGGGCATGGCTCGAGTCAAGACCACTTCAGATGAGTCAGAGTCAAGTCCAAGTCCGAGCAGTCAAAACGGAGACCAGTGCCCATTGAATATTCTTCACCCTGTTCACCCTGAGTCTCCAGTGACTCAGTACAGTCCTTTGGATAGAAAAGTCTGAAATGTGGCAGGAACGGGAAACTTCAGTGTAAAAAACAGTATGAAATATTTCCACATATGCGTGCATAAAAGGAGGATGTGTGCAATGAGTCATGCTTGTTACATGGGAAGACATGATGTGGAACTTAAAGGTGTAGTTCACGTTTCTAATCCAAAACAGCTTTTGTCAAATTCAGTGAGTATCTCCTCGTGATACGCTAGCTTTACGTCCTGTGCGTGCGCTGAAAAAAACAGTCCGGTGTTCATGCACAGCCCTGGGTCTGTAGACGGGAAGCAAGAGCCACCAACCCAGGTCGTCAAACACCGACGCTTTAGACGCGTTTCCACTAAACACTTCGGTACAATATGTCACAACTCGTGCTCATGCACAGGACAAACTAATGCTGTGTGTTACTTGCACGAGTTTGAAGGAGCACTGAAGGGAGGGGTGTATTTGTTTGGCTGTTGAGTTCAAATATCAACAAGCTTTCTCCAGAATCACAGAGACCCACAGTTCAAACAATCCACGAGACCAAAACCAAAAGTCCACGATATAAGAAAAGACTATCTAGATACCAGACTTGAGCACTACAGCCATGGGCACAAGTGGCATGACGTTGTTGTAGCACCAC
This sequence comes from Oplegnathus fasciatus, assembly GCA_003416845.1. Classification (NCBI taxonomy): domain Eukaryota; kingdom Metazoa; phylum Chordata; class Actinopteri; order Centrarchiformes; family Oplegnathidae; genus Oplegnathus; species Oplegnathus fasciatus. The sequence goes on along the minus strand of NTHP01000003.1, from coordinate 3,908,021 downwards.
AAAACCTCTGAGGGAAGATGTCAGGGTGGATGGTTGGATAAACAAAGCAAGTGACTTTGACAATGGAGCCCTTTATATCCAATCTCCTACCAACACTGATCAGTGGTTTCTATTAATTATGGCTACAGTCTTCTGCTAACCTCAGTCAAGTAGTTTTAATTGCTTACATTTGAGTAGACCTGAAATATAGAGGTGGCAGATCACTCATAAGTGGCTTTTGTAACGGTCAAATAGGTCATTTTGGAAGGCACTGACAAACAACCTGACGCCATGTCTTTACCTAAATCAAAAGGGTTTATCCCCTGTACTCTTAGACTCAGCTCTACACTTGGCTGAACTTGTCTTGAACTTAAAGTACAGCAGAGGCTGAGAGGATTTCAGTCATTACTGTAGTCTCAGAGTTCCTCTAGCAGAAAATAAAAGTGTACATTTTTACATTTTGGTTGTACTATTAGAAAACATGATAGTTTCTTAATTAGTTTTCATTGTTGGACATTCATTGTTATCTTTGTATTTTTAATGGAAAATCTGAACTACACTATAGCTACTTAATGTTTACAGTGTATGGATTTCCTCTCTCTGGAAACTGCTGAAAGGCCTCCTGGGAAACATAGGAAATTACTTATCAAAGTAGAAGATAGACAAGGCAGGTTGAGAGAAATTGTTTTTCCCAAAACAGTAAATTATAGCACTTCATCATAAATTAACGCTGAAATGCATCACAAACTAGTGAAGCCTAAAAGTGTACACTAACAACACTTGATGGATTTTATTCATGAATATGGAAACATTCAGGTTTTGTGATGTCTTTTGACCAATGGAAACACAGCAGATTACACAGCTTCCCTTATGTCTGGAGATTAGCAGAGGAAAACAACATTCCTCATCCACATGAAAGTCACATGAGAAAAGAAAGATTTATCCTCTTACACCCTGATGAATGCACACTGACATTAATGTGGTTACACATTACACTGTGACACCTCGTTTTGCTGTGTGTGCATGTTCGATATTTATCCAATAGCCAGGGTTCTGTGCAGTGTTTTACTGTGAAAGTGTTTCATTGTGGAGTTTCTTGTGCTTTATGAAATAAAACATTCACATTAAGGGAAAAGCACAGCAAGTCACATATATTTACTGAGTGTGTTTAGGCTCATCTACTGTGTAAATCGATCATGAGACGAGGCGCATCAGGATCTGAGTGGCATACCACTTCTGCTAAACAGTTTCCGGTGGAAAACCCAAAATCTTTTTATCTAACTCTGAAGCCACTAAAGGGGAAATTTAAGGAGAATAGTAGGAATACTTAAAGAAGAAATTGTATTAATTGTTTTGCTAAAAGTTAGAAATCTGTGCAGTCAATCTAATTAATACGTTTTTGAATTCAATTTACTGCTGCTCGTCGTTTCCTTCACTCATGTATGTTGATCTATTGCCTGACATATAACTACCTTGTCTGTGAGGTTGCAGTGGTGTGTGTATAGACTGGGTAAGCTGCAAATGAATTGCCCTTCTGGGGATCAATAAAGTTGTCTGAATCTGAAAAGCTGAATGTTGACCATAATGCCTATAATACATTTAAATGACTAATAACTGTCTTAATACATTCAGGCAATAAATCTAAATCTTTCTATTTCCCTGTTCCGTCATTGAGGTGGCCTGTTCTTCGCCGAGCCGATGAGAAACAATAAATACGTGACCATGATGGACCCTTTCCAGATCAAGTATGGAAAAGTACCGACGGCCGCTCTTTCGCTGGCTTCCCTCATATCAGAGATTATGTGGGTGACAGGAACACTCATTGGATTAGGTAAGAATGTTTCTACGTGTGGGTGTGATGCATTTGATACTTATATGTTGACCCTGGCAGCGGAGCAGCTGTTGATCGCAGCTCTTTGCTGAGGTGTTGAGTGAAACACAAGCCTTTGTCTAATTGTACAGTTGGTCTGAAATAACTCCATCAAGGGAACAAGACCTTAAATCACACCAGTAACCACAGGAGTGATGGGTCTGAGACAGCGATGTGGTTGCAAATAAACAAACTTGCTTTCTAATAATCAGACACTGAGGTAAAGAAAATGCTATTGACTTCTAGATTTGATCTCTTCTCGTACCGCTTTTCTGTTATCTGCAACAAATCGAGTCTGATAGGTAAATCTTAAATCTGGTTTACAGATGCTGTGGCTTTGACCTTGGCGCTAGACTTTGTTCTAATGATAGAAATGTAGGAATTTCAGGTTCAACCTTCAGGTAATTTAGAAACAGTGTCTCAGTGTTACATAATTTGCTCACCAGAGACCACTGACCGACGTTTATTTTTCAACTGTAAAATGTCCCACTCGGTACATATCTTGGTCACAATTCTGTTGAAAACACATTTAAGGGATCCTTATCAAAAACATCTGTTTATGTTATGCGTTTATGTAAATAAATATCTGCTGATAAATTGCTATTAAACAATTAAAACTCTCAAATATCAACATCTACCTCAAACATCCAGGATTGGTCAGGTTATATTAAACTATAAACATACACACATCACATCACATCATTACTTCATAATTTAAGGATCTTTTATCTCTCTGCGCTCACCTCTGTTTTTATTACTGTGCTGATGGCTGTATCAGACCTACATATGGTCATAAATAATAACAACATCAACAAAATCTTTAACAGAATCCTTCATCTTGACATAAAGGATTCTGCCCAGGTCGACGGTTATACGTTTCTGTTACAAGAAACCAAGTGGTGCACCCACCATATCACGTGAACTGATAAACTGATAAGAGACTGTGCTATTTAAAAGACTTGCAGGTGTGACTGTGTAATTTAGTATTGCGACTGCTGAAAAAGAGCGCAAGTTCTAAGCAAACCTTCCCTTGGCAAACAAAGTTTACATTTAAATACATTGAAATAAGGATTAGATAGCCAAATCCTGTCTCGCCCATCCAAGTTCCAGACTCCTTATATGTTTTCACTCCACCTCGAACAGAATAGTAATGTACCTGTAAACAAGAGTTGGTTGATGCATTTCTGTCCAACTGTTCATATAAGAAAGCATATTTCAAGGGTTTATTTGTGGGTTGAGTTTCCTTCAGGATCAGTTAACTTCTAAATTCTAAATAAAATATATAGATAACAAACTTCTATCTCAGTTAAGGTTAGTTAAACATTGAGAGCTTTGGTTTTTTGGTCTTAATAGCATGGCTGTGATGGTCAACATTAGGGTTTTACGTCCTCTCGAGTATATAGACAGTGTGCCTATAACACTGATGTGTATGCATTTAACAGGTGTAACTATGAGTGTGATCCTGGATTTGTCCTATACTGTGAGCATCTGGATTTCTGCTGCTGTGGCCATCACCTACACCCTGATGGGAGGTCTCTACTCTGTGGCCTACACAGACATCATACAGCTCATCCTCATTTTCATCAGCTTGGTGAGTTATTGCTTCTCCTGCTATTCCCTGGCTGTGCCAGAGGTCGTGGATTTTATGGATCATTAGACGGATAGTTCAGCATTTTAGGACAGGCCTATGTGCTTTCTTTCTGAAAATTAGATGAAAATATTGATACCACTCTCATGTCTGCGTGTTAAGCACAGAGCTGGGGGCTTACCAACACCTCTAAAACTCAGTAACTAACATGTTGTGTCTCGTTTGTTTAAACAGACAGGTGAAAACTATTTGTGGTTTTACGGGGAGTTACATGTTGCAACTATTTAGCCCCCTTGCCCGGTACATCTGTGCAGCGTCCCTGCCGACTGCCTGGCCTCCTCACGGCCGGCTGTTGTTCACCAAGAAATAGTTACAGCAGGCAACTTCCTGTCAAACCACAATCTGTCGTTTTTACATTTGTATTTGTGCACAGATTGAACAAGACACGTGTTATTAGTGAGGTGCTGGTAGGTGTATTTTTGAACTTTGGAGAGAGCCACGCTAGCTGTTTTCACCTGCTTCCACTCTTTATGCTAAGCTAGGCTAATTGCACCCAAGATTTATGTAAGCAGGTTTACCCATTTCATTTAAAAGTCTACAGTTTATGCTGTTAACTAGCTTTGAATGAAAGTTCCATTCATTTTAAACAATCTTATTTTGGAGTAAAACTCTGTGTTGTTTAGCCGTTGTGTGCCATGATGAAAAGTCTTCGATGGTGCGACGGTGGCTCAGTGGTTAGCACTGTCCAGTCCAAACACATGCCAATCAGGCGAACTGGAAAGTGAGGTGTGAAGAGTGTGTTAACGCTGAAAAATACAGCCAACCTGAACAGCTATCCCACCTCTTGTATAATGCGTGCTTGGATAGATTCCAACCCCTGTGTCTCTGAACAGTAAAAGCAGATACAGTGAATAAATACATGGAACATCTTGAAACTATTTGGGTGAACAGTTAAAATAACTGAATATGTTGTTTTAAAATTCACTTTAATGACCACTTGTTGCTGGTGGTCTTACATGAGGTCCTTTGTGAACCTTAGTTGAGAAATAGCTGCCAGCTAACATTCTTCCTTTGTTGACGGACAGAAGGCTCTGGTTCTTGGTGTACTGTAGTTTGCTGAAGGTCATTGCGTTTTCTTAGTGGCTGTGCGTCCCCTTCTCCCTGATGAGCCCCGCTGTGTTGGACATCACTGAGACGGCCTACAACAAAACCTTCCAGTCTCCGTGGGTCGGTACTCTGGAGGCAGGAAGAGCCTGGAGGTGGATCGATAACTTTCTACTTCTGGTAAGACTGGACGTGTTCTTATGAAAGAGTCAATGTGTGTTTAACGTGAAGTTTATAAAAAGGATGCCAACAAGGATGTCCACTTACTCACTGTTTTACTAAACCAGCATATTGAGTTTTAGGTTTGGACTGGAGAGGATCCAAATATGAAGCTGGCATCCATGCTTGTTTGTGGATGATATCTTTATTTAATAGACTGTGATCTGTCTTGTGCAATGAAGTGGACTGCACTGCATGTGTTACACAAACATTCTCCTTAGGTTTCATGTTTGCGTGTTCTGCAGAAATGTGAATCCCTCCACTTGAAGTGGCTGTTAAATGGGACTTTAAAGTTTTCTGTAACGACACTAACTTGCAGCCGAGGTCAGCTGTTAATCGTGACACTCTGTAAAGAGATCTAGCTAAATCTGTTAATAAGCTTGGGTGGAGGAGACCGAAGGACTTTATCTCCCAGCATTCCTGAGAGTTGTGGAGGTTTTGAGGGGAGGATGATTGAGCTGCTGCAGCTCCAGTTTGTGCATCTCGTGTTTTATTACATTCAGGTCACAGATAAATCACTTGTTTTGCCAACAGATAAATCCCTTTTTCTAACACCAAAGTCTTACCTTAGTTTTGAAGGTATTTCCAGAATCCTCAGACACTCCCCTGTTCATCTGGATCAAAAAAGAGTTTGTCTGCTGCACAGTGAAAACAAAATGGAACCTGTTTCCCAGTTGTGACTCAGTTGTTTCACCCAAGCGAAGATGGTAGCCAGAAGGGACATATCTTGCTTGATTTGTATGATATAAGAAAAATATTTTAAAAAAATAACATTAATATAGGTAAGTACATGTGATAGTAAAACCTTTAAGTTTGGTGATACATTGAACTGAAAAACTGCTTCTTTTCTGCTGCTATGATACGATATATTCTGATATACGTCTCCTTCTTGATCTCTTTTGTTTTTCCTCCATCTCTACAAGGGTTTGGGGAACTTGGGTCTTCAGAACTTCCACCAGAGGACGCTGTCAGCCGCGTCCTCAGCTACAGCCAAGATCACCTGCTTCGCTGCTGCGTTCATCGTTCCCACATTAGGCATCCCTCCCATACTCCTCGGTGCAGTGGCTGCTTCAACAAGTACGGTTCGGGGACAGAGTATAAAATTAAACTTTTTAATCTTATTTTTATCCTATTTTAATTGACATTGCCTAAAAAAAACTTACACTTGGGACTTAAAAGACTGCAGCCTCATGTTGCATGAATTTAGTGATGGAGATTCAGCTACATCAATCTGAAAAGTTAGAGTTGATTAAAATATTACATTAAGGACTACTGTAGTTACTGTTAATATACTGAACTATTGCTGTTTTAGGATAAAATAGAAAAGGATAAAATAAAAAAAAGAAAATAAATGTGTTCTCACTATTAGTGCCTTTGTGTATGGTCCACACTTTTAACTCCCTTTGACTGGCTCGGTTTATTTATTTTTTTTTTTTTTACAATTTAAGTCTGTAGAGCTGTCAGAGTGTGAAAAGTATTAAAAATAACTGAACTAAATTGAATCATATTAAACCTTGTGCAGGATGTATGATTTTAGAGTGAATCGTTGCTAAATAATTTTGAATCGAACATTTTAGTAAAAAGCTTTAAAGAAATTAAGAAAAAACATTGAAGAGAATTTCACTTGACATGTATTATTATCACTTGTTTTCTCTCCTCTCGCCTGTTTGTCAAACTGTCTTCATGTTCCTCAGACTGGAACTTGACTTCTTATGGTTCTCCGTCTCCGTTTGAACGTAACGAGACGGGACTCGTCCTGCCCATCGTCCTGCAGCACCTTACCCCAACCTACATCTCCATCATCGGTATTGGGGCGGTGGCCGCCGCTGTGATGTCATCCACTGACTCCGCCTTACTGTCTGCAGCCTCCATCTTCACCTCCAACATCTATAGGAACATCCTGAGGCCGCAGGTGAGGAAGGGGAGGAGGAGAGCTGGGGGAGGTGAAGGCCTCCTCGACAATAAGGGACGGAAAATGTTACTCATCAATTCAGGCATCCCTAAACTCTTTCACATGAAGGGAGTCATCTGACTGAATGTAAATTTAAAAAGTATTGTTTTAACAATGTGTCACTGAACTACAATATTTACCAAAAAAATGGGCCATTAGAAAACAAAAACTGAAAACCAGCGATTCTGATAGTTGATTGTTTTGTTTTTTCTTCAGGCGTCAGAGCGGGAGATCCAGTGGGTGATCCGGATCTCAGTGGTGGTGGTGGGCCTGGCTGGTACGTCCCTCACCTTCCTGGACAACAGCGTCTTGATGATCTGGATGCTTCGATCCGACCTCACCTACACCCTCATGCTGCCGCAGCTCGTCTGCGTCCTCTTCTTCAAGATCTCCAACGGTTATGGGGCAGTTTTGGGCTGCGTGGTGGGCATGCTGCTGCGGGTGTTGTGCGGGGAACCGCTGCTTGGGATACCACCTGTTATTAAATTCCCAGGATGCACTTTGGAAAATGGTGTTTACATCCAGCGCTCCCCAATCAGGACCATATGCATGCTATCTGCTGTGGTGGCCATCTTGTTGTTCTCCTACCTGGCGTCTCTGCTCTTCAACAGAGGCCTGATTCCTGATAAATGGGATGTTTTTAATGTAAAAGCTCAATACTCAATACCAACACAGGGTGGAGCCAAATCAGACACTAAGGGCGAGGACTTAAAAGAACCGAATGAGAACAGTGAAATGTGTGAACCTATGTTAGAATCAACATGTTAAATAAGAAATCTTATTTGAAATAGATTTTTATACATTTTCCATCTGTATGGACTTTAAGAACAAATATATGTAATGTGTAATGACATGCAGTACATACAGTATATTTTGATTTTTTTGTATACTTTTATATACAATATTAATGGAAACATCACACATGCTCTTTGTTATTATAAGAGCATTTTCTCTGCATTTTTTTGCAGCAGTGATAAGTTCGAGCATTGACGGATTAGAAGACAATCGACCGCTGGGCACAAGCATGTAAAACGCCCTCCACTCACTTCGATGCAATGCTCACTGTTGTTTCACGTCTTTTTGAGCAACATTTTGCAGGTTAACCATAACTCCAATGTGCTGCTGTTGATTGAACTTTAGTTTCTTGTTCATGGGAGATGAAGGAGGCTTGTTGAAGCCCTCCTCAAAGCTTCCACATATTATACACAATGCTATAAGTAGGTGCACACAATTTTTATAAGAAACCATTAAAGAAAACCTGTGGTGGAGGTCATATCTTCTTGAAGCAGATACGCAGTGGTCAAACATACCAATTTTGATGTGGGTTTACTGTACTCTCGGTATGCATGGTGCAGCTCTATTATGTTGGAAAAGATCATCAAAAATACAATGAAATACCAGATCAGACTTGGTATTGGCAGGCATTCAAAATTAAAAGAATCGGACTGAGATCAGGAGCAAAAAAACGTGAATAAGACATCCCTACATTTGACTGAGCTCTTTGAATTTTCCATCCATCTGTTTTTTGACGCTTATCTGGGGCCGGGTCGTGGTGGCAGCAGGCTAAACAAGGTAGTACAGACGTCCCTTTCCCCAGCAACATTTTCCAGCTCCTCCTGGGGGGATCCTGGGGCGTTCCCAAGCCAGATGAGATTTATCATCTCTGCGGCGTGTTCTGGGTCTACCCTGGGGTCTCCTACCAGTTGGACGTGTCCGGAAAACCAGATCAGAGGCCTGAACCACCTCAACTGTCTCCTTTTGACGCAAAGGAGCAACAGCTCTACTCCGAGCTTCCTCCGGATGTCTGAGCTCTTAACCCTATCTTTAAGGGTGAGCCCAGCCACCCTATGGGGGAAACTCATTTCAGAAAAATCTGAAAGACAAATAAAAGTCACTTAATACAGATGCTCTGGCTAAGGGGCTCCACTAACCCCTTTGGCTCCAGGGCGCGTGCCTTGTAGGCTCATGAGATAATCCATCCATGCTTTAAATAAAAGTTTATATTTGATGGCACACCACTCTACTTTAGTCCTGATTTCGTAGCAGGCTTCAGCATTTAAAAACAATGGCTGTCAAAAGTACTGTTAATGTCGAAACCAAGGCATGACCAGTGGTTAATATTACTGACATACAGCACCACTACTGAATGAATACAGAGAAAAACCATCAGGGCTGCTTTAATAACCCAGTGACCCAATGAGGTCAACTGATTTAATTACGGCGTACTCAGGGCAAAACAGATTACATAGAAACGAAGGGGCTTCAGTGAGCTGATGTTTTTAATATAATCAGTTCATTTAAAATAAACCTCCTGTCTTCATCGCCATTCTTTTCTTTTCACATGCACATTATTGTTTTGCTGTCTTGAAATATTCTGAGTTTGAGCTCTTTCACTTGAAACACAGCACCCACAATGCCATATGTCTTATTATATCACTTTTGATGTTTCAGACACTATATGGCAGAGGGATCCCTTTAAAATGCTTTCTGGCTTTAATGCTCATTTTATTCACAGTGTAAATCATCATCAGCAACATGAATTGAATATTAAAAGGGGAGTTCTGGTATTTGTCAACCTTAAATAATATTTAAATTCCCAAGAACGACATCAGGATCAATGTCAAGAACGTTAATCAGGGAAAGAAGCAAAAGCCACATCTCTCCTATAAATTTCGATTCAACACAAATCATGTCAAACACAAGGATTCACAGGGGACTACTTTCTGTAAGATGCCTGTGCTCCTAACCCTGATCGATGTCATTCTCGCTGAAGTCTGCCTGTCCCAAATCTCAGGATGGAGATATTGATGATGGATAAAAATATGTGGATAAGATCTAGGTCAGCAAATACTTGAGTTTCCCTTTAAGTGCTTGGACAATATTTTAGGCTTTAAAGACACAGAAGACCTTATTTCCAAAATAAGATATCCCACTATTTTCTACTGACTGCTGGCATAATTAAGCACTTAATGGGTTAATGTTGAAGTCTGAGGTAATGAAAACACTTATTTTCATGAGGACAGAGGCATTTATGTTTTGAAAATATAAAAATATGTATGGATATGTAGCCAAACATCAAACCCTTTACTTGTTTAGGTCCACAGGACTAAACCTGACTCCACGTGTGTCCTACAAGCTTACGATGACACACAAAAATAACCCCCCTCTGTTTAATAATTCAACACGGGACTGTGTGGCATGCCGGGGCTGTGACAGATGTCCGGACTGTCCGCCCTCCGTCCCCGATGATGACCGCGTCAAACTAAGTCAAGTAACAACATATCAGTGTGGTATTATAAGAGGTGACATCTCGCTCCTGACTTGTCTGTGTGCCAACAGCTCTGGTGGAACAATCGTCCCACAGGACACAGTAACACAGACTGAGATAAAGGTCTTCTATAATAAGACTACACAAGCAAGTGTTGCTGTGAAAAGGACGCTGCTCTGTCTGTCTGTCTGCTTCCTGTGTCCTTTGTTTGATGGTTAAGTTGGTGATGAGGTTCAGAATGAGAAATCTCCAATATGAGGTTACTTTGACCTTGAAATCAATTTTTTCTTTCTTTGCATGTTAAATGAATTCTTGTTTTCATTATTCTGGTAAAGGCCCGATGTTCCCCTCACGCTGCTCTACCACTAAATCGAACTTTTGGGTCCTTCATGAGCTTCCTATGAGCTGAGTCTGGATTTGCGTGGAGCGTTTAGTGTTTCATGATGGTTTTAAACACTGCCTCAGAAGATTTTATACCCTAACAAGAAGCCCTGTAAAAATAACAGTGATACAATAGAAACATAGTACCGTATCAGCATCAGCCAGGGATGTAAATAACTATCTGAGCACTTTACTATTAAAACTTTGAGTTGATGTTCAAAAAAAGGCAAGAGTTTAGGTGTTACACCCAGGATTAGCTGGACCACCAAAGAATGTTTTGTGTACGTGTGACTGTGAACTATAATTTCTTTTTCAAACAGGTGTAAAATCTGTAAAAGCTTCTCTCACCTCGGAGATCTGCTCTTGTATTTCTTCTCTTAAGGTGAAGTAAGTAAAAGTAAAAACACATGGACATCATTAAAGTTGACTTTTGTTTTTTCTCTATATCAGACTGAACTTACAACTTAATGTGATTTGCTTGATGTAATCTGTCACAATTCACGAGTTAAACTCGGGGGTGGTGGTGATGCACACGCACAGGTATACTCAGGGGTGGTGGTGATGCACAGGTGCTCTTAGGGGGGTGGTGATGCAGCAATCAGGGAATGGATGTAGTGACACCTGCTGGCCGTCTGGTCATACAACAGTGCACCAAGTCAACGTGAGAGATATTTAGCTGACACATTTATCCAGGGTGAGTTACAATAATCCCAGTTTATACTCCTACATCTTTATAAAAAAGTTAAATCCAGCAGAAAGCACAGTAACGCTGCTGTACACATGAATCACTTCTACAAAACACTGCAAATTTTGCAGCACAGCCACTTGTTAAGAAATTCAGAGAAGTTGGACGCGAGTCTGATTTCCTGCATGGAGCTTGTATGCATTTCGTTGCTCTGTACATTCATGTTCAGTGAGGCAGAAACTAACGAGTATTTTCTCAGTTCTACTGATTTCTGTTTTGATGAACAGAGTTTTTCATCGAGAAAATATCAAACATGACATTTAAGTTAAAAGAGCCATTTTTCTCAATTTCTTAATGCTGTTTTGGCTGCTGATCAGATTTAAGTAAAAACACTAAGTACTGTTACAACAATATGAAGCAAACACAGTATACTTGATCATTTCACAGAGCTGACTAAACTTAACAGTTAACAAAATTATCAATATTCTGTTAATTGCCTAATTATTGACTAGTTGAGGAAATGTGAACGTAGAGAGGAAAAATGCAGATGCAAAAATGATTTGCAGTTTCAGTGCCACTGATGAAACATCCCAGACTGCACAGACACATTATTACATCGGTACACGATTTATTTTCACACAGTCAACTTTTAAATACTAAACGATAAAACAATCAGGAGGTGAATTTCAAGGCTGATTCGACACTCGACCACAGGAAACTGCTGCTGCTGCTGCTGCTCAGTCCTCTGTGGGTTAAAACGTTGAAGCAAGTTACACATTAGGCCACGCCCCAATCACTGATGTCACAGCAGGCATCCTGGTGGCCTGCGTACACTAAATAGCCGCAAGGTCCCCGGTTCAGTTCTGGCTGGGGACCTTTGCTGCATGTCATTCCCTTCTGCGTGGACTTACTTACACGATTCAGTGGTTGATTGGTGCACAGAAAAGAGAAAGGAATCACAGAAATCACAGCATGTCATGCATCACAGGGTTTGAGGGAGTGAGAATTTTACATTTGCTTCAATGTTGGGGTGTAACAACATTCAGAAAATATTACATTTAAACATATTTCAGGATACACTCCAGGAACAGCTTACTCTTGTCAGTCTTTTCAGGCTGGAATACAAGATCTAACGCTTTGGGTATGCTGTATCTTAAGTTGCCGGCCAAAAAAACAAATATCTATCACGTTAACCAGGTTTGGTGCACTGCTGTATGACCAGATGACCAGCAGGTGTCACTACATCCATTCCAAAAAAACAAAACCAAAACAGCACCCGTAAAATGCTGGACTTTTAACTCCTTCCATCATTTGCGCAGCCTTAGTCAGTCTTTTGAAAAAACTGAACGTTAAGTCTTTGTAGGACCCTGACAGTGCCCTCTCTTCTCCTTACAGCCCTTATAGAAGAGGGGGAGGAATTTCGGCGCTGTAGGTCACGAGGGCGCTGATGGTGTTTCTGCTCCACTTTTTTTTGTGGGGTCTAGAACGGTTCCTTCATACATGACCTTGTTCTTGATGCCGTCCTGGATCATCCTCTGCTGCACACGAAGCTTAGCGTTGTTCATCCTGCAGTAAAACCTGGAGAGGGAGACACGGCATGGTTTCTGTTACAAACGAAGTAACTAGAAAGGAAACTGCAGCAAGAAGTGAGCAAATGTTAATTGCTGGGTGTTTGATAAGTGTTTGAAAGTTTTTCTTTCAAGTATCTGTTCGGATCTGAAAGTGCAAGACAGACAAGAGAAGGACGAAGTGTCAGTCAACATGAAGACCTACCAGGACCCGAGTGTGACGAGCATAAAGCCTGCAAAACCCACGTCAACAGACCTCTTCACCCGACCTGTGGACAAAAAGGACAGACTGAGGGTTAGAGGGGTACACAACATTTCAGGGTTCAAGCAAACGTTTCCCTTACCACGTGAAACAACTTCTATATGTCGTTGTATATCATGTTTTTTAGTCCAAAATTAACCTCTTTGCAAAAGCTTATATTTCTCTCAAAAGGGACGTGTTGATTTGTTAAAGACATCAAAGTTAAATTACTGAAATACAGAGTTATGCAAAAGTTCAGACAGACCAAGTTTTTGCAGTTTGTTGTGCAACAACACATTAAGTTCAATAAAATCTACAGGCTTTCTTTAATGCTAAATCAATACAAAGGCAAATTTCAATACAAACTTCCCCTTAGTTTATTATATGAGGTACTTTTCCTCTCACATTATGGACAAGACAGACTCCAGCGACAGCGCATCTGTACACTCACAGGCTGTTGCAGTGATCAGCCGTCCTATTCATTCTCAAAACCCTGTTTTGGCTGGAAAAAAAAAAAACTAATGACCTAAAAGTTGAGTGACAAATAAAACAATCCCTACATGAGCAAAGGGGGAAAAAAAACACTCAAATAAGACTCACTCGTGCCCAGAAAGTGAAGCAGGCCAGCAGTCAGTGAGCCCCCAGCTCCGTGCAGGATGGCGTCTCTGGCACACGGGGTGTTCCGGACATCCAGAATCCCCAGCAGCTTGAAACCCTGAAGGACAGACAGACAGACAGACCTTGAATGTGACTTCTCTTCTCTTACATTAAGTGATATAGAGACCTACTGTAAATTCATACTTAAACACAATGGACACTGAATGTGCACAATCATATCAATCATTACAAAGACTCATACCACCTGAATCCATAGTTATTTCACACACGCTTTGACATGACTTTGTTTTTCATTCTTGTTTTCATGAGTGTAGTGTATTCTGCCTATTTTGTAGGCCCTGTGTAACACTGTGTGCGTTAGTAGTAATGTATATTGTGTTTATGTTGTACAGAGAGCAGCCAAGGCAGTGTTTTTCAGTCATCATTTAATGTGCAGAACAATAACAGACCCTTAAACTCTTGAATCATGACACTTAGAATATCCTCACATTCAAGTACTATGAGTACTGTATACAGTCCTTGTTTTCGATTCAACTGTTTACACATTGTGGCTACAACAAGCAAAACTTGGCTTGTTTGGTGAATAATCTGTAAGCCGAATTTTTCAGCGGGAGTGTTTCAGAAAAGCTTTTCACTAACCATCCAAGTAAGCAAGTCAATTTCGTTTCAGGGCACAAGTTAACCTTTAATTATCAAATATTCGAACGGGATTTGGTTTGACCAACTCTTTTCTGATAATCTCATAACCTATAATCCAGCTAGCTTTACTGACTTACTGTACTATTACTTAGATTAGCTAAAAGTTTCATTAAGGTAACACTACTCCACCATGAGCAGCTGTGAGAACTTTATGAATGAGTTGAACCGTTTCCGGACGTTGACGCTGCTGTTGACCTTCTAAAAACTGGAAGCTAACGAGCCTCTTCCATTTAAAATGTTTCCCTCACTTGAGGCACTCACCTTGTTTTTGCTCTCCTCTTCCTCTCCCGCCATTGTACCACTGTGTTTGTCCACCCGGCGCAACGTTTACACTCACTTTATCTCGCAACACAACATCACGTAACAGATATTTTCGTAATCACACTGGCATCAGCGCATGCGCCATACGTGCCGAATGAGTCCGTCAGCTATTCATCGCCGACTCGAAAAGAGCAAACGGCTGATTTATAGTTCCGATATACAAGGTGACACCAGGTAAATTCCGTGTGCTGAACATACATGTGGGATTTTAAAGGTTCATGTTTTAAAAAAATGTGGGAATCTAATGTTTGTATTAATGTGCATTTCTCCCCTTTTCAGTATCTACTACTTCAAATCTCCTTTATTTCTTGCTGTTTCCTGTTTAGAGATGCAGTTGTGTTGCATGTTGCACCAAAAGAAAACTAAAGAAAGTCTTACTGTAATATATTATAGTATGTATGTGTGTTTGTATTTTACAAATGTGGGGCTGCTTAACACAGACAGTCTGCTACGTTTTATTTTGATATTCTAAATACAGCTGGGCTGCTGTCTGTGTCCACTCTGGGATCCAGGTCACAGATGTGGGGAAAGAAGCAGCTGATGACATTGAAACCCCAAGGTTGAATTTCAAGAGGGTCTGCTCTTTTGTCCCAAACAGGAAAACTGAATCATACTGTGTCACTTTAACCCATTAAAAAATAAAAAACAACCCTTCATTCTCCAAACAACAGGATCAAAGTCATCAATGAACCATGTCAGGAGGAAGTCAGCGTGTCACAGTGATCCCACACTGATAAAACAGGATTATTTCACCGGCAGCAGCAGATTACTGACAGTCTTCATCCTGCTGTGTGGTCAAAATGGATTTCTTGACCAGCAGGCTCTTCTCACAGATACAATAAAAGGCTTTAGGAGTCTGTAGGATGTTCAAACTGGAGATTTACACCAGTAAATATAATTATTTACAGACATTTCCATTTGTTCCTGCATATTGCTTATGCCTATAACGTCATAGTAATGGTTTTTAATTTTACCATTGAACGTATGCACATCGTGTACAATTTCTTTCCACTGCGCCAGCATGAGATAGTGATATACTGTAACGTAATTATTATCATATTCAGAAAAGTCCGAGTTCCCATACCGGGAGTCGAACCCGGGCCGCCTGGGTGAAAACCAGGAATCCTAACCGCTAGACCATATGGGACTTATGCGCGCCAAAGCGTGCGCCTGTTGGAAGAAATATTCTTTTTCTAAAATACATTATAAACGTTACAGACCATCCAAATTGGAATTGAATTATTATACCCTTTCTCTTTAAAATAAAATAAATCATGCTTGATTTTGGGGGGACATTCCCTCCACCTGTGAGTGAAATGTGATTTATTGGCAATATTTATATTCAGTTACGACAATATCAATATATGTGTATACTGTATGTATGTGTATTATCCAGGTAAGTCTGTGTTCTGTAACAGTGGATAGCCTATTCTGATTATTCTAATTATTGGGAGCTACTCTTGATCTAGACTAATTCACATGAAATAGTAGTTCAAGATACACAGCAGTATAATTTATATTAAATCCCAGCTACTGTTTCTAGGCAGGTTTTTCATTCCCAGCTAAAGTGATAAACATTCCTCTTTATGTCCCGTTAACAACTTCGAAAACATGTTTCATCCTTGAAAATCTGTGTTATTTTATTGTAAACTATATTACAATAACCTGTCCTGTTATGTTAGGGTTAGGATTAATGTTAATTGATCAAGCTTATTTCATATCAGCATCAAATTATTTCATATTAGACCGCGTGACTTCTCCTCGTTGCTAACACACTAATATTTAAATGTGATATATTCAGTCACTGTGTGGTGGATACTCTGGGACAGCTGCTTTGCACTTGCGGAACCTTCGTTTCCGATTTGTTGACAACCGGCGCGTTTAGCTGTTACATCCCAGACGCTTCCCCCGAAACAAGCGAACTCATTCAAGGGTTTGTGGCAGGAGGTAAATAAGTCTAACAAGTGCATTTATTTACAAATACGTCGCGGAATT
The DNA here is from genome assembly GCA_003416845.1 of Oplegnathus fasciatus. Taxonomy (NCBI): domain Eukaryota; kingdom Metazoa; phylum Chordata; class Actinopteri; order Centrarchiformes; family Oplegnathidae; genus Oplegnathus; species Oplegnathus fasciatus. Next base: position 3,891,534 of record NTHP01000003.1, on the reverse strand, counting down.
TTTCATATATGTTCACTTAAATATTATTATAATGTCGGAATATTGATGTTGGACTTCTATGAGCATTTTCCGTGCAGTTGTTTCAGTGATTGGCCGCAGTTAGCTAGCATGCTCGCTCGGTGTCGCAGCTAACCCTAGCTAGCTAATCACCCGGTGTCACGGCAAACTCGAAGCAAAGACTCGTCCTGACTTTTTTTATAACTGCTTTAACTCATTTTTACGGTCCAGGAGTCTTACAGAAACTTATCCTTTCTTTTTGTAGGTCCTGTGTTAAACGTTAAAAGATGTTTTTGACCAGATCGGAGTATGACAGGTAGGTGCAACACAAACTGCTTTGTCATTTATTGAACGCTGCTCGGTGGGAAACTTCAGAGAGCACATTTATGTTAAGAGGTTGTCTGTAGAGGCAGTTTTTAATTTTGACTGCTCAAGAACATCTAGAAGCACTTTGTTTCCATCCCTTGTTGTAACTTTGTAGCTGTTTGCTGCAGGTAGTCAGCTAACAAAGAGTCACTCCGCAACAAGTTAGTGTGGTTTCACTTTCGGTATTGCTATTTAAAAAAAAAAAACTCCTTTATTTAACCAGGAAAACTTAATTGTCATTAAAATGTGTTGTTCAGGAGTCTCCTACTCAAGATAGACATTTTAAATGCTCTCAAAGTGTGCTTTTTGTAAATGTTGATTCTAAACACTCACAAATAAACACAAACCAAACTTAATGACTAATACTTGAATTTGTTGGCAGCACAAATTGTTTTTCAGCAATGTTAAATTGAAACCATTATTAATAATTCATGTCTGTCTTCCAGAGGTGTGAACACATTCTCTCCTGAAGGAAGACTGTTCCAGGTTGAATATGCCATAGAGGCTATAAAGGTGAGTATTACATACTGAATCACTTTAGCTGACTAAAGCTTTGTTCAGACTGCCAGCCCAAATCCGATTTTTGGCATGTCCAGATTGTGTCTGGATTGATTTTAGAAAGTCTGGACAGCAAAAAACCACATGAAATGCGATTTTTGAGGTGGTTTGAAATTCCGATTGCGATTCCAATCGGATTTTTACAGATGCGTCTCAGTCTGGACACTCTGGCCGCTCAAATCAGATTTCTCGCTGCACAGTGAGGCCCGCCATGACTGTAGCACGAAACATCACAATGTATACCAGCCTACACTGCGACTTGACAGCTTGATTGTTTGGAGGGTGAGATGATGGATCTCCATTTCTCATGCTTTCGCATTGGAAAGTTAGTTACTGACGCCTACATTGTTACCACAGCAACCCCTGCAGATAGGTTGCTGATGTCTGGACACACAAATCCGACAATCTGTTTTAAAGATCTGATTTGAGAAATAAATCTGATTTGCCTGCAGTCTGAACAAAGCCTAATAGTCTTCTTCCTCTGTGTGATAACGTAAACTAAACTTGAAAACAAGCGTCCACCTCAAAGCTCATACGTTTTCTTTGGTCCGGCCTCGCTTTCCCAGTTGGGCTCCACGGCCATCGGTATCCAGACATCAGAGGGGGTGTGTCTGGCTGTGGAGAAGAGGATCACCTCTCCGCTGATGGAGCCCAACAGCATTGAAAAGATCGTGGAGATTGACAGTCACATCGGTAAGTGGAAAGACAAACTGAATGACACAGTGATATTTAAAAACCATAAAAGCAACAAAATGCTAATTCAAAAGTAGGAATAAAATGGATTGAAAGTAATCCCAGTGCTAAAAAGGTGACTATTGAGTAGCTGCTTAAATATTTTACGTTTATATTTTATATTTATATTCATATATATTTTAAAAAATGTTTACTAGCTCTTTGTTTTCCTCCAGCTAAAAGTTAGCATTCAGTGTGAGTTGTATTAATACATTTTGGGTTGACCTGAGGGCACCATATTACAGTAGTTGAGGCTACACATATCAAAAGCACAAGTTTCTCTTAAACATTACAAAGAAAAGGCCTCATTTCTGTCATGTTGTTTGAAAGATAGGATGCTGTTTCAGTCATATCCCTTTCATGTGACTTAAAAGTCCAGGGGCTATGATTACACCCTTATATCTTGTATAATAATCCCTCAGATAACATGGAATGACATTACGTCTCTCCCAGTTTGACTGTGCTGATTGTTGCTACAGCATGTGCAGAGCCTGCAGTTTCTTCATCTTCTGTCTTTCTACCTCACAGGTTGCGCCATGAGTGGCTTGATAGCCGATGCCAAGACTCTAATTGACAAAGCAAGAGTGGAAACACAGGTATGAATGCTGAGCACGATGTAATATAAGTAGGTCACTGCCCTTGTGTTTTACCTGCGATTAATCTGCATATATTCCTCCTCAGAACCACTGGTTCACTTATAATGAGACAATGACGGTGGAGAGTGTGACTCAGGCTGTGTCCAACCTGGCGCTGCAGTTCGGAGAAGAGGACGCTGATCCCGGTGCCATGGTCAGTCACACAGCTCATCGCCGTGCTGAAATACTCATCTATTCAAACCTTAAACCAATGGATTTTTTAATGTTTGATGGTGTTTGAGTAAATTAGCATTAACCTGCATGCATCTCTCTCTGCGCTATTCATCTATACAGAGTCGACCATTCGGTGTGGCACTTCTGTTTGGGGGAGTTGATGAAAAAGGACCCCAGCTGTACGTAGAGATTACCATTTGTGCACCTTACATACTGGACATTTTAAACAGAAGCATGTTCACCTTTAATTCTGACTTCCCAGAGACTTAACCGTTGTTTGTTTGTGAATGCAGGTACCACATGGATCCATCAGGAACCTTTGTGCAGTGTGATGCTCGGGCCATCGGCTCGGCGTCAGAGGGAGCTCAGAGCTCTCTGCAAGAGGTCTACCACAAGGTACCGACCACTGCTATTTATATTTAACTGGAACATTAGCTAAGCAAATTGTGATGTTTATAAGCTGCTTTCGTGTGTGTGCGTTGGTAAATTGTTTTTTAAAGATTTAACTAAATGAAATTTATAGGCACAGGTGGTCTAAAGTAAAGGAAAGACATCACCAGGATTGAAGAGTTGTATCTTTTCTGTTTGTCCCTCTCTTGCTGGGTAACTGACAGTCCATGACATTAAAAGACGCTATCAAGTCGTCCCTCACCATTCTGAAGCAGGTGATGGAGGAGAAGCTCAACGCCACCAACATTGAGGTTTGTTCCTCATTTCTTACCCGGCTTTTGAATACTTTATTTTAATAGTGTTTGTAGACATTTGAAGGTTGGCTTTGTCTGTGAAATGTCTCGTTGAACCACATCAGTGCTTGTGTTTGAAATAAGACGTGGCCACAGCAGTTTTAAGTTTGCACAGAGTTTAAATCCACAGGTTTCATGCAGGCTTTCTTAATCTGTGTCTCTTCTGCAGCTGGCAACAGTAGAGCCTGGGAAGACCTTCCACATGTATTCCAAAGAGGAGCTGGAGGATGTAATCAAGGACATCTAGAGCAGAACAGACTTGAAAGTCTTGGTTTGAGTTCTGGGCAGGAGAGGACGTGGAAGCATACCTGGGCTGAATGTCACAACACAACCACAACTTTCCATCAGCACATTCTCGGTGCTGCATTCTTTTGGATTGCATAAGAAGTTTCTCTTTGTAATGTGCTAATTAACTTCTTGTCTCTCAGTATCTGTACAACTCTGTACAAGAATCTGACCAGCGCTTACAACTGAGCGGCAGGAAAACAGTTGGGGTGGGGGGGTATTTTTTTGTTACGAATCAGTACAATTAAACAGTTGTATTCAGAAAGTGGTCCGACTCTTTGCAATTTTTTGTGTATTTCTTGTGTTCTTGTTGTTTCGAGTATGATGGTTAAAAGCTGGGGACTAAGTAAACTAATAGACTAAGTGCTGTACTCAGTAAACACTTACACATCACATCACAGTGGCAACATCACGTTACACAGTGGTAGAAAGGAATGTTTGGGTTTAACAGTGGGGTCTGAAAGTCTGTCCACTACCAAAAAAGATTTTTGTTTAACTTAACAGAAACATGTATTGTAGGGATTTTAAATGCTGACCGTGTAATTGCAAAGTAGTTGTTGCATGTCATCCCCCATCTCTATCTCCCCTTGTTTCCTGTCACCATCTAATAAAGGCAAAAAATGTCTCCCAGTTGATAAAATAAATTAAAAGTCCATTTATTTTACTCTTCTATGTATCTTTGACTAGCTCATTTAATTTTTCAACTCCCTTTTTTTTGTTTTGGGTCTTGGAACACACAAATCATTTATCAAAAAAAAGTATTAATTATAAACAGAACAGAAAAATAACTAATTTATTAAACCAACTAATTGATTGTACTAAGAAAAAAAATATGTTTCATTTTTTTTAACCAAGTGATTGTGGGTTAAAATCATAAAGCTTTACATTTATTTTTACCCTCCATTTTGTTGCTTAACTAACAGTATTATTTATGATCTGAGGGGTGATCAGTTATATTTTTGTCTCGTCTAATAACTTTTTCAAAGTTTCAGGGCTCCATAATCAACTAAAATAATGGCTAAAATGTCATGAGAAATTTCAGGGCTTAGTAAAAGTCAAAAGTAAATAAATCTTTTCTGGGAAAGAGTCTATCCTCCTGACTGTTTGTTCTGGATTTGTTCTGGTTCTTGGAATCATTAACAAATTCAAAGAATAAATTCTCCATATTAGAAAAAAAAAGTTTTCCTGGTCTCTGCGCGGCCTGTCCGCCAGAGGGCACTTCAACACCAGAGAACAGAAAACATTTGACATCTCATTTGAGATGTCCAATGAGATTGCAGGTTATTCTGGTCCTGACCAATCTTCTGCCGCGGTGGATGGGCCGTCATTGAAGATGCATTTGGGGATGAGGGGGGCACGCGGAGCCAAGTGTTGGGACAGAAGAGTTGCTCGCAGAGTCCAAAGTTGGGCAGCCTCCTTGTAAACATGATGATCCCCGCATCTTGCATTTTGGCGCTCGGGTTGCTTTCGTCTGCGCTGGGCACAGATTCCCATCAGGGAGAAAACTCTTCAGATGTGAGGAGGCTGCGGAGGGAGTTTGGCAGTGATGAGGAGCGACACAGTTTAGAGGAGTCGGAGGTCTCGAAACGCAGCGCAGGGCTGAATGAACAGACATGCACGGCTCTGCATGGAGCAGCAGAGTCGACCCTGCAGAACAACACCCATTCTGTAAGTGACTTCTTTTTAACCCGCCATTAAAACGTTCAACTCTGTGAAGAAGTGAAGCAGTCTCCTGAGCTGCAGCTGGAGTAACTTCAGCCTGTGTGTGGTCACTCAGCACATGGAGCTGCTCATGATGTCCAGACTGTAAACAACTTCAACACATTCTAATAGATCAGTTAACACCAGCTTCTCCAATGCAACCACATGGATGCTTCTGTAGCTCTGATCTGACAGCTCTGTGTACTCTGAATGAGGAGAGAAGTGGATCCTGCAGTAAAGCCATCTGCATAGATAAGAAGTGAAACGATTAATCGATTAATTGATTGATAGACTTTTAATCTGCAACTATTTTGGTAATAGATTTCTTTGTAAAAGTCTAATTTTCAAGTAAAAATGCCAAACTTCTGATGGTTCAAGCTCTTCAAAATGTTAAATGGTAATAAAGTGATTATATTTGGGTTCTGGACAAAAAGCTATTTGAAGACGTCCCTTATAGCTGTAGGATATTGTGATGGGCACTTTCACAGACCAAACAATTAGTTTATTAAATAAATAATCTGCAGAATAATTGATAATGACAAATAATAATTAGTTCTAGCCCTCATAAAACTCTCTTAATGTTCTCTCCTAAACATTGTTATAAAGGGTTATAATAATGATCCATTGTCGCAGTTTAATTTTCTCAACTAATGGTGTGGTCTTTAAAATGTTACAAAGTAGTTTGTCCAGGGTGACATCTTCAAATAGCTTGTTTTGTCCAACTAGCAGGTAGAAACTAAAAGATATCCAATTTAGGGCCGCAACTAACAATTAGTTCCATTGTTGGTTAATCTGCCAGTTATTTTCTCGATTGATGGTTTGGTGTGTAAAATGTTAAAAACTAGTGAAAAAATGCCCTTTACAATTTCTCCAAGCTCAACAAAACCTAAATATCTTCAGTTTATTGTCCAAAAGCAGCAAATCATCACATGTGAGAAGCTGAAACCAGAGAATATTTGGCAATTTTGCTTGAAAAATGATGAATACGTTATCAAAATAGTTGATGAGTAATTTTCGGTCGATTAATCACTGAATCATTGCAGCTCTAATCCAATTTACCAATACAAAACAGATAAAAGTAGCAAATATTGGAGAATGGAGAATCTACTGTCAGAATAATAGCTGATTTATTTTCTGACGATTGACGCATTGTTTCAGCTCTATCTGTTACACTGCTTTTTAATAGATCTGAATTAATGTAGGTCATCAGTCCAGGTCAAATCCATTAGGTCTACTGACTCTGGGTTATCACACTCTGATGGACTAATGCTGCAGCGTGAATGGAGAATGTAGCTGCAGAAACTCATAAACATTTAGTCCGGTAACAGCAGGAAGAGTCAGGTGATGCCTGAATGTTGATGTCACACCTAAAAGATCTTTCACAGACCGGTGTTTTGATCCTCTTTCATTTTGTACCTGTGATCCAGATCAAATGAAATATCTCTTATCTTAACCTTGATCCCACATTATAAGAGACCACATGACACCTTCTGTTATTTTAGTACTGAACATGTTGTAATAGGAAGCACAACAAGAACGGCCCAGATGTCCAGAGGAATGTTCAAGAATAACAACTTGGTCCGAAGCTACAGAGCTCCACAGGACAGTCTTGCTGTTATGTGTGTGTGTGTGTGTGTGCGTGTGTGTGTGCGTGTGTGAGTGATGGAAGGAGTGGACGTTACATCATTTCTGTGGCTCAGACACCTGGACTAGCTTTTGAGCATGAAAATGATTCGGCGTGCTCACAGAGAGCAGACTCCTCCCGTCTCCTTTGGGCCTTTCTCCCTCACAAACATTCCCCGTGTTTTTTTCTTGCTGGACTCGATCTGAGCGCCAGTGTGGACTCAAGTCTGAGTTTTTCCTGTTATCAGATCTGCAGACAAGGTAGCGTGAGCATTTAGAGCAGTAGTATACGCTGTTTGTGTAATTCGGCAGACCGGACAAGTCTAACCTACTCCTACGCTTCTTTTTCTGCTATTTTAGGCCTGATAGGCTGCACAGGATGTGTTTTGTCAGCCAGCCCAAGCCATGCCTCATTTTCTCTTTTTTTGTATGTTTGTGTAAGGTTCATTTAGCCGACTCTGTCTGGTTTACAAACTAGCTTGCTCTTTCCTTTTTCTTTTTCTTTTTTTTTTACTTCTCCTCACTCCGTCCCGTCCTCTATCCCCTCTGGCCAAAAAAACGTAGAGAAAAAACATGCTCTGTTCTCAGGGTGAAGCGTAACTGGGTCGCAGCCAGCTGTTGGAGCAACAAAAAAAGCAGCAGAGTTGATGTTCCACATGGTGAGAGAGAGAGAGAGAGAGAAGGACAGGGGAGGAAGGGAGACAGAGAGAGAGAGAGAGTTATGGAAAGTATGGGTTTGTTGATGTACACGGAGAGACATCCAATAAGATCAACAAACTAGTGAAAATAAAGAGGCACTTGTAGACTCAGAGGTAGACTTGTGCTTCTCATCTTGAGTCATAGAAGGTGGAGAAATGATCAAGTATGTGTATAATCTGTGTTTACATTTAATTACATCCACCAGTGCCAACAGTCGATTAATGCACAGAAAATCAACAATTTTCATAAAGTCGAGATGATT
>NTHP01000003.1:3869416-3883679 GCA_003416845.1 Oplegnathus fasciatus | reverse complement strand
GAGGCTGCACTTAGGCACAGCTAAATGCTAATGCTAGCATGCTAACAAACAATGCTGGCATGCTGATGTTTAGCAGGTATAATGTTTGGCATGCTCACCGTGTTAGTTTAACATGTTAGCATGCTAAACATTAGCACCAAACACATAGCTGCAACAGCTGAGGATTATGGGAATAGTATTTGTTTTGCAGGTATTTGGTCGTAAACCAAAGAACTGGACAAAGTGAATGTTTTGACCTGATGATGGCGCTAGATGAAATGTTAAGGAATCACCAAAGTTATTACAATTCATCCTGACGGGAACATGAATGTGCGCACCAAATTTAATGGCAATCTATCCAATAGTTGTCGAGACAAATGAATGAACAGATCAGAAAATGATCGGTGTGGTCAGTTGCAGTCCTCCACTTCTGTTCTGGTCTTCTTGAACAATGATAATCGAATGGACATTAATATGACCCAGCTCACATCTCAGCCTACAGCATCCGAGGATTGGTCTATACAGCTTCATGTGTTAGATCGGAGTCGAGAGTGCTTGACCTCCTCTTTCTGAAGTTTTATGTGTGTAAACACGGCTGAAGCAGAAAGGTTAAAGCCCAGAGCGGAGGGAATAAGGAGCTCATTGTGTTGACCTCTGAGAGAGGACTCCACTGTGCTCCCACGCACCAACACTGTGTATTACTGAGTCTGCATGGGTATTTATGTGTGTGTTCATGTACAGCAGCCTGTGGGATACTGCAGCACTGTTGTTCACTTTTGAGAGTTGAATGTACCGACACACTGTGAACACCAGAGATTCATGAGTTGAGGTGCAGATGGAGCTTAGAGGAGTCTTTTCAGAGCAGATGTGAACCTTTAAATTCAACACGTGATACAGCATGAGGTCATGTCTGGTTTGTGAAGCCACGTCCAACCGGGTCAGACATTTATCTCTTGATTTTTATTTTTTTTTGCTGACTAAGAAGTATCTTTTCTTCTCTTCACCGTCTCCTTCTGCCCCTCTGTTTTCCCCATCACAGAACAGGACAGAGTAACATTTACATTGACTCCCTTTTCCTTTTCCCTGCCACATGATCCTGCGGTGCCCTTCTCCAGTTAGAGAAAACAGCAGTTTTCACTCAGACACAGCTTTCTCAGCCTTTGCTTCAGCTGACCTGCTTTATAATGCAATTGTTGATTGTTTGGGTTTCAGTCCCAGTGAACTGTAGCCGGTCAAGTCAGCATTTGTCCAGTCAGGGTCTCAGAGGAACAGATGTGGGAAACACCCCGCTGGTTAAATCTAACACAGGTGTACAAGCAACTGGCAGAAACATTTGCTAAGGCCTGATCCTGAAGACGATACCCAACATGAAACCTGTTGACCTGCAGTGAACTTGGTGGCCAGATTTTTAACATAGTTTCTGCAGTTCTTTCAGTACCCTGAAAGTGGCTGGCGTGCATCTTGTGTGGTTGTGCTTTTTTGATAATTCTTTCCCGCTGTTCCTTTCTCTCTATTCACATTCTGATTACGCCCAGATTAAAGGCTCCTCTGTTGTAGCGTAGGAGTTTATTGTATAAACTCCTACATACAATATGGTGTAGCCCAACGGATTTTTGATATCAATGTATGAGTTTTAAAAATCTGATGACTGAGCTGTACTTTTATGTTTTTTTAATTAGCAAATGTCAGCATGCTGACACGCTAAACTACACTGGTGAACGCGGGAAACATTACCTGCTAAAAATTCAGCATGTTGACATTGTGAGTATGTTAGCATGCTAATGTTAGCATTTAGCACAAAGCCCGGCTTTCCCTGACTACACCGTCCCAATACTTTATATTATGTTTCAGTTTCCTAACTCATATAGCCGAGTATTTCAGTTGAATGTTATTAGACACTTTTTCTTAAAGGCATAATTAGAATTTCAGTATTCATAGTTGTGTAGTCTCTGTCTTCTGAAGCGAGATCTACAAATCAGCAACATCATTCACTGACATAATGAACACATTCTAAAAAGCCAATTAAAGACACATATTACGAGTCATAACCAAGAAATGGCGTTGTTTATCTATATAAAAGTGGTGTCACCTGTCACACTGCTGTTGAGCATGATAATTATTGTAGAGTAACACTATGACACGTCACCAGTTTTGTGAATGGTTTGTACGTCTGTATGCATTATGCATGCATGATTGAGGGTGCACAGGAAAAATGCACACATAAAACCAAATAACTACGAAACTAATCATTTATTTATCAAACAATAAGATGCCAGAAAGCCTCCATAGAAGCACAGGAGAACCTGCAGACTGAGAGAGAGAGAGACAGAGCATGCAACCAGTAGCTTTCTACAAGTTGTCATTCCTAACCTGACACATGGTTGTTAGAGGGTGGGGTGCAGTTTGATGCAGTAGCCGAGAAGTGTAATAAATATAGGTTCTTGAATGTTAAAGCATTGAACTGGATGATTAAAATACAATGCATGCATTTCATGTCACATTCAGGGATGCACAAAGTGTTTCTGAGGGCCGCCATTGGCCTGTGGGCCGCACTTTGAGAAACTGCGGTTCACCCACTTCTTTAGTTACAACTGCACCACAATGACTTTGACCCCTGACAGCTCTGGTGACAAACGTCAATTAGTATTAGTGAAACTGGACTTGTGTGCATCCAGACGTAAGCCCTGCTTAAAGCTCAAGTGTGACCATAACACTGGCATTTAACCCACATCCACAAGCCATAATAATGTTTGACTTTTTAAGATCTTTTTATTTGGAAAGTACGCCTATTACATAGAGGAAAAGGGAGAAAAGCAGTAAAAATGGGGGAGAGAGAGAGAAAACTGTCATGTAACAATGTTCCTTGGACAGATTTGAAGCCGAAACACTGCTGCTTTAATGGCGGGACGGGACACGTCAGGCTTCACATTTTTTAACTGATCAACAGATTAACCAGATGACTGCAGAGGAAGGGAGGAGAAGCTGTCAAGCAATCAAGTGATCGAGAGATGAAAGAAAGATGGATGCAGCCAGGGTGTGATGAAATGATTAATGTAGAGGAGAGATGGAAAGTTGTGTTCACACACTTGGACAGTCGGGGCAGGCCAGTTTCCACTGGCCACTATTTACAAGGAGTTTCCAGCAGGCAGACCTGGCCGGCTCCTGTGGCTTTATAGAGCTGTATGCAGACTCTCCAGGGCTGGGCTCACCTTGTAAACATCTCTGCCCTGCCAGCAAAAGAGAGGAGGGGAGAAACCTTCCTCAGACTCTGAGCTGTGGCAAAGTACATTGCTCAAATGACCAAACACTTGAAAGTCAGTCTGGATGAATAGACTGGAATGTTGTTTGCAGTCAGAGCACTTGTGAAATAAAAGTTCATGTTTAAACTCTTTCTACTCATTACCTCCAATATTATGTAGCACAGTTTTTTTTATTTTATTTTGAACTTTAAATCTTCCATAGGTTGAGAAATGTATTAATAAATGTGTGAAAAGTGAGGTATACATTTTTGTATTTTGTTTATTGTCAGAATAGAATACTTTCAGTCTACATTTACTGTATGTGTGTGAGTATATGCATGTTCTTGCTGTGCTCGGGTCAGGACATCAGTAATTGTCTTGTTCTCTGGCCCCAGCTTTGTCATTTAGGCAGGAATGTAGGTCACACACGCAAAGTGCATCCAAATGGCCGAGTTACTTTGGACAGTAAGGACAATTCATTCTGTCCTCTCGGCTGCCGTGTGTAGTGCTCAGCGAGTGATGGAAGCACACACAAACTCTCTTTGTGTTTTGTTTATTTCAGACTGAACTCTAGACTCTTGGGTGTGTGTGTGTGTGTGTGTGTGTTCTTCACTCGGTGTCCTGACACAGTATTAAGCAAGCAATATCACATCAAACTCAAAATAAAAAAATAATCCGACGTGGTAGTCAAGAAAACATTTTGCTAGAATGACTCATTGATTGTTTTCTAAAATTTTCCACTTTGCTTTTCTTTTCTTTCATTTCAGTTTACCTTCAAAGTGAGGACCATGGGTTCGCTGTCACTGGCCTGGGTGGGAGATGGATCAGGGGTGAGTTTGTTTAAATGTGTGAAAATATATGACTGTAAATGAAAAAAAAGACCAAGAGAGTCCAAGATGTTGCACAGTTTGTTGTGTAATCCCTGCCCCCCTCTCCCAGGTGCTGCTGGTCTTGACGACATTTCAGGTGCCGTTGTTCATGATGCGTTTCGGTCAGTCTAACCTCTACAGGAGGTGAGGAATGCCTGATGGTTGATAGCACGCTAAACAGAAATGAAGCAGTAAATTATTTGTCATAGCTGTGGTCTGGGGGTCTAACTGCAACTTTGTCACTGTGTCAGTGAAGACTATGGGAAGACGTTCAAAGATGTGACTCACCTGATCAACCACACCTTCATCCAGAGTGAGTTTGGCATCGCCATCAGCCCCGACCACTCTGGCAAGGTGAGCCGTTTGGGGAAAGCAAAAGCCTGTTACTCCTTTTTTTTTAAAGACTTTTCACATACAGACCCTGCTTAAACATTACATATGAAGGATCTTCCCTTACAGCTCCTCTCTGTGTTTGGTTTCAGGTGATGCTCACAGGTGATGTGTCAGAAATCGGGGGCGTCAGGCTGTTTCGCTCACAGGACTTTGGCATGACCTTTGTTCCAACTGAGCTGCCGTTTGAGCCCCTCATTCAGATGCTGTACAACCCTGGAGACTGCAACATACTTCTGACGCTCAGTATCACGGTAGCAATGTTCATGCTTTAGACCAAACCAAACCTCAAATCTTAGAGTTTTTGTCAGCAGTGTAGAGTTTAATAAACTAAACTAAACTGGACCTACCTCTCATAATTGGATACTTGACTTCTATTTCAAGCTACTAAAGTCAATTAACACTTTTTTACTGATTAAGCCATTTTCCCCCCAGTTGGACCTGTGGCTGTCTGAGGACTTTGGTGCCACCTGGAGGAAGATCCATGACAGTGTTTGTTTGGTCAGATGGTGAGAATTGTCAGTTTTATAATAAATTATGGTACTGAATATGTAATGGAACCTTATATTTAAAAAAAAAGGCAGGGTTATTATTAATAGGTCCTTCCACTTGACAACCCTGATTTCAAGCTTAATATGTTAATGCTACAATACTTTTTACACAGCCGAAGTCGTACAAGTGGAATTAGCAATTGCTGACATTAAGTTTAACATAACAAATGGTGTGTTNNACAAGTTTGGCGCTTCACCCACGAGTAGAACTGGTTGGGTTGTGCTGAACATGCACGATATTATAGGTTAACTCTTTATGATGCATTTAACTTTACTGTAGTTCTGTTATAATGCAGAATAAAGTGAAAGCGACTGTTTGCTAGTGTAAAAGCGGCACACTCTGTAGTGAGATAATCCCTAACTAACTATAAAGATCCACATCTGCTGTTTCTCAAAACCGACATATTGGCCCTATTCGGTACTAGAAAACAAAGCCCTGATACAGAGACATGATTGTTGTACTCTGCATAAGGCAGAATGCAAGGGATATATATATCTGGAAAAATTATAGAGCCACTCCTGTTCCTCCTTTGTCCCCACCTCCCACCCTAATAATTTTCATACAGTCGTGTGTGATTGGTTTACAGTGAAAAAGAAATAGTCAAAGCAGGAAATAAAACACTGTGAACTGTCCTCCACTGACAGGGTGTGAATGAGCTTTGTCCATGTTTGTTTCCACACAGTCTACATGTACATCTTTGTTTTTTGTGTATGTGTGTTCTTTGACCATTGTTGTTATTCCAGCTGTCTTTCCCACCACAGTTTGAATCACTCTCCTGACTCTCGTTTCATTTGGGGACCGGAGTTCACATGAGGTTGTGGTGTCAGCCTGCGGTTGTTAGCGCTGCATTGTGGGAACATTGTGATAGCTCTGCGTGACCACAGCTGTCATTTAGGCCCCAGCCTAAATTGACTGCAGAGCGAGGGAGCTGAGGCTGCTGTCAGAGCGAATCATGACTCAGCAACGGCATTCTTATTCAGCCCACAGTCCTTGAACCAGCAGAATCTTTGCAGTGTGAAAACCTTCGTCCCCGTTGGCAGTGAACAAAACCAGAGAGGTCTTGGAGCATAGCCCGGGGGTCGATGTGCGCCTTGCTCACACAGCACTTAGAAGGAACCACAGCCATAATCTGTGATCTCTACAAATTCCAAAAGTGGATTTACATCTGAACTCAGACAACTTTCAGATGTTAAAAAAATGTGAGCACAATTAGATCTTTCCTTCCTTCACTGCTTCTTTTTCTCACACACAGGGGTCCAAAAAACAGCATCTACTTTACAACAAACTACAATGGATCATGCAGTAAGTGAAGACAATATAGTCACACATCAAATTCAGCAAAACATCTGGTAACCCCACTTTCTTTCTGTTAGATGACAGAGGAATGTTGGAGTTGAGGAAGACAGCAGACTATGGTCGAAGTCTCCAGACCATTGCAACAAGAGTTTACTCCTTTGTCCTGGGAGGGCGCTTTGTTTTTGCTTCCATCATGACTGGCACGGTATGTATGTGTGTGTGTGTGTGTGTGTGTGTGTGTCTTTGCTTCTTTGCCTTTATTGCTTCTAAGAGCAGAATGTGTGTGTTTCTGTGAATCTGCCTTGCTCTGCTTTTCTGATGCACACAGTATCTTTATATGTGCACTTGTGCGTGTTCCTTCACACATTCCTGTGTGTGTGGATAATGTTTCTTTATAGACATAAATGGTAACAATACATATTTAAGACAGCCAGGAATGTTTTTGTACAAATGGTACTTCACTCTGCATTTTATGAGGCAAAGACTCAAAGGGTCAGTTCACTGAAATTACGAAAAACATATTTTCTCACTTATCCCAAGTGGTATCTTGCCATTCAAATTTTTTGACCCCATTTAGACCTGTCATTAGCATGCGATCTGTATCTGGATATCCTATCTGGATAAAGAAAAACACATGTTAATGTGAGGTGTAAAAAAGTATGCGCTGTGATCAGATCAGCCAGACTACATCTGGAGGTGGTCTGGCTCATGTTGTGATCAGATCTCAGCCAGGTATGAATGCGATCTGTACAGCGTGACCACCTTCTGAAGAAATGTTGGCTTAAGATACTAAAACTCCACCATTTTTGTTGGCCAGTCCACCTGATGGGCAGGCTCAGGAGGTAGAGCAGGTCATCCACTAATCTGAAGATCGGCGGTTCGATCCCTGGTCCGCATGTCAAAATGTCCCTGGGCTAGATACTGAACCCCAAATTGCTACCGAAGGCTGTGCCATCAGAATGTGAGTGTGAGAATGGGTGAATTGTATGTAGCGTAAAGCGCTTTGAGTGGTCGGAAGACTAGAAAAGCGCTAAATAAGTGCAAGTCCATTCGCTGGACCCGCCTAACTAATTTGCATATTGAGGTCTGATCATAATGCGGGCAGAATCGAGATAACAAAAGGTCTGCACAGGTGTAAATGCACAGGCTTGTGGATCGGACATCATTGTGCAGATATTTTTCATCCAGATACAGGTCACATGTTAATAGCAGGTGTCAACGGGACCTTTGTTTTTATATACTTAAGATTTGTGCATATTAAACAACAACCCCATTATCATGCAGGTGAAAGGAATTCTGTTTGTTCTTTCATGATTTTGGTGTACTGACCCTTTAAAATAGCATATCTGCACTTGGATATACAGTTGTGTTCAAAATAATAGCAGTGTGTTTAAAAAAGTGAGTAAAGCTCAAAATCCTTATAATAGCTTTTATTTCCATACACGCAAATGCATTGGGAACACTGCACATTCTATTCCAAATCAAAACATGAAGAAAAGATTTATCAAATCTGTTATTACTTTACAGAAAGTGAAGAAAAAGGAATATTAGGCTGTTCAAAAAAATAGCAGTGTCTGCATTCTTCTTTACAAACTCAAACATTTACTGTATAAACTGAAAAATGCTTGAAGATTTAGCTTTCCTGTGAATCACTGAACTAATATTTAGTTGTATAACCACTGTTTCTGAGAACTGCTTCACATCTGTGTTGCATGGAGTCAACCAACTTCTGGCACCTGTGAACAGGTATTCCAGCCCAGGACGATTGGACTACATTCCACAATTCCTCTGCATTTCTTGGTTTTGCCTCAGAAACAGCATTTTTGATGTCACCCCACAAGCTTTCTATTGGATTAAGGTCCGGGGATTGGGCTGGCCACTCCATAACGTTAATCTTATTGGTCTGGAACCAAGATGCTACTCGCTTACTGGTGTGTTTGGGGTCGTTGTCTTGTTGAAACACCCATTTCAAGGACATTTCCTCTTCGGCATAAGGCAACATGACCTCTTCAAGTATTTTGATGTATTCAAACTGATCCATGATTCCTGGTATGCGATAAATAGGCCCGACACCATAGTATGAGAAACATCCCCATATCATGATGCTTGCGCCACCATGCTTCACTGTCTTCACAGTGTACTGTGGCTTGAATTCAGTGTTTGGGGGTCGTCTGACAAACTGTCTGCGGCCCCTAGACCCAAAAAGAACAATCTTGCTTTCATCGGTCCACAAAATGTTGCGCCNACCTCTTCAGCACATGTCGTTTTTTCAACAATGGGACTTTGCGGGGGCTTCTTGCCGATAGATTGGCTTCACATAGGCGTCTTCTAATTGTTACAGTACTCACAGGTAACTTTAGACCTTCTTTGATCACCCTGGAGCTGATCATTGGCTGAGTTTTTGCCATTTTGGCTATTCTTCGATCCATTCGAATGGTAGTTTTCCGTTTTCTTCCACGTCTTTCTGGTTTTGGTTGCCATTTTAAAGCATCTGAGATCATTTTAGCTGAGCAACCTATCATTTCCTGCACTTCTTTATATGTTTTCCCCTCTCCAATCAACTTTTTAATCAAAGTACGCTGTTCTTTTGAACAATGTCTGGAACGACCCATTTTATTCAGATTTTCAGAGAGAAATGCACTGTAACCAACATGTACAACATTTGCTGCCTTCGTCCTTAAATAAGGGCCACCTGTTTGACACCTGTTTTTTCACAGAATGAATGACCTCACTAATTGAACTCCACACTGCTATTATNCCCCTTTCAATTAATGATTCAATTACACAGAATCAGCAGCATGCATGTCATGACTGTTGGGTCTGTTGGTTTTCTATTACTCTACTACACCTACTAGTAAATTATTTGCCATGTAGAAATATAATTTCTACCAAAAACAGTGATTGATCTGGTTAGTGATGTTGGACTGCTATTATTTTGAACACAACTGTATTGTCGAAGTTAATGAGCTGCATCTCTCACATTTTTGTGTGTTCTTCAGTCTTTACCCCAGTATATCGTGAATGGAATAATGAATGTATAGCAGCAGATCCATACTTCCATATTTCTGTTTACACTATAAAGGTGCAAAGGAGCAGTTATCACAACACTTTCTTCTAATTCTTATGTTTGCGTGTGTGTGTTAGGGTACGGAGCGTATGATCCACGTGTCAGTGGACGGAGGTGAGGTGTGGAACATGGCTCAGCTTCCCACAGTCAACCACGAGCAGTTCTACTCCATCCTGACAGCCAATCAGGACATGATATTCATGCACGTGGACGACCCTGGAGGTCAGAACCATAGAGGATGCTGAAAGTGATGATTGATGTGGATGATGATGATGTTGACAATGTTGGTAATTACTGATGATGCTAATGATTAACGATAATGTTGATAATACAAAATACAGCACACAGCCTGCATAGGCGTCCTTGAAAAAGGTCCTGAAGCTGCCGAAAGTTTCTCAGTGTGGATCAGTAAATGTATCATTTGTTACGGGCCGGCTCTGAGACCATAGCATATAAGGGACGCACACGCAAACATTGAAAGACAACACAGCAACAACACACACAAGCCCTGGCAGATCTCAGCCGTCACACAGAGTAAAATCCAAACCTATGTGCTGTGTGTGTGTGTGGTTGTGTGTGTGTGCTGTGTTGTCCAGACTCCGGTGTTGGAACCGTCTACGTGTCAGATGACAGAGGAACCGTGTTCTCAAAGTCTCTGGAGCGCCATCTTTACACGACCACAGGAAGTGACACTGACTTCACCGCCGTTACTTCACTCAGGGGAGTCTACATGACCAGCGTACTCACAGAGGGTGGGTCAACACACTGCGTGATATGTACTGTACATATTTGAGAGTAATCTTTTGGTTATTTTTTTGTCAACATTTTTAAATATCATTTTATTATCTTTTCATTGGCATATAAGCTGCATTTTATCCTGAAGTCACACATTAATGTACAGAATGTGCGAAATTTCAGCATCCAAGCATGAGTCAGCTGCTGCAAACTGCAAACCTTTCAATGCAACAAGTTGATAATATACCCTCCATTATGGCTATCTTTGATCTTCTCACAGCATAGGTTGTGAAAGCAATTTTTTTATTATCGTCTGCAGTCTATGAGCTAAACGTGCAAAATATCTCTTGGGATCCTGACAGTAATTGAAATGAATGTTACTGACTTTTCATTGTGTTGTTTTTGCAGATGGTGCAGTGGAGACAGTGATCACCTTTGACCAAGGAGGAAAATGGCAGACGCTGCGCAGACCGCAGAACAGCCACTGTGACACTGAGACCTCTACAAACAGGCCTAACAGAGTGAGACACACATAGATACACATAGATTTATATACATTATATTTGAATATATACATTTGTATTGTGATGTATGTGTGATGCATGTATTTTTCATTACGTCTGGAGTGTTTTATGTATGTGATTAGGCTCTTGTACTAATCTGAAATATAACCTATTCTATGGAACTTTAACATCAACATTAGACAGTATGTTAGCTCCAACAACAATAACAACCTGATTATTGTGTCTTAACAGTGCAGACTTCACATCCACGCCTCCTACAGCACCACCATGAAGATGAACGTCCCCATGCTGCCTCTCTCACAGCCCAGTGCTGTGGGCCTCATTCTGGCCCATGGTAACAAACCACAAAGATCTCATCTTGTTACCCAGAATCACTTCACCTCATGGTTAAACGTCTCATAACGCCATTACCCTCTGTTTCTCCAGGCAGCGTTGGAGACGCAGAGTCAGCTCTCTCCCCTGACGTGTATGTGTCTGATGACGGGGGCTACTCGTGGCTGCTGGCTCTCAGGGGCCCCCATCATTATGCTATAGTGGACTCTGGAGGGCTACTGGTGGCTGTGGAGCACACCAACTCACCTGTCAACCAGATCAAGTGACTATAACTACTAGACGATGTGTTTATCGTAGTATTGTTTTTATTTTTAGCTTTTTATCATTTGTCACTTTTAGTTTTTATTTATGGACTCTTTTTTTCCCCCATTCTCCCCCACCCCTACACCCTCAGGTTTTCAACAGATGAGGGGCAGTGCTGGCATACCTATAACTTCACCAGTGACCCACTTCACTTCAGCGGTATGGACAGTGAGCCCGGCTCTCGCTCCATGAACGTCAGCCTGTGGGGCTACAGGAACGACTTCAGTAAATGGGTGGTGGTCACCATAGACTTCAGGAAGCTCCTCACCAGAGACTGTGAGTATGTGACTGTGAGAGAATACGGGTGGTGACTGGTTGGTGTAACAGGAAGTACTTAGTCTGTGTGTATATATGTATGTGCAGGTACTGAAGGGGACTATGTGCAGTGGCTGGCTCACTCTGCAGACCCCAGTGGATCTAATGATGGCTGTGTGCTGGGCTATAAAGAGACCTTCTTACGCCTGAGGAAAGACTCGGTCTGCTGGAACGGGAGGGACTATGCTGTCACTAAGAAGCTGTCCCCCTGTCCATGTACAGTGGATGATTATCATTGGTATGTTTTTGTGAATACCAAAATAGATACCGAGTTACCTAAATTAAGGAACACCACCAATCTAATGGATTTTAAAGGAATTTTATCACAATTTCATCACGTGGTAAAGTTTTCCAAACCCACAAAGCGATGTCTGCTTTGCCTGACAGTGACTTTGGATATTACCGGCCAGAGAACAGCTCAGAGTGTGTGGAGCAGGAGGAGATGAAGGGCCGTCCTCTGGAGTTCTGTTTGAACGGGACCACCGAGCAGCTACAGACCAGTGGGTGAGGACGCCTGTTTTTATCATGGATCTTTTCTCCCTCTTTCCTTGTGCTTCAGTATCTCCCTCCGTTAGTGGTATGAATCTTATCTTTAGTTTACCAGCCGACTTGTCCTGCCTTGTGTCCTTTTCATAGACTGTTGTCTTGCTTTTCATGTCTCTCTGTCTCTCCTGACATTTAAGCTACCGGAAGATTCCAGGAGACCAGTGTGAGGGAGGTTTCCAGCCAGACAGGAAGGAGACAGACCTGAGGCGTATGTGCACCAGCAACGCCCTTTATCCAAATTCTCTGGTCAGTTCTGCTCATTCTGAGAAAGCGACTGCGTGGGCTACAGGGTTGGAAATTAACTTTTTAAAATGTTAACATCTACCAGCCACTGACAGATAAATGTTCAAATTCACCAGCCACTCGATAGTAAATCGTTATTTTGCGTCTGAAATCTACCAGCCACTTTCTTATTTTACCAGCATTTGGCTGGTGGCTGGTGCTAATTTCCAACCCTGGTGGGCTAGCTACACAGTAGAACATTATCTACCTGGTTAAATGCATATTGGGACATCCTGAAAATCAATAGAACTTCCAATCTTCGGCATGATCAGCACTGAAGGTGTGAATAGGTTATCCACTGTAGTAGCCGTGTGACATGAGCCACGTTTCCAACCAAATGTAGCGCACATTTTAACTGAATTTCTAGAATGCATCGAGATATATAGTTGGTGACGCTATTTTTACGGTCGGTTACTATTAAAGCATTGCAGCAGAAGACAGTGCAGTAAGATAACGTGATTGAAAGATGGAAAAATGGCATTTATGTTTGTTTCCTGCACAAATATGAGGAAGGTTACAGACTCCTCATCGCTCCACACAGATCTGATGTTTTCATCTGCCGTAATTTTTTGTCTCTTCAGTGGAGCTGAAGCTTCAATGGACGTCTAAGTCACATGCTTCATGTGCGTCATGATTTATATGATTTATAAATCTTTTAAGTGTGTTTCCGTTGCACAATTTTGCTTTCAGCGACACACAAACTATTCTACCTCAGCCAAGCATAAAAACTTTTCGGCAATATTTTGCCTTTTTTTTTTTAAAATTTCCTGCGTTTTCACTCGTTTACGGTCAAATTTAAAAAAACAAGTGGATGGAAACACACTTATTATTACAAATCTTAAACACACTCAGATCAAGCTCAGATGACCTGATCTATATCACTATTGTCAAGTTTGTTGGTTTTTTTGTTTGAGATCCTCAGGCTCCTTCATTGGTGCACATGGGATTGTGTAACCAGCTGCAGTGTTGCAGGTCCTGATGACAGTGATACAGTTTGTCAGGGTTCAGCAGGATAATCTCAGTTACTGTATATGTTTAAGTAATGATACCCCACTCTTGCCCAATCATTCCATGTGTGCACATCTACAGCTGAGAGACATAAAATCTGGTAAATCTTTTGCAATGTATTTTCAAAGGATGTCATTTCTTCCCATTTTCAGCCATTTCTGTTTCTGTAACTCTTAACAGACTGAAAACAGTTCGCCGAACACTGCTGTCATAGTGATGGTTGTCATAGCGATCCTTCTGATGAGCGCTGTTGCAGGTGTTTGGCTGGTTAAGAAATATGTCTGTGGAGGACGGTCAGTTAACTATGTTCACACACACACACACACTGAATACACACAAATAAACACTGTACATACTGTATTTCAACTCTGTCGTCTAATATGCACGTCTGTCCTCATCAGGTTCCTTGTGCACCGATACTCTGTTATGAGGGAACATGTTGAGGCTAATAAAATAGAAGGAGTCGATGATATTGACACTCACTACATGGAGACAGGAAAAGCACAGTACAACGAAGACTCAGATCAGGTATCTGATGCTGTATAAAAGGCACTATTATTGGCTCAACTTTGTGATTATCTATTAACTAATATGAGTTGTTTGTGTCTCCCCACAGGACCTCTTAGAATAAGGTGGACATTTCTCCCCACTCAAAGGCTCTTCAAGACTAAATTTAATGCAGTCTGTCATGATGCCTGGGCACTCCTGTTGCTCCCACATGCTGATTAACATCTTCTTCTCACTTCTCCCTATCCCCTGGTGGCTGGAGGACTCAGCAGCAGCTCACATCGCTTCCTTGTGCCAGTTGAGTCTCCCACAAAAAAA
>NTHP01000003.1:3840676-3861771 GCA_003416845.1 Oplegnathus fasciatus | reverse complement strand
TCCGCACAGTTTCGGTGTCCCTATTATCTCCTAAATTTGTTTTGACCTCCCTCCCCACTGGCCCGTACCTTAATTGCCCAGCCCTTTGTTCCCTGTACCACCACCCTATACCCAGAGGCCGCCTTGAAAAGGAGCTGCGAGTCCTCCAAGTACCCAGTTATGGCTCCATGTTCTAATTTTTGTCCTTCCTCCCTCTGTAGATATGTGGAGGTGTGGTCAAAGCAGGGCTGGAGGCTGGCAGCGATGGGCCTCTCCTGCAGACCCCCTCCCAGAGGCGACCCCGGGAGCCAGACGATGGTAAGCAAAACAGCCTGTTATATGCTCAGGACAAGACCTGCTCAAAATGCCGGATTTAACTGTTCAAAACCTCTCCAGACTCCCTTGAAGGCCTGCCACGATCTGCATGCAAACGGCCCAAACTGGATGTTACTCTGGACGAGTGGGACCTCTCTGGCCTGCCCTGGTGGTTTCTGGGTAATCTCCGTAGTAACTACAGCCGCAGGAGCAATGGCTCCACTGACATCCACACAAACCAAGTAAGAAACCTCATGTGTTGTTAGAAAATTAATCTAATAACATCAGTAACAGCTGGTTCAAGCTTAAAGAGACCTAAAACAGACTTAATTACTTGTTGGCAAATGGCATAAATTGGAGTGTAACAGTGGTGGTCTGACTGATGTGTCAGCTGTCTCCTGCACAGGAGGAGGACACGGCCATTGTGTCGGACACCACCGACGACCTCTGGTTCCTGACAGAGGGCGAGAGTGAACAGGTGAGCGTGGAGATGAAAGAGGCGGCGCTGGAGGAAGGGAGCGGAGGAGAAGGGGAGGCTCCACCTGAGGATGATGATGGAGGAGGGAAGGAGGAGAAAGCAGATCGAGAGGTAGGAGTGTGTTCAGGACTTTGTTTTCATTCGTTTCAGTCAGGCTTGTGCCAACCAATAAAGTTATTAATTATTTATTGATTTTTTTTTTGTAAGAGAAATAAATGTATTTATTTAGAGTGAGCATAATGTTATGAGATGTTTGATCAAATGTCTTGTACATTTATCCAGATGCAGGAGGAGCCTGATGAAGACTCACAGTGTCTGAGCGATGACACTGATACAGAGATCTCCACACAGGTTTGTATCTTTTTTTTTTCTCACTATATGTTGCAGTTTTAGTTTGTTGTAGATTAAAATTTTAAACTTTGTATCCACCTTATCCCTCAGGATGCGTGGCAGTGCACAGAGTGCAGGAAGTATAACACACCTCTCCAGAGGTACTGTGTCCGCTGCTGGGCTCTACGTAAGAACTGGTACAAAGATGTCCCCCGACTCGCCCATTCCCTTTCTGTCCCTGACATCCCAGCATGCAGCTCTCTCACCACCCATGATGAGGAAGATGACAGCGACACAGGCATTGATGTCCCAGACTGCAGCAGGACAGTGTCTGACCCCGTCATCCTGCCCTCCCACTCCACAGCTGACCGACCACTGCCCACTATGGGTGTGGGGAAAGGCAAGGGGCCTTGGCCCTCCAGCTTCCACAAGGATGAGCAGCTCTCAGAAGGGGAGAGTCAAGAAAATCTGGGCATGGAGGTTGAAGAAGTTAGGCCTGAGGCACTGTTGGAGCCTTGCAAGCTCTGTCGAGTGCGACCACGCAATGGAAATATAATACATGGACGTACGGCTCACCTGCTAACCTGTTTCCCATGTGCAAGGAGGCTACACAAGTTCCAGGCTCCTTGTCCAGGATGTGGGAAGATCATTCAAAAAGTTATTAAGATATTCATCCTCTAAAAAGCAGCCACACACACATCTGTCAGGCTCTGGGGACTTAAAAAAATATAACACACATTTTCAGGCACATTCAACCATACAGCTGCATGCACTCTGGTACATCTCTCTGCTCGTAGACACACACACACACACACACACACACACACACACACACACACACAAAACGTGCACCTTACCCTTAAAACCTACACAGACAGACACAAAGTATAGCACTTGGTGAAGCTTGCTCTTGGTTGCATGATTTATTTTGCATCACACTGCCTCTGAAGTATTGTTAGATGAAACACAAGAGTTTGTCATACCAAATGTTTGTTTCGGTGCCACAGTTAAATAACGGATATACAAAGGCAGAAGTATTTATTTATTTATTAGACGATCACATTGGAGTGCACAGCTTGTGTGAGCTGATTGATTTCATGAAGGCTTGTTTTTTCAGGCTATGTGAATTTTTTTTTCATTGGTTTTTGTATTGCATTTTTTTGAATGGTGCCATTTAAAAACTAATATTGCTTGCCTTAGTTCTGTTAGTTCTGTTTGATTTTCTTTCTCCATAGATTCACTTCAGTCATCTGAACAAAAATGGAAAAACCAGTGCAGGTATGTAACTACAAGCATATTTCCTTAAGCATCTTGTATGCCATTTTGTTTTTCTTTTTTTCAACCTTTTTATATCCCTTAGGTAATGTGGCTCTGAGATTTGAGTTATGAAGACAACATTGAAGGAAGAACAGGAAAGAAAGTCTTAAAACCACAATTTTGTTGTCAACAGCTGCAGCTCCATGAAAGTATCCTCCTAAGCTTTTCTTTTTTTTAAAAAAAAAAAGTCTTCTCAGCATAAGTGAATGTAAAATACAAAATGTGGTGGCTTAAGTCCTGTTTCTCTCAACATAGTATTTTAAAACATAGAATTGAATTTAACCTGCTTGAGAATGCACAGCTGAAGTATTTACTGTAATTTCCTCTCGAGGTCGTAGGTAATTTGATGTTAATGTGTATTCAATATTCACAATTGCCAAACCTCTGATGACAGTTATGCCTGCAGTAAGTAATGTAATATAATTGTTGGTTAATGTCTAGATATTATCATTCAGGAAGGTTACTTTACACCCCATTCCTGAACTTATGATAAATGAACAATTTCTGTATATTTTGTATTTAATTTATTTATGAATCTGTTTTAATTGTTTAGATGACCTCCTCTAATGAAGCAGAAAAAGGCTGCTTTTGTTACAGAGTTCTAATGTGTAATTTACAGCAATTATTGTTCTGAAAGATATACAGAAAGCCTTTAAGGAAACAAGTTACCAAATGTACCCTCAGTGAAGATGACTGCATAGTACTTATTTGGAGTTGGGGGTTTGATTTAAGCGTTACACTGCCATGTAATAACGTTGAACTTTGATTTGTATATTATAGATTTTATTTTGATGGTTCTGCATTATTTGAAGATTGTATTGCTGGAGCACGTAGATGCTATTTACTTTCGGTGAGCGTGTGAGCTGTCTGCAAATACAGCATGCTCTACAATGCTCACAAGTAAGATGTCCAGTGACAGTAAGCATTTAACTCTTTGCTCTGTTTAGCATAGAGGGAATATCTTCAATCTGCTCTTTCTCACTTGCGCTTAATCTTTCTGCCAGCAGGTGGGGAGAAGTCTCAATATTGTATCTGGTGCCCACAGAAGCTGTATAGTACCAGTAATAACATGTAATGCGTATATTGAGCATGCCTCCTGTCGTGACTAGAGCCAGCACTGAGCTGGTGTGAGAGCTATATTAGCTATATAAACGCTATAAAAGATTAATGTAGCCTGTTGTATTTATCGCCATCATTGTGAACCAAGAGAAACAAACTTCCTCTAGATACAGACCTCATGAAAATGACTTAGTACATATTATACCATTGATACTGGTTCAGAATGACAGACTTAATTGTTGCAATTATTGACATAAAGACTAATGTGCTCAAACATGGTACAGCTAATATAGTTGTTTTTTTTCTACTTGTCATGGAATAAAATAAGTTGTTTTGTAAAGCAATAAAGAGTTGGGAGTTAATTGTTTCATTTAGTTAACTTGCTGACCAGAGGGGCAGTTGATGTACAGTACCCACTGGTGAAGAGAGCTATGTGTGGGTGTGGTGTGTGTTTTGGCTGAAGAATAAGTCATTGTATGACAGGCCAGCTGTCATGTGTCCTCTCCTTCTTGACTGGGCTCCAGCACCTGCAACTCTCCTCTGCTCATTCACTGTTCTGCGTCCTTGTGTCCACCTTATTTTTGTCCTCTTGTCCAGAAGTGGGACAGACTCCCTAACCCTCTACAGTATATGTTGCTGTAACACTGCTGCTGTCTTGTGCATAAATACTGCAGCTATGTTGCCCCAGGGTGTTATTAACATAACGATTACTCATTAGGGAATATTCCCGAAGCGTGGAAAGTCCCCTGTGAAGCTCTCCACCATCTGAAACCACACAAGGGTCCGCTAAAGTGTACAGAATAGCTTGTACAAACATTTCCATTAAATATGAGTATTTTCATACAAGCAAAGGCAACATTATAAAGTGAAGCAGTAGATTTATTTAAAGTGCTTTACAGAGGGCATGATTCTTGTTTAAAAAAAACTATCAAACATAAATGGAGAAGAGGAAGCATTCAGATCTGTTACTTAAGTAACAGTAATACCACACTAAAAATACTCCATTACAGGTCAAAGTCCTACATTGAAAATGTTACTTAAGTAAAAGTACTTGAGTATTATCAGGAAAATGTACGAGTATCAAATGTAAGATTACTCGATGCAGAAAAATGTCCCTGTTGACTGTTATGCTATTATATATTAAGATTATTATTCATGCATTAATGTGTAAGCAGCATTTTACTTTTGCAGTTGGTTGAGGTGAACTATTTTACATAGGGCTGCAACTAATGACTATTTCCATTATTGATTAATCTGCTGATTATTTTCTTAATTAACTGATTAATTGCTTGTTTTCAGTATACTGTAATTGAAGGCAAGGAAAGCATGAATTCTCACATTCGAGAAACTGGAAGTGACTGGCATTTTTGCAAAAAAAAATGACTATAACGAATAATCAGTTAATTTTCTGTCTTATCGACTAATCAATAAATCAACTAATACTTTCAGCTCTGATTTAATATACTGTTGGGTAGTTTAATCTACAGCAATGCATCATATTTTATGAACTCTTCGTGTGTTTTGATGTAAAATCTTAATTTGTGAAGTCTGTCAAATAACTGAGTAAAAAGTGCGACATTTCCTCTAAATTGGAGTAGAAATAAGCACATTTTTCTTTAATTTGTACTCAAGTACAGTACTGAAATAAAGTACTTAGTTACATTCCACCGCTGGCAAACATCACACAGTATGGAGATAGGTATGTGTTTCTGTCCTCCCTGTGATTTGCACTACAGTATTAAATCCTCCAAACAGCCATACCAAAATGCCTTCCCTCACTCTGCATCTAATTCAAGAATGGCAAACTGCTTGGTCCGGGGCGTCTGGCACGTCACAGAGCGTATAGACGAAGAATGGCATAACACCCCTGGTGACATGGCAGCTTCAGAATGGCACGGCCCTGGGAGTGGTAGGGGATCTGCATGTTTCCATGGCGACAGTACCTCCATCCCAACATCCCAGAATAACTTAACACATTCTCCCCTTATCCCCCATGGCGTAAGCAATACTTCCTAGAGGGAAAATAGTTAGGATGGAAGCTCTCCGCTGAACATTGCTCCCATATTTTTCACCATTTTTATCATTTTGTTGCTCCTCCTGACTTTAATCAGTTTTTTTTGTTCTTGTACATTTGAAGCACCTTTATAAATACACACAGTATTTCAGGTTCACTCTCTTCCTGTGTCCTTCGTCTGCATACCTTCAGGATGGCGAGCCTCAGCCTGTTTACCCTCCTTTGCTTTCTTCTGGTTGTGTGTCTGGATGTCTGTAACTGTATCTGTGTGGCCAGGGCCTTTCTCTCTCACCTCCATGCAGACACACACATACACACACCACACACACTTTCCCTCTGTTGTGTCCGACTATTTGGTCGCTCCAGAAACCAGGTCGCTAAATTTGTCCCGCTGGTGACATGGGAGAAGGTCAGTAGAGCCAGAGAAAAACAAAGACAGGAATATGGAAAAAGTCATAAAGACAGAGAGAATTTCAAAATAAGAGTAGAAATAGGGGATGGGGGAACAGGTAATGACAGAGATGTGACACATTAAGATGACATTAGAGAAGAAACAAGCTTGTCTTTTCTTGTACACACAGCAGGAGGCCAGATATGGAAGATGATACTGAAAAGCTGGGCTGACTGGGATCAGGGCATAGTTTCCGCATAGCCATCCACTCAGATCTCACAACACTCTGCACTCGTATACACATGACTGGCCTCTGACAGGATGCAGCCGTGTCTCCTAGAGGAGCTATGCTGATTGTGGTTTACACTTGGGCATCGTCAAGGTGTAAATCGCCTTCAAATTAAAGTGGATAGATTTTATGAGGGCCTGGCTTTGCCCTGTCAGATACCTTTCTGATTAAATGAAGTAAAACTGGCACTCTCAAAAGGATGGATGCGGTTTGTTTTCTGGCTATGTGAAGCTCATTTTGAGTTATCGTACAACCTGTGGCATCATTAGAATATATGTCATGGTTGTTTGTAGCAGTGGAGCACGGGTTATTTACAGTAAATAACTTTAGGGCTACCATGTGCTGCAAAGTATGTTAGTGGGAAGTGGGTTATGTATGTAGGCATGAGTATGTATGGTTGTTTGTCCATGTGTGCTGGAGCCTCGCAGTGAGTGGGATGCCAGTGAAGGGAAGGGCAGCGGATGGCTCAGAGGCTCAGTCCATTCCTGTGATTTAACATGACACCACTTGCACTAAGGCTGCGACAGCTGCGTATGCACATGCCGGCCATTCTGTTTGTTGTAGGGGATTACTCTGCGATAAAAGCCCCAGTGAGCAGCAGCATGGCTGGGCTACAGAACTACTGTTTCCCCCTGACTTAGAAAGCTTTCTCCAGGCCTCCAGAGCCCTGTAAAAACACAGGTGGGGGCATTTCATTCTGAACAGGAATGAATGGGAGTATTCTCCCGGTGATAAGCTGGGCCGTAGTAGTGTCACATCACCTTTAGGCATCAGTCAAACGGTACAGCACTGCAGCTTATGTAAGGTTCATTACTCAACAGAAATAGTGGCGCATAGTAGAGTAGTAATCAGCTCTGATTGCTCCCCTCCATTTGTTTCAGAGTAGTTAAGTGATTAATTTGCTTTCATTGTGTTGTGTTGATGATCATCTGGGAGGAGTGCATTGCTTTGTCATCTTTCACCATTAATGTTGTGTATAAAATCACCATAATCTGAGAGGAGGGAGCTCTGCATTGTGCAGTATGAAAAACTGATATCAAAGGGTTCAGTAATGGACGTGCAGTTATCATGGCGACAGTATGGAAACAGTCTCTGAGGCGACACACTCGGGCATCTGTTGCTGTCACTATGGTGACCATGTCCTCTCCCAAAAACGCTTAACCAGTCCATAACATTGTTACATCCATGAGTCCAGACTTCAAACAGAACAATACAAACCAGGAGTAATACAGAAACACTCCAGTTTAAACCCAGAAATTAGACACATTCCCCTTCCCTTTTCCTTTACTGTACATGTCGCGCCTACTATAACCATGTCCACCAAGGATGTAGTAGAGAGTAACCCCACTTGACCAGGTTTTCATTTTGACAGAAACTTTAATGACTTCAATTAATTGTATAAGTATTAATGACCAATTTCAATTTCTATAAAAATTGCTCTTTAAGGCAAAATACTTGCCTTAGTTATCTATATTTTACTCCAAATGTCTCATAGTTTCCTGATAGTTTGCTAGAAAGGAACTGATATTTAATTTTTTACAATGAATTGTAAAGGAACTTGAGAAGGACTATGTATTTTGGTTGTAATTTTAGGGAAAATGAAGACAGTGTTTGTACGCTTCAAATTAATTAATTCCAAATAATTGCTAGTTAGCCTAGAGAGTCTTTTCGTTAATGCACAGCAGGAAAACGCTGCTGAACACAGAAATATGTAGAACAGGCAAGCACACAATTTCAAGAAATATGATGTATAATAAGGCACAGATGATAAATTAGTATTTACTCGGGTTTAAATAAATCTCTGTCAGATTTTCCAAGCAATTAAGATTTAGCTGTAGGACATTTCTCTGGAAAACAACAACTGCTTACAAAGTCAACATAACTAACCCAACTCAAATAAATATTGTCTCAATTTTCTCTTTAAATTGTACCAAATTATACAGTTCTTTCATGGAAACTTCTCAGGTTTTCATTAAGGAAATAGAGGGCCTATAAAATAAAGCATCACCAAACACGTGTATTCCATTGAATGTAGTCTACTTTTGTGGTCATTACATATTATATTGTATCTCACTGGATCGAGATCCTTGTTTATCCACCTTTAATCAACACTCCTCCTCTGTTGTTATGTTTTTCTCCTCTTACATATCTGAGATTTCCCGACTGCGCTCAGATGACAGTTCGCCAGGTCAGTGATGATCTTGAGGCTAACCTGGGGTGAGGAGGACTGATCCCTCCCCCCTCCTCCCTCCTGCTCAGCTGTCCCACAATGTGCTGCTGCTTGTCACTGAGGAGAAGTGGAACAGTGTTGCCAGTGACAGGGCAATCCCTGCTACACACACACACACACACACACACACACTCGAACATGCAAGCACACATACATAAACACACACACATGGGGACCCATACACACTAGCGCACACATACAAAATGTGTTTTAAATCACACAGCTATCTCTGTTTCAAACTGCATTACAGCAAATTGAAGGTTTAATGCTGTTTATTTGGTTTGTCTGATATCTTAAATTGTTCCATCAATAGATATGCTCTTTAGAATAAAATCAAATATGATTATAGGTATTGAAATATATTTTATTTTGTGTTACCTCTTCCATGTGGGTGATCAGGTACAAACAGCTAAATTATAAAGTACCAGTTTCAAAAAGATAAAGATAGATCAAATCTATGGAATCCCATTTGTCACTTGAGTGAATATTTTATCTGACGTGTATTTTGTTAGTCTAGTTTGGCTCCTTCACTTGGCTTCACCTGACTGACTTTAGGATGGAAGATGCAGCATGCACAGTATCTGCAAACAGTAAATAAACACCCGATCTCCTCTGGTGCATCTCAAGTGTTCACTTCAAAATGCTGAGAGGGGACTTGTTCCTCAAACAAGACACAAGTGTGTGCCTGAAACTACTACAAACACACACACACACGAGTTCTCTAGTTCTGCTGACAATGGGTTAAGATGACAGAGGGTTATGAGTGACTCTGACACACTGCAGACCCCCTCCCTGCCGTACCCCCGAGAGCAACACAGGCGTCTTTGTACTCGCTCCACCATCAGTGACTATCCATCACAGACTAACCTGACAGCCCACCGCAGCCCTGCGCCAAAGCCTCGACTCTGCACTCTGCCTCAACCCCAAACCCGTGCCCGGAGCCCAGGACTAGACCACGATCCACCAGCCAAACCACCGCCTGGCACCCAGTCCCAGAGCCCTCTGTCTGTATCAACAAGTCATTTCATCTTACATTGAGTGGGATAGTTTCACTCACCGCTGACAGGCAAAAATTTAAACAACCCATAATTGTAGTCTAAATGTAATTATAACTTCATTGTTAATACCCTAAAATTAAGAAATGTAAGTACAGAATAGGTAAAAATGGGAAATATAAGTAGAGAACAGTCAGTTGATAAATGTAGTGACATTTTCTAGCATATAGCCCAGACCTTAATCACTCTAACTAGGCACCTGTAGCGGACAACATGCATATATTTGTCTTACTTGTTAGCACTTTTTGTGTGTTTTTACATATATTTAGGCTTCCTGCAATAAAGCACTAATTAAAATCCCCATTAAGATGTGAGCGCTCTCTGTTAGCATTTCTTTTCAAACTTGTAATAGCAGAAAAAGCTCAGGTGTAATTAATTACGACGATTACATCTCTGTTCCATTTCGGCGTGCCAGTAAACTATCCCCCTTGAGCCAGCATGCACCATACCATGACCCTGGAACTGACAGACTTAAAGGTGTAATCTATGATTCTGGAGAAACCTTGTTGATATTTAAACCCAACAGCCAAACAAATACACCCCTCTCTTCAGTGCTCTTTCAAACTTGCGCGAGTAACGCACAGCATTAGTTTGTCCTGTGTAGGAGCATGAGTTGTGACATATTATACCGAAGTGTTTAGTGGAAATGCAGCTAAAGCGTCTGTATATGACGACCTGGGTTGGTGGCTCTACCCGAGCCCCTCTGTTTGTTTCCCATTTACAGAGCCAGGACTGTGTATGAACACCGAACTTCTTTTTCAGCGCACACACAGAACGGAAAGCTAGCGGACTGTGAGGAGATATTCTTTGAATTTGACAAAAAGTGTATTGGATTAGAATCGGAGACTACACCTTTAAATGAAATGCACCCATAATTAGTGTTATTTATTACACCTGCGCATTTTCTAATATGACATGTCAAAATACATGTCTGCCATGACATACTTATTAATATGCTCTTTGAACAATGTGCTATGAGCATTAGATATCCAGAATGCAAGGCAAATATCAGTCTGCAACAGTTAAAAAAGGTTTTATTACTCAGAGGAATGAAAGTTTGTCTTACAAAGAACAGAAAAAACTGAGCACTGCAGCATAAACTACTGAATGGCAACTAGTGGCTGGGAAGTAATAGTCTGGTTAATGAGCTGCCACAGGTTCCTTATTAATCTAATCAAGTAATCAATCAAGTAAAAAAAAAACACAGTTCCAAAAGAAGAAAGTATGTCACAAACATTTATGTGTTTATTTATGTGTGCGTGTATACAGTATATGGATGATTAACAATTTAGTATTTACTATGGCACTGACACAGGTAGTTTTATGACAAGCTGTAGCTACTGTAGGCAGCTAGCTGTAAAGGCTCAGTGTGTTCAGGTAAGCTAGCCACACAGTCCTCTCAATTCTTCTTTAGGCTGTATTCATCTCATTATCTCTATAAGCATAATGAAAGTTGGAAATCTGGTGAAGAGGATTGGAAATGTTGGAAATTAGCTACAGTAAAAGATAAATAGAAGAAGTAAATAAATCTCGACACATTTTTGACTCATCTAATAATCTTTTACTGCTTTTTGTCAGTTTTGGGGCTCCACAGTTGAGTTTTTTTAAAGATTATTTTTTAGCATTTCATAGTCTCTGTTAGAAAGATTAAAGTAAACACATTAAGAGAAAGAGAAAGGACAACATGTGACACATGTCCCAGGCTTGATTTGATGTGTCATTGGCCGTGATATGCAGCAGACACCAGAATGCCCCTGTGCGTATTACGTAGTGTGGCCACAAAACAGAGCAATCCCCCAGTCTCCAGCAAACACTTTCTGCCAGGTATGTGTATTGCTGTGATAAACCTGTAGTGGTGATATAGGATACACAGGGATGTAACACATCTCACACTATGCCTGTCATTCCAGGCCACTTCTCTGCTGACAGAAGTGTGTATTTTGGCTGTTTGTCCGTGCTGGCGGAAGCCAGTCCGAATTAACTGGTGAGCTATGAGGTGAAACATGTCCTGGAAGGATTAACACCCGGTGGCTACGCTAACACTACGGCTGAGTGGAAGAGGTCAGGACAACGAAGGCCATGCCTCTGCATGGTCGTCTGATTATTGTCTCTTGATTTCTGAGAGTAACGGGAGCTAGTGACAACTTGGTTCTCGACTTACTGTACTATACTCTGTCCATTACTGCCCAGGCCTGTCTGACTCTGAGTCTAGTTTAACTCAGAAGGTCACTTGCATCATACTGTGCAATCTTCTTAGAGGGAAAGTCAGCAGATATGAATGTGGTTACATAAAACCAAGACCCAACAATGGCATGAGCTTTTATGCCACCTAGGCTTTTACATATTTAGTACTGACCTAGTTGATCATTCTGAACCTTCAGTCAGAGTAAAAGTGTTTATCTGTGACCTAGTTTTGACTAAACAACAATCTCTGGCCTCAGTGCCTTCCCATCTAGAACTAGGAGTCAAACAACTTCTTGTCATTGTATATCATTGGCTCCTAGTTGAAGTGACAGCTGTCTCCAGACTGTCCCCACTGTCCGTCGCCCTCCTCCACCCCTCATGGCAGGGGACTTCACGTATTGTGTCATGGAGGGAGACGCGAGTCTGGGATTAGCTCATTAAGACGGACATCTTTGATCTGCAGTTATCTCTCCCATTTCCACGGCAACTTGATCATATCCTGGCCTTTTAAGACACACATGAGCGCACAGACCCGCACAAGGGCACGGACACGCACACACAAACGGGCCTCTAAAGCCCTAGAGAGCAAGGGCCCAACAGAGATGTGAAGTGTAGATGTGCAGCAACAGCTAAACGTCGTGTCAGGTTTCTGGGGGCTCGTGCTAAATTTAACCCTGTGATCCTGCAGCAGGCAGAGGGGTTTAAATGCCAGCCTACAGTTGCTCCACACCAGTTGTTCTCCACACGTCTTCCACTCATCACAAACCCCGGCAAGACAGCCACACACACCTACACTCCGACACACACGCTCCAGGCGCAGGACCGAAGACCACATACAGTAGAGCAGTTCCAGGGGAAGCAGGAACCTTTGTCCCCTTTCAGACCACAGCGTTGTCCAGTATGGAGCTTTTCGAGACCAACCCTTACTTCTTCCCTGACCAGCGCTTCTATGAGGGAGGGGACAGCTACTTTCAGTCTCGCCTGCCTGGGGCGTATGACCAAGGCGCCTACCAGGATAGGAACTCCATGATGGGCTTGTGTGGGAATCTGTCTGGGGGTGTTGGAGTCGGGGTGACAGGTACAGAGGACAAAGCCTCTCCGTCCAGCCTGTCGCCTCACTCCGAGCCACACTGCCCGGGTCAGTGCCTGCCCTGGGCCTGTAAGCTGTGCAAAAGGAAGACGGTTACCATGGACCGTCGGAGAGCGGCCACGATGAGGGAGAAGAGGCGCCTGAAGAAGGTGAACGAGGCCTTTGATGCCCTGAAGAGGAGCACCTTGATGAACCCAAACCAGAGGCTGCCCAAGGTGGAGATCTTGCGGAGTGCCATCCAGTACATCGAAAGGCTGCAGGCCCTGGTGTCCTCCCTCAACCAGCAGGACACTGAGACGGGACAGCAGGGACTGCACTACCGACCCAGCGTGGCCCAGCCCAGAGTGAGTAGGACAGAGGAGGGATGATTAGAAGCAGAAGGTCACATTTATTTAACGCTGAGAACAGAGCCAAAAGGCAGACAGAAAGAACAGACAGGGAAAAGACATACTGCACTAGCTGGAGAGAGGCAGAAGATGTTAAGACAAAGATGAAATGTGAAGTAGACAGACACTAGATAGGCAAAAATTGGAAAAATGGTCAAAGTAAAAATGTTCTTGACAATATGTGACTTTGACATACGGATATACCCTAAAGCCGGCTTCAGAACTGATCACGGTGGCTACACTTTGAGGTTTCAATTGGGGAGACAGGCTGGTGTATCCATCTCTGTAATTAGCCATAGAACAAACTCACAATTATTCAAAGAGGTTTTAAAGATTATAACCTGGTTTACAGTTACAATGTGGGAGAATATAGTAAGCTGTCCCCTATTTGAAGGTTCAAAGAGACATCAGTAACAAATTGATGAGACAGGTGCCAAAATATAACAAAAACAGACCTATTCAGTGGCCACAATCCAAATATATTTTATATTATTCTTTTATATTCAGCTGTATCTTCTGATGGAAAACCTTTGAGATAGTGTTCATCATGTACATTTGCCTCTGAGGGGTCACAGGATGCATTGGTGGTGGTGGTGTGTGTGTGTGTGTGTGTGTGTGTATGTGTGTGGTATTACACTGCACTGTAGTGTATGCTGTGTTTCTGTGTGGGGCGGGGCGTGCCGTGTCATAACACAGAGTGACTGACAGCAACTTCTGTGCATCTCCATGGTAACAGGTGTCGTCGTCGAGCGAGCCCAGTTCGGGCAGCACCTGCTGCAGTAGCCCAGAGTGGAGCAGCACTCCCGAGCAGTGCACACAGAGCTACGGCAGCGAGGGTGAGTACAGTTCACACACAGTCTCATTACACAGTACAAACAGATTGGCGCACCCTCGCTCGGACACTGAAAGTGTGACTGGGTCTCTTTGCAGATCTCCTGAGTGCTGCTGACTCTCCAGAGCAGGGGAACATGCGGGCCCTGACCTCCATCGTGGATGGCATCTCTGCAGCAGGCGGAGCTGTGGCCTTTCCTGTGGACATTCCCAAATAGACCCTCCACACAGTGGACCCATAGGTGCACAGAGAGCCACAGACAAAAAGGAAAATGACAATTGGCAAAGCAGGCTGACAACTGGTCCTGAATTCCAATTCAATTTATTTTTCAGCTCTACTGATCTGAGTGTCTTATGCTAAAATTTGAAATTAGTGATGTATCTGAATTGTAACTCTGCTGGTCTATGGGTCTGCTAGGCAAACTGAATTCCTCCTGTTCACAATAAGGCCTTATTCCCTTTATTCCCTGCCTTAACCCGCAGTCCAGGCCTGTCAGTCAGAGCCACAGGAGATTAGTCTAACTAGAGATTCAAGGACTTTGCTGCATGAACCCAACACCTAGTTACTAGAGTGGATCTCTGTTAGGCTTGCCTCCAGTCTGATAGAGCCACAGAGGAATGATAACGCCTGGTTTTTCTCCTTACTTAATTTAAGTTTTCCTCTTTTCGAAACCTTTCCCTGATCTTTCATTCTTTTTGTGTGTGTTTTTATGCTTAAAAAAACATGAGTTTATTTGTGGGGCCAATATGTACCATGGCAGTTTTGACCAAGATCTGCTTAATTTAAACTGGTTATGAATGCTAGTGATGTAAATACGTTCCCTTTTTCTACAGAGTGGTTTTGCCATTTTATTTTTTATTTTTTGCTAACTTATTTTTGACTTTTATAACTAAGATTGTTGTGTATTTGTAGATGTTCTGAAAAGTGATATTTTCTGTCCAATTCTTGCAATAAAGACCATTTTCAATACATTGTTTGTCATTGTCCTTAA
Source organism: Oplegnathus fasciatus (assembly GCA_003416845.1). Classification (NCBI taxonomy): domain Eukaryota; kingdom Metazoa; phylum Chordata; class Actinopteri; order Centrarchiformes; family Oplegnathidae; genus Oplegnathus; species Oplegnathus fasciatus. Next base: position 3,846,831 of record NTHP01000003.1, on the reverse strand, counting down.
CGAGACGAAATTAATGAGATACTTTGAGTGCGATAACCTCAAAAGGAACACAACATCCAAATCTTTAAAAAACAGCTTTACTTATGTCTATATAGTGTCATAAATACAGTTCACTTTTTTAAATAGCCAAATAATAAAATCTTGATTTGTCAGCATTGTTTCACACCTGGAATAAAGACACAGTACTCATAGCTGCCACATAGCACATTACACCTTTTAGACACCTTGGAAAAACTGTAAAATAAAAAATAAAATAAAAGATTGTACACCCATCCAGCACTTCACTGGTTCATATGCTGTGTTCTCATTGGATGAGGAGTTGGTCAGCCAAGAGTACTGACTGCTCACTGGCACGTCTCCATGGAAACTAAATGGGAGGTGACGGCAACAGGATTAGACCGTCACTTTGAGCAATTTTACATGTATATCATTGGCTGATGTTGAGCAGCAGTTTACAGTTTGATTTGAGAGAAAGTAAGGAATCAACAGAGAGGAGCTACAGTGTTCACACTACCCATCCACAGAGAAAAGTCATGGTCACATGGCTGGGGTCGGCCTTTCACACACAACCTCTCCACAAGTCTCGAGCAGAGAGACTCATTTGCTCACTCGCGCACATACACACACACACACACACGCACGCTTCATATTAAAGGATTCTCTCTATTCTAGGCTACATAGTGTCATACTGAAGGCGAGAGAGGCGAAGAGAGGAGAGGTAACAGCTACATAGTGTCAAAAAAAGGAGGAGGGGGGAAAAGGAAAGAACAGAAGAGGCAAAGAGAGAAGTCTGAAATTGGACCCATGAACCTGTGAAGAGTCCTTGTAGAAACACACCCCCTCCTTAGTGAGACCCTCCCACTAACGATTCACACACTTACAGCATACGGCAAAAGACACACAAAGGTCCGACACAGAGAGAAAGAGAAAGAAAGAGAAAGAGAGAGAGAGAACAGTCACTATCGAATACAGGGCATTGGGTTTCATACAGCAATGATATTATATTATTTTCCATATATATTTCCAATATATATATATATATATATATATATATAATATTTCTATAAAAAACATAAGTCATCCATTTTATGTACAGAGACGATAAATGAGTAATACCTTGCATAACCGGTAGAGGGGCAATGTGCAGTGGGATCTGCCATTTATACAAGTATTCATCATTCCCAAGCCCAAATCAACGACTTGTCACCATCCCTTTAAATTTTTTTTACACTAACCACTGTCGCCTAGGACGGGATGACACAGGAGGATTGGTTTGGACTTGGCCATGTTGAGAGATTAGAACCAGAACAAGAACCCACAGCTGAGACCAGGGGAGCAGGAGCACAACACCACAACAACAAGGCTACTGGGAGCACTGGGGTAAACTGGGAGAGACAGGGATGAGTCTCCTTTACAGCAGCGAGCGCAGCCAATGAGCACTCTCAGAGTTCAAAGGTCAGAGATGGCGTCTGTATTGCACGTGTCCGAAGGAGAGGTGAGAGGTGAAAGGTGGGAGGTGAGGCTGGGCAACAAAAGGGGTGAAGACCCCACCCCAGTGTCACTCAAGACTCCCTCTCCAGATTTGGCATATCACTCTCAAAAGGCCGCAAGCATGTGTCCGTATAGGTAATGAGAATGCACTGGAAGAGAGAAAAAAGGTGAGGAAAGTGAGAAAGGAAGTAAGAGAAAGACTGAGTTTGTGTCTGCTGCTGTTTTACTTTGACACGTACAATACAAGCAGATATTTAAATGACAGGACATGAAATTGGTGAAATACCAAAAATCATTATCTTAAAATTAAACCATTCTCGTTTTTTTTAAAGGGTAGAAGACACTCTGAAACAACACTATAGACCATGTAACATTAAAAACATACAGTGAACCTGTTAACTAATAGTGGAATTAATGAACCAAAAACTACGACTGAGCAATAAGTCAGTATTAGCGCATATTGACTTTTGGCAAAACTGTATCCTGTAAGATTGTATCATTATCGTTGTACAAAACTCTGCTGCCTAAATTAATGATGTCAAGCAGTTTGTAATAATAACTAACAAAATGAGCTATTAAAGGATAAGGCTGGTGTTATTCTAGATTTTTCTAACTGTCAACAATTTCAATGAAAATACCAAAACTAACAATGAGTCAGTACATCAACTTCCCTACTCAGTCTGTGGCACTCAGTCATAGGCCCATTGGTTCCTACTGAAGATGTAAAAACAGATCACAAATACATAGTTTAATTTCCATAAAAAGGCTAAATCATATCCTAAAACAGCTGGGCACTGTAGTTTTCAGCAAATATTACTCAAACAGCAGTAAGAGGTGGATTTATTGGGGACTATTTTCTGTCATGGATTTTATACACATTGTGTGCTCTAGTGAGTATTTGCGGCAGCAGGACAGTGTATGGGATTGACAGTTAAATAAAATAAAATGCCCAGGCTCATCATAATGAAGGAACATATCACCCAGTGCAATGCTGCAGCTCATATATGTCCTTTTAATAGTTTTTGGACAACAATGGAGCTCTATGGCACAGAGGAATAAGCTATATCAAGCTTACACAGGCCAATACTTGTTAGTTGGATACATTTTTTTGTTGGTTTTGGTCTTTGTGGAATTTCTTGACAATAAGAAAAATATACAGTAACGTTAGACTTATCCTTTAAAGCTGCATTAATAGATTTTTTTCCGCTTAAAACGCAACATTGACCCATTATCGCCTCATGAAGTTGTTATGGCAAAACTGTTAGCAAACACTTCCAGCAGACACGGAGCACCATTAGCATTAATTTAGAGTCACGTTAGTATCCCGATTAAGTCCAATATTCACTTTCCTTTTGTCTCTCTTTTGGTCTCAACCAACTCCTGAGAAAAACATCTGGCTCTTCAGCTTGCTAGATTCTGAAAACTAAAACAACTGTCCATAAAAGGCAAAAAGCAGAGGGGAACTGCAAAGTTGGGTGTTAATTATCTGTGAGTTCGCACTTTGAGCAACACTTTTCACATTGTTTACTAGCTAAAAGGCTCGAGTCAGCCAGATACACATATCAGTACATTAGCCTGGTACTGTAAAGTTAGTGCCACATTCCTGCCTCATGCCACACAGCTGGGCAATGCTGTTAAAAGCGCACTGACCTGTAAGTTCAGCAGTTTCAGGTAGTGTTTTAGCTTAGCTTACCTGTTAGCATTAGCGCTCCTGTTAGTAAGCAGAAAGAAGTTAGCATGAATAGGTCCGCACGGCCGAGGGGTCGAGTCTCGGGGGCGCCGGGGGAGGAGCTTGAGAGGACGTGGCACAGAGGGGTTTGGGCACAGCAGGACAGAAAGGACACAGCATGCGGTTAGTCAGTCAGGACAAGCAGAAAGAAGCACATAGATACACACAGAAAAATACACAGGCTGAGCCAGGGGAGTTTGGTTAGTACTATAACACACCTTCAGGCTGGAGCTGTTTCTTGGGCATCAAATTCACAGAGGGTGGCATGGACATCGAGGGCATGCGGAAGCCAGCAGGCAGCGTTTCCATGGAGCCCGCCATCATGCCCAGCCCCGCCCCTCCCTCACGTGCCCGAAACCTCTTGCGCCACGATGGAGAGCGTCGAAAAGACTTGTCATCCCCACTCTGCAGGGACAGGGAGAGAAAAGCGAGGTCAGACAATTGGCCCTTTTTTCAACAATATTGTATTTGATCAAAGCAGCAGCTTGAGAGGTCACCTCCTCGAGTCGACGGTCGGTCCCCAAAGCTAACAGGTTGTTGAACTCCCTCTCCAGAACTTGTCGTGCCTGAAACACAGCGCACACAAGCTCTGTCAGCAGGAGACACAGTGAAGCTGTGGGTTAACCAACCAGGGTCAGATATTAACAGGAGCTGATGGCAAAATGTTAATGAAAGCTCTGGAAATACCTGTAAAAGTAAGAACAGTTCCTCTGATAAATAGGAGTAACCTTCATGTTTTTTGTTCACCTGTGAATATGAAACTGCGGGCAAGTAATCTGTCCCGAAGCCTGCGGCCAGGAAATTCTTTCAAGTGAATTTCTGAGTGAGAACAACAGAGCCCTTTTGATCAGAGAACAACTGATACAGAATCTGAAGCAGGAGCACCATGTAGCCAGCAGTAGAAGGAAATGCTGACTGCACACAAAACACTGCGTCACTAAAAAATAAATCAACCAATATCATAAAAACCTCAACAACTGTGACTGTTGGAAGATGGACTGGTTGCAGAGAAGAGCTTACTGGGAAAGAACATGTTGAACGTGGAGGATATTATGATACAAAATAAAACTAATCTTATCGATACAAATTTATACTTTTAAGGCTGTCCACAAAATGGACCAAACTGCACTTAACAATCGGATCACACTTGATATCTTTCTACCATTTGTGTTTTCCTCTATAACCACCTGTGTGTTCTGCATAGGGATCTGTAGGATGAGTGCTAGGCTGCTGTAGTCGAAGGTCTCGTCCAGAGCGATGAGTGCTCCGTGGACGCCGCTCTCCAACAGGTTGCCGCTATACTCCCTCAAACCAATGGAGAGGACCCAGTGGATCACCTGCTCGTTGGTCCACACCAACACATCTAAAGTAAAAGAGAGTGGCTCAGATTCACGCTACTGTAGCACAATGTCATATAGAGTGTCAGCACATATCATTACCAGCAAATAAGAGCAACTTGATTTAGAGCAAGAGAGCTAGAAAGAGAAAGAAAGAGAAAGAGATAAAGAGATAATGTGCATGTCCACATAGTGTCAACTCACTGGCACACTCCCTTTGTTCATTTAAAGCACAGCTGTCGGCCAGCTTTCCAAGTTAGAACAGGCGGTGTGTGTGCGTGTGTGTGTGTGTGTAAACAGGGCAGGATTGTGATTTGACATGACAGCTGAGTCAAGTTCATGTGCAGAACTCAAGGTCAAAAGGGCGAGAGGGCTGGCTGGATCTAAGTATATGTGTGTGTGTGTGTGAGTGTGTGGACTACTCTTGGTATGTGGAGCTTTGGATGATAAGATTGCAGGCCTGCTTCAGTTGGCTTTTTGACAGTCTACGGTGCAGCTGTTTCAGTGCTCGGGCCAAATTGACAATACTGGGCAAAACCACTAGGTGGTACTCTGGCCTGATGAGACTGTGGATGTGTGCATGCTTGTGAACTAGTGTTTGGACGTGAGTTTGTGTATGTGCGCACGCCCTTGCTTTTCTGTCACTATGTGTGTATCAGGGTGTGTGTAAAGTGTACCTTTCATGTCGTGTTGGCTGTCCTCTCTCCGGCGCTCCAGGTCTTTCCTGTCATAATTGAGTCTCTTCAAGCACATAATCCCATACTGCAGACTAGCCCTGGTACACGCACACACGGACACAAACACACATAGAAACAAACCGTCACACACACACACGCACACAAACATAGAAAAGCACAAGCACATATGCATCATTAGCCTCCTCATCTCCAATGCTAGTGCAAGTATCCAGTTAGCAGGAGAAAGGGGATGCTGATCAAACAGTGGCTAAGCTAATCTGCCCTAGCTGCAAACCTATGGAAGCTGTCCACCATCTTGAGGTGGCTCCTCAGATCCTTCTTGGTCAAGTGGTCCAGCATGCGTGCGTCCACCAGACACTCCATGAAGTAGGAGCGGTACTGAGGCAGACCGAGGCTGGGCAGCCACTCGTTCCCTATCCACTCATGATTCATGTCGCCATACGCCAGAGTCTACAGGGAGAGGAGGACTTTTGTAAAAAACAATATGCTTTGGTGCCAAAAGCTACTCATGTTATTTTGTATAACTAAATGAATGAAATGATCCTCAAATTTCTTGCGTATACATTGAATTATAAGTGTTTGGGCCAGATTGCACTGTGGGTCCAAAAGTACAACAGGCCTTTTTCGCAGCAGACATCTTGACATGTCGCATCAGCAAAAGCACAGGTGACAGGTGGTACTAATAACATTAAAAATGGCTGCATTCCATTTAGATGTGCCAGATCCAGGGCCCTGGAATTGTGCATGCTGGCTCACTGTCATTACTTACTGGTACACTTAAATGGAACTAAGCCATCATTAATGTTATTAGATACACCTGTGCTTTCCATGCTGAGACAAAATATGTGCTGTGAAAATACATAAAAAATAATTAAATCTCTGAAAAGCTGAGACACATTC
>NTHP01000003.1:3829327-3839512 GCA_003416845.1 Oplegnathus fasciatus | reverse complement strand
ACACACACACACACACACACACACAAACACGCACACACACACACACATACACACACACAGACAAACACTGTGTTGAGTGATGCCAAGGGAGGGAGTGTATTTCAGGCAGGTAGCTTGTAGTTATATTTGGCACTATTTGTGTCGTTTTCCCACAGAACCCCATGCAATTTATGGCAGCAGAAAAAGTCAACCCCAGTCGAAGGCATAAACTAAGCCTCTACTGTGGTCTGAACAGAAGAACAAACAAAGCATAAAAGAGTGAGGAGTCATCACCTCAGGGTGCAGAGTGAAGGTTAAGTCTAATAGAGAAGGAGGCTTTGAGTGTTTTGTGTAGGGTAATGTGTTCATATTCACAATCCTGGATTACATTTTTCATGAGCTCATTTATTTATTTGTTATTGTGTTTACATGCGTGAAGATGAGTAATCATGGAGGTGTATTTGTTGTTTTATTGTACCGTTCTGGAGGTAAGGGGTGCAGACGGGCTGGTGAGGGAGACCATCTCCTGGATGGCCAAGCGGAGTTTGAGTCGGTGCAGAGGGTTGCTGATGCCAATCTCCCGCTGGATCTCTGTGTCTGACAGAGCTGACATGATGGCTCCGCTCTTCACGTTGGCACGACACGCTGCCACATACCACGCTGGCATACCCACCCACAGCTGGTGAGAGTCATCAAGATATTCAACGTCACCACCATTGTCGCCATAAAAGGTCAGATAGAAGGGTGAAGGGAGTGGAGATCAGCCTGTGATGGTCTGTCTAGTATTTGATATCACTGTATTGCATTTTGTATTAGATGTAGTAGCAGCCTGACATAAAAACAGCAAGACAGAGGGAGAGGGAGGTTTTGTGAACATGTATTTTTGGTAGATATAAAAGTAGATTAGTGGAGTACCTCTAGCCACGAGACAACAGTAGGGCCGTCCCACTGGGCAAATGCCAGGCCTCTTTTCCTGGCATCTTCCAGAAGCTCGTGTCTAATAGGGGAATCAAAAATGGACAAAGAAAGACAGGGGGAAAGGCTTAGTGAATATATTAAAATAAGAACGAAAGAAAAAACACAAAGTCAGAGAAAGAAAAGATGCTTTTACTTTTTCTTCATCCTGCGGTCCCTCTCAGCCTGTGTGCCCAGCTTTCCCAGAGTCATAGTGTCACCGATGCCCATCTCAAAGTCTGAAATACAGTAAAACAGTGTTAATTTATATCTGTGTGTAAATCACACACAATCTCACACAGTCTGCAGCAGTGTGGGATATGGTATGCAGTCTGCGGTGTACCTGATAAGGCCGGTAGAGGCTGTCCATCCCTGCCTACAGTCTGCTCCATTCGACCCTTCTCCTTCTTCCCAAACAATCGGCCAATAGATGACTTGATGCCTTTCTTCTGCTTGCTGCAAACAGTTATAACAGAGCAAATTGTGTAATACTAAATATAGTATGATATATTATTGTCAGCTATGACTATATACAAAGCAAAGAGAAAGATTCATGATTAAGATCCCATTCCAGCCTCTACAAACTTCACCATATTCAAGATCTTTCAAAATTTGTTAGTGGAAAGTTGAAGTGGACCACTAAAACAATCCGACAGCGAGTCTGTACTGATGCTGATTTATCAAACAGAGTGTGTGTGTGTGTGTGTGTGTGTGTGTGTGTGTTTACCCCCGGCCATCCTCTAGACTCCCTGTGAACTGGGCGAAATTGGTTTCTAGGCGTAAACTGCGGGGGGACGAGGGAGGCGATGTCTCACACTTGATAGTAGCTTTGTCCACTTCCACTGGAGACTAGAAGAGTCACAAAAGCAACTTGGCTCAGTCACGGAAGCCACAGTTGGATAAAAAAATTTTTTTTTCTTGTTTGTGCAAACTTACTGCTACTTTCCTGCGGTGTTTCCTCAAGTCGCTTGGCTGTCAAACAAAATGACACACAGTTACAGACACAGCTTTTTACAATGAACATACTGCTGCTGTATGATAGGTGTGTGCTCTCTGACCAGAGTCATGATGCCTAGGTGGTGGCTGGCGTTGCGAGAGTGGTGTTTAGGTGTGGAGTGGCCACTGGTGGGCGGGGAGGTGGATGATGCAAGGGACTGGGCAGTGGCAGAGGTGGGCAGGGCCCGGGGTCGAAGTGTCACGTTGAGTCCGTCCATGCTGCCGCTGTTCACGCGAGACTCGATCTCGTCCGAGCGGAGGTCTGCTGACTCTCTCTCCACCTGGATCATCCTGCACACACACACAAACATGCACACTCATCCATTAATTAACAACACACACCTTGTATCTCTGTGGCAATGAATAAAATTCAGTATAATCCATAATAAAAGTCCTTATATGGAGAATAAAGAGCTAAAAAAAACCTTAGTTTTGATTTCTTATTTGTTCTACAAAGACTTTTTTTTCTTATTTATTCAATGAATCTTGGAAATAATCACCATTTATTTATTTATCATTTATGATTGTATAAAAAATGTAATAATGCAAAGATCCTGGCAAATATTTGATTATAAAAATAGCATTTGTAGCACAGACATTATTGTTATTGCTTTGAGGTAATCTGGCTCCTCTGCAGCATAATCAGCATCTATTTTGCATCTCCTCTGCAGAAGCATATTCTGAGGTGTCACAAGAGGACCTTGTTTACTGTAAACAGCATTAAACAGCGTCCTCTTCCAGCAGGAAACAGAACTGAAGAGTGAAGAGTCTTATCTACATGTTATCATCTCTCTATCTAATGCCACTATCAGTTCTGGTGCATCCTGTCTGGCCACAGGCCTTCGCGCATAGCATTAACAAGACGAAGCAGCAGCACCTTTATTTGCTGTAGTATCTTCAAAATGTCCCCGTTTTTTTTGTAATTGTTTGTTGTATTATCTTTAATACTTTGTTCTCCTCTTATCTGCATCCTGAGTCTTGCTGCTGCACTGACTCAATTTCCCCATGGGGATCATGAAACTGTCATGTGCTGTAATCTAATGTGCCTGTGATTTGGCACCTTATCTCTTCATTGATAGCGTCGAGCTGCTCCTGCAGCATGAGAGCGAGAGTCTGAGCGTCTGATTGGCCACTGGGGGAAAGCAGGGTCGAGCTAACGTCATCATCAAGGTCTGACTCTGCCTCGATGTCACTGCCGAGGAGGTGGCTGACGCTCCCACGCAGAGATGGGTAGTCCTGCTCAAACACCGCGCACACCTGGACACAACAGACACATGTGAGCTTTAACATATGTACCCACAGTCCACATGTTAAATACAACATAAATAAATGTACCTGAAGAATGTGCTACATTAATTCTGATTAAACACATACATGTAAAAATACAATAAGACACTTGTGAAAGCATGAGGCCAGTTATGAGAAGAAATGGATGAACAGGGAACTTACATCAGACAGCATGTCCATGGCAGCAGGTGAGAGAGAGACAGAGAGACAGAGAGGTTAGTAGAGAATGTAAGTTAGGCATGAAGATCATCATACATCATACAGCAAAGCACTCACACTTATTAGCAAAGCAGACATGAACTTGGATAAAGCACTGGTAAGGAGCTGTATGTGGTTAGAAGAATAGTTGACACATGATCCTGTGATCCTGTGTTGGCCATCCTGTTTAGTGTATGTGTATGTGAGGAGCTGTGGGGTTGCTTTGGCCTGATAAAGACATTATTAGCACCTTGTTTGGGTCATCTCGTAGCGCAGACAGTCTGCCCTTTTGTGCTCGCCGGATCACGGTTGTGCTATAGTGGCCATCTTGGCCCTCCATCACAGAGAAGCGAAGGTCGCTGGAGCTACCCAGGTGAGACCTGATACACAGAACAGTTTATCATTATTAGTGTACATAACGCTATGTTAGAGGTATGAGAGAGAGCATGTGTGGAGGAGGTGTATGTCTGCGTGTACCGAGGGTGAGTTCCATCTCCAAATGCCCCACTGCGGCGTTTCAAATGGTCGATCTCATTTCTCAACTTTTCAATCTCTCCAATCAGCCGTTCCTGAGAGAGAGAGGGGCATTATGGATAGTGCATGCAGATTGTTTACTTTAGTAAAAGTAAAAGTACATGCTTATACTATAATACTACTCCATTACAAGTAAAAGTCGAAGTAAAAAGTAAATGTCCAGCATTCAAAATTTTGCTTAAGTAAAAGTACATAAGTATTATGTAGAGAGTATCAAATTTAAAAGTAGTCATTATGCAAGAAAAGGTGCCCTGTCAGCATTACATTGGTTTGACATTTTTGGAAATACACTTATTTGCTTTCTTGCTGAGAGTTAGATGAGAAGATTGATACCACTCTCATGTCTGTAGATTAAGTATGAGCCAGCAGCTGGTTAGCTAAGCTTAGCATAGAGACTGGAAACAAGCTGGCCTGGCTCTGACCAAAGGCTACCAGCACCTCTAAAGCTCACTAATTGACACGTTATATCTCATTTATTAGCTTTAGTGGTGCTGGTTGGTAGATTTTGTTACCTTTAGATAGACCCAGGCTAGCTGTTTCCCCCGCTTTGCAGTCTTTATGCTAAGCTAAACTAACCGGCTGCTGGCTGTAGCTTTATGTTTAGCATATTTACACATATTTCCCAAACTATTTCTTAAAGGACAAAACATTATTTTAATGTTATAGCTAATTTCAGCTACTCAGTGTATATAATGTTGTGTAACTTAATCCGGAATCATGCCTTATATTTTATGAACTCATCATTGCTTTTTATGCAAAGTAACAACTAACTAGATGTCAAATAAATCAAATAGAGTGAGAAAAACAATATTTACCTCTGATATGTAGTGGAATAAAAGTACCAGTACCACAAAACTGTATTTATGTACAGCACTTGAGTAAATGTAAATGTCACATTCCACTACTGATATGGGGCATATAAGTTGGAAGTGAGGTGAGGTGATTAGGCGATTCATTCAGGTCTTACTGACCCTGGTGTGATGGAATTCTTCAAGCTGTTTCTGGCAGTTCTCGAGGTCCTGAATGAGGGAGTTCTGGACAAAAAAAATCACGAGGCCGTGTCAAAACAAATCTGTGGTCCAAGTAGAACATGTGCTATACTGTAGATTCATTTGTTCTGTGAGGCAATAACATCAGCGATACGAGCTGCTGCTTAGATGAATGTGTGTGTACAGGCCTTGCCTTGTCCTCCAGGGCAGCCATGCGTTCTTTCAAGTGGAGCTGCAGTCTCTCATTGGACTCAGTGAGCAGACGATCCACGGTGTCAGACAAACGCTTGTTGTGCTCCTCATTCATTTTCTCTCTCTGACGAGCCTGATGAGCGGAGAGAGAGCCAGACGAGGGGGGGAATGACATCATCAATTTTTTTTCTCTTTGACACAGACTCCATTTGGGTGTATTTATGCAGCTAATCAAGCATCTATGCATGGATTAAAGGATGAAGTGTGTATTTAGCTCAAGATCACCAGCTGCCAGATATAGGTCTTTTTGGCCAACAATGGATCTCGCAGCTAGAATGATTTAATTACAGTCATTTGCGTGATGATGAAAAAGGGTTAAACGCCTTCTCTTAAATGGGAAGTGCTGTGCTTAATATGTATTACGGCAATTTCATTACAGTAAATTAACACAGACACACACAAACACAAATCTGCATCCTAAGAGAGCTCCTTTAACTAAATATAGTCATGAGATTGTACAGAGAGAGAGAGAAATTAGCCTTGCGTGAATTATTCAGAGTCTAAAGATAGCAGCCAATCAGTCTTATAGAGGAAGGGGGGACGTGTGTTGCAGCAAGATATGTGGATTTGGTTCAAATTCATGCAACAATGCACTGGGAAAATGGAGAGCTCTTCATATGTGTGTCTGTCCTGTGTGTTTGTGTATGTACGTGTATGCATGAGGGAGCACAGAGCCAAGAGTCAAGGCGTCCAACTAATGTGAGGCATCGGGCCGCACACGCACACACACACACACACACACACACATACACACACCATAGTGAGAGGTCAGAGAAACCCTGCAGGGCTGGTGCACACACACACACACACACACACACATATGCACACACACCCTTCCTAGCTCTTGGTTCTTCTCCTCCAGTTGTGACTCCAGCTGTCTGAGCCGCTCTTCCACATTGCCATGGCGCTCCTCAGCCTGCAGGGGGAGACACTTACATATAAGTACAACTGCCTCTATCTATAAGCTCTGTCACTGTGTTTATATCTGCTTCTGTGTTTTATATATGTAAATCACAGATTCTTATTTTATTGCATCCTTTGCTATGCTTTCTACAGCTGTGTGTTAGTGTGTGTATGTGTGTGTGTGCGTGTGTGTGTGTTACCTTGGAAAGTGCTGCCACTCTCTGTGCCAGTTCAGCTTCCACCTCTGGCAGTGTCTCGGCCTTCCTCATGGTCTGAGCCAGCCTCTGCTCTGCCATCTCCAGCATCTCCTGCAGCTGGCGCACCTTCTCCTCGCTCTGACACACAAAAACACACACACACACACACACACACACACACACAAAGAAAGAAGAGGGACATTAGTGCGATCACAAGTGAGGTGTAATCAGCGTAGCGCAGCGAGCGGGTGGCGAGGACACGACACATGAACACAAATGGAGGATGTTGCTGGTATTCCCCATGTGGAGCTGAACCCAGATTCACCCTGAACTACACATGAACCTTTGAGCAGGATGCTCACTCACTCACTGACTATAATATTCTTCAGTACCTTACATACATTGCCACATTTTTCAAAAACTCAATTGATTTATTACTCTCTCAGCTTCGTTGTGTATGACACTGTCGAAGCATGAACTATTAAAATGTTGCAGGAGACACAGAGAGCACATTAGACATATGTCACCTTGCATCAAGACAAATGTGCCATTTTTGGTGTCACTTAACAACACATTAGGATTGTAGCACATCCAGTGAAGCCTGAGCGTAGCAGAATAATGACACAGCACATTAATAAATATTGATTTAGTCCTTGTGTCAGGCTTCATTAACTGATTTGTGACAGAGCAGTTCACTGTGTTGTTGGTTTTGTTGTTTTTCAGACACTGTGCTTGGAATCCCAATCGGGTATCTGTTGAATTGTTTAGCTTAGTTTAATGTAACAGAGACGTTAAGTCAGGCAACTATCATCCATTTTAAGTTAACTTTTTTCAACAATTATCTCTGAATGACTATTTACCATTTTGAATGGTAATTATTCACTCTGGCAGTAAAATGGTTTATCATGCATGCTGTTATCTTCTTAACCACTGTATGACTAATGTTGTTGTGTGTATACTACCTGTCGGTGCAGCGAGTCCTTGGTGGCCAGTTCATTCTCCAGTTTGTCGTTGAGGTCGTGGATGTGTGTGGTCTCCCGCTGAGCAGCCAGGTAGCGTTTCTCTAACGTTGTTATCCTCTCCTCCATGTCCTCTCTCTGTGGGTGCAGAGACACAACAACATGAACATCATGAGGGAAAAGCCTGCAAAAATATGTACTTTATCTCTACATGTATGGCCAAATTCCCCCATTTTACGATGTAATATACATTATCTATATAAACCTTCACACTATCTTGTATTTTTGCAGTTAGTATAACAGAATGTATGTACTTTAACATTATGTAATGACAGAAAATGACATAAATGTATGTCAGTTAAACTTAAGAATAACAAATAAAGAAAGAAAAATGTTTTTCCAAAAATGTACAACTAGCTGTAAGTAGTTTCTCCATTTCCATTTCTATATTGTGTGACTATAGTGTCCACCAACAGCAACAAAAATCAAGCAAATGTAGCATGCACACTGACAAAAAAATGCATAAGCTACTGTAGTCGGTCAGAAGTTAAGTAATCAATATGAGCTTTGCTAGAAGACCATGTGATTACTGCTTACACATATGTGTCGTCATCATGTAATGCACCTGTACTAACTGATAATACTGGTAAGTAGTTGTGGTTTTGCTTTGTCATCAAGCAATAAACTCCAGTTACAATAAACAGAATTGAACTCAAAAGTTGACTGACTGAGCTTCAGGAAACCCCTTTTCAAATGTTTTGCTTTAAATATAATCTAGTGTCAGAATCTAGTAACTCTCAATGGCAGGGGAAACAAAGGTGTATTTTATTTAATAATGATATAATAATGTATTAAGATCCGAGTTTTTGTAGCTTGCTGTTCTCTGTGCTCCCAGAACAAAAGCACATTTCCTTTACTCTCACCTCTCTCTGTTCCCTCTGTTGTTTGAGTGACAGCTCCTCGCTGCGGCTCAATTCTCTGCGTGCATTTGTGAGTTCAGCCTCGAGCTCGGCCAAACGGGCATTCAGGGTGGCAGAGTGCTCGCGGCTCTGGGTCAGCTCCTTATTGGTTCGATCCAGCAGCTCCTGAAGCTCAGACACCCGGCTGCCATCGTCGTGGGCGTCTATGGAGCCGTTGGGCAGTCTCTGTAAGGTGGACGCACAACATTAATGGATATATATGCACATTCTCACATAGAATGTATTTTAGGACTGAGGCACTAATACAAATGTGCATGCTAAGGGTGGATGGGTGGTATTGAGAGTTGTTGTAGTACTGATAAAGTTGGATGACCTAGATAAAACAGTGTTGAGTCTTATGCATAGGAGGTTGGGTTGTGTGAGGTTAGGCTGCCATGTTGTTGTTTTGATGTTGTTTCTCTTCTCTTCGCAGCTCAAAATGCAGCTAATTCCAGGGCCTTAATTAAACAAACCTTCGGGGACACATATTCAGACAGGCAACACAGTGGGCAGCCAAAGTTAGTAGGACCCCCTCCGCTCCCTCATGTTCCAGTTTTGCCTGCTCATGAATACCTTACAGAAACATAAACATACCATGAAGCACTGGGGGAAATAGGGCTGACTGGTCTGAGGCTGTGTAATAAAACACACCTGGTGATTCGTGCAATTGTGCATAATTCCAGTTTAGCCATATAAACTCATTAGATTTACTCCCAGGGACTTTGGAAATAGCACGACATGGCCCTAAGATTGTCCTGGTTAGGGTTCCTGCTGAAAAAGTACATGTGGTCATGAAAATTTTATGGTATTTTGAATTAAAATGTCCCCTAAAGGGTGCTGGTTGCAACATCCCGGGGGAGTGACTGTCAGCAGGACAGCGGGTGTCACGGATAAATGTCCTGACAGAGTGTTTGTTTGCACAGTTCACACTCTGAGAATAAACTACACTCTTCCTCCTAAAGCTTGTACTCTAGCAGTTCTCTCTTCATCTTTTTTCCTCGACTCTCTGTGGCCATCCCTTGATACAGCGTTCTCCTTGCTCTCATCCCTTCTTAACGGTAAGTTATTGATTTTTCAAGTTTAATTATTCCTTCAATAAAACTACTCTATATTAACACTTATTTTTGCTTTTTCTACCCTCAAGCCAAAGAAATAGTAGCCAAAGTGAGTGGGTCTTGTACTACTCCTCCTCGGCTGCTGGCCCGCACAGAGGAACGGCGATTTCCATCTCACCGCCATGATCTTGGATGCACTACAGGCTCAGGCTAAGAGTAATCAGTGCCCATCCACCACCCAGAAGACTGACCAACTGGACAGCAGCACATCTACTGCCAGCACTACAGTTGTACCTGACTGCCCCCTGTCTGAGTCAATACCTGATACCCAAAAGGGGCCGGAACACACAGCAGCTACCGCTGGCCTAACCATAACCCCAGACCCGACACCCCTGACTCCCCAGCAGAAGAAAAACTCTTCTGCAGTGTCAGTCAATGAAGGTCCAGTTCAGAAGATTATTGAGATTATTGGATACAAACAGGCTCTGCTGTTTAATCGCGGGGAGGTTTGTTACTCCCTGTGGATGGACCCAGACACAGTTACATAATGTGTGTTTGTTTCAGGGCTGCCCTCAAACCATGGAGGACAGGGCTCGGGTAGAGAGCAAGAGTGTTAATGTTATCAGAATTATCAGAAAGGTAAAGGAGGATTCATGTTACATTTAGCTCCAGTATCCTATCATATGCATGTGTGTGAGTAGATGTGTTAATGTGCGTGAGAAAGACAGAAACAAGATACAAAGACAGCGACCGACAGTCAGACAGACAAATACTATAGGCAGACATAAGATAAAGCACAGAGCAGAAAAACAATCACACAGCCAGGAAGACCTTCCATGTAGGTTTGGATCCATCTGTTCGCTCCACTGAGTCACCATCCTTCCTTTGTCTCACCATGTTCAACTGCAATGTAGATTAAAAAA
>NTHP01000003.1:3810072-3829234 GCA_003416845.1 Oplegnathus fasciatus | reverse complement strand
AAAAAAAAAAAAGAATAATGAACAAACTCACACTTTTAATATATTTTCTAGAGAGAAGAACAAAACTCAGCCTCTCAAAGGGAAGCCTCGCTCTCCGGCTGCCAGCACGCTTCAGACAACACGCTCTACCATATTTTACATAACTACAAATATGAATTATGCTCAGAATAGAGGAGGGAGGGGTCACTTCGGTGAGGGTCTGCTCCTCTTATAAAAGTGTGTGATCAGTGCAACTTAACAAGCTTTGACTTTAAATCTTATATAACCTACTGGGATTCGGCTTTTACTGAGCCTGCTGTGAATATTTAGCATAATTTTATCTGATTTCTTTAATGACATTTTTAAAAAGATGAGTACAGAGGGGAGTTTGAGTGTGTGTCTGCGCTCGTGTGCCTCTGTGCATGTGTGTGTGTGTGCATGAACAGAGGGCTGAGAAGACAGAGCCTCTCACCCAGCGTGACACTTGAAGCACACTGTATAGCTGATCAGACTGGAGGCTTCAACAGATGTCTACTAGGGACCGAACAGATGTTTCACTTACCAATAAGCACACATAGGAACACACACACGCACAGTCACACACACACACACACACACAAATTCTCACACCTCACCTCTTGTGTGGTAGCTGCTAGCTGTCCCTCCAGGGTGGCCACCCTCTCCAGAGCCACCCGAAGCCTCTCACGTACCTGACAAACACAGGAGGAACACACACATCAAGACAAAGTCCAGAAACACGAGGACACACTTATGTACAGTAGAAGCACGATCCTGGATATGAGAATAGATGCATATTTTTTAATTGACTTTGCTAGTATAGCATTTAGTATTTTGTACTATATGTTCTGAAATAGTGGCTGGGGACATTTATTTACCTCATCTGAACAAAGAAGGAGTTTTATTATTTCTAATTTCCCTTGTTATATAAATATATTGTCATATTTTATTCGAAATGTATCCTTGTTTTTTCATCTGCTTCCATTTTTCATCTTAATTTGCCATTGCTACTGTTTGCTGTTAATGCAAACTCAAGACTTCCTCCATCTGTTTCACATTAAAAGCCTTTCAGCAACAATCTCTTCCCTTCAATGGAGAACTTTTACTCTGAAACTCAGGAAGTGCTGAGGTTCATTAACAGCTTCACAATGAGAAAGCAACCAGCAAAACAGAATTGATTGTAATTAATTAGTGAGAGAGGACAGCAATTCTGTTAAAAAGACAAACTGGGGGCAACAAAGTGGCGTGTATGACAGGACTGATGGAAATACCATGTCCTGAGGCAACTGCTTCCCCTGCATTTATTTGTTATGTGTGTGTGTGTGTGTGTGTGTGTTTGTGTGTGTCCACCTTTTCATCCAGAGCCTTGTGGTGTTCAAACAGCGACTTCAGGGCTTTGAGGACCTCCACCTCGCTGGAGACTCCAGATGGTGGGGGTGCCTGTCTCTTCACCACTGTCATCCTCAGACTGCGTTCGTGACGAGACACCAGACACTCCAGGTGCTCCAACAGCAGCTACAGTACACACAAACACAAACACACACACACGAATGCATGCACAACCAAAGAGAATACTAATTTCAAGCTTAGAAGCATTGTTTGTTTTCATCAGCATCACCACACACTTGCACTTATATGCACACACACACACACACACACACACACGGACGGACGTACCCTTGTGTTGTTCCTTTCAGCTTTCAGCTCAGATATTTCCTCTTCTTTCTCCAGCAGCTGCTCCCGGCATATGTTCAGCTCCTTCGTCAGGGTGGCAAACTCCTACACAACATACACACACAACACCCATACAGAGGTTAATGTGGCATCAATGATCAACATAATGGACTCTACTTTTGTGAAACTGAGCACATACGCGGCTGTAATCTCAGGGTGCAAACACATGTGGGTGTGTCTGACCAGTTCTTGCAATTTTGGTGGCATGAGCACACTCCTGGCGAGCAAAGCAGCACAGGATGAGTACTTTGCTAGAACCTGTAGGAGGACTTCTTTATCAGCAGGTGAAGTTAGGGCAGGCTTAAATAATGGGCAGTTCAGGCTGGCTTCTCCTAAAAGAAAAATTGTTGTCCAAGGGATGCTGTCTGGGAAATGTTCTCTGTGCACCTTTGATAAGAGGTGGTCTGAGCGGGTGGAAATGACCAAAATGGCACGGTGCTATCTGATCTGCATAAACACAACCTCAGCTGTGCCACTCTGCCCACCCCAGTGACTGCCTCTGGGTTTTTGGGAGCCATGAAATTACAGAAGCAAGTGCAAAAAGAAGTGGACTTGTGCCTAATGGCACTGTGTTAACTGGACAAAGCAGTCAAAATCAAAAAGTACAATAAAAAAGATCAACATTTTTACTTTTTCTGGTGCTGAGACTCATTCACAATGTATTAAGTGTGATTAAATGACAATAGTCAAGCAGAAATGGGACAAATCCATCCACAAATTTGGTATTCATCAACTGTCTGTGTCCCCATTTCTGACAAATGGGGTTTCCTTCACATCTGCAGCACTGAATATGGGTTGAAAAAAATGTCTAAACATATCTTTTGATGGTAACAGAAAACATTATGAACTGTTCTGATCACAATGTTAAGACAAATGTCATTACATTGTCCAAAAAGCAAATACAACGAAGTGAAAAAAGTGTCATCTCAGTCTCTTTGACAAACACATCCATAAAATCCAGTTTCCAGCAATGATGCGAAGACTTTTCATTATTAAAGTGAGAATAGATAACTGATTATTCAAAATGAATTCGTAGCTGTGTGAGAAAATTGTATTTCACTTGAGAGCCATTTGATTTATTGATGTTCATTCTTCATACTCATGTTGACAGATGGCTATGCACTTCACTGAAGCTTTTAAGCACTTGCAGCGCTCCAGACGTCCTTTACAGCCACATTTGAAAAACTCGACCGATGAGCGATTAGAAGTTGGACCACAATGGTTTCTGGTTGGTTGAGATCCACTCAGTCTGTCAGAAATGGCGTGTTTGAAGCAATTTTCAGTCTAGCATTCAGTCATTTTGCACAAACGAGTAGCACAGCATAGAGTACAGATGCAATTCTGAGAGACATCTATACACCGCCATGTCGGTTGAAACACCACTTAAAAGAATAGTTTGACATTTTGGGAAAACCTTTTTGACGAGAGGTAGATGGAAAGATTGACACCACTAATTAATACGTTATATCTCTTTTGTTTAATTAGTGAGCTTTAGAGGTGCTGGTAGGTAGAATTTGTTACCTTTGGATAGAGTCAGGCTAACTCTCCCTCTGTTTTTGGTTTTTATGCTAAGCTAACTGTAGCTTCATATTTAGCGTACAAACATGAGAGTGTCAATCTTCTCATTGAAATCTTGGCAGAAAGTGAATATGCATATTTCCCAAAATGGCACACTATTCCTTTAAGCTAAACATAACAAAAATATGTCTGGGCCCATTATGTGCCTGTTATGGTTCATAGCTACAGACGGGTGACAAATTAAAGGAAAAACCAACATAAAGTGTCTTAGTAAGGTGTTGGGCCACCACATGCCACCAGAACAGCTTCAATGCGCCTTGGCATTGATTCTACAAGTCTCTGAACTCTACTGGAGGGATGAACGCCATTCTTCGTAAAGATATTCCCTCATTTGGTGTTTTGATGATGGTGGTAGAGAGCGCTGTCTAACACATCGGTCCAAAACCTCCCATAGGTGTTCAATTGAGTTGAAATCTGGTGACTGCGAAGGCCGTAGTATATGATTCACATCATTTTCATACTCATCAAACTACTCAGTGACCCCTCGGGCCCTATGTATAGAAATGTTTCATCATAGGATAAAGGTGATCACTCAAAATAACTTTGTATTGATTTGCAGTGATCATTCCCTCTAAGGGGACAAGTGAACCCAAACCATGCCAACAAAATGCCCCCCATAACATAACAGAGCCACCGGATCCCCTCACTGTAGGAGTCAAGCATTCAAGGTTTTCCTTTAATTTGTCACCTGTCTGTATGTACTTACTACCTACTGCTGAACGTGTAGTGTGTTCATGTAGTGTCATCCCAGCCGTCTCCTACACAAGATAACGGCACCACCTTTTCACAGCTCCACAAACAACCACATATTGCAAATTTGATGGACATTTTATGCTCTTTTGGAGCTGTAAAGAGATGGCTCCATTAACTTTAATAGTTTGGGAGAACACTGTGATGGAACTGCAGCACCATTCTGCTGCGTGTTTGGTTTTTACAGTATATAAACTTTAATGGCATTTCACCTGGCAATTTTTCATTTTGGGGTGAACTAGTCCTTTAAAATCTCAGCGGTCAAAGGTCTGTGAAGACATTATGATATAATTATTGCAAAAAACAAGTGATCTTACAATGGTTTGCTACAAACAAATAATAGAGTATTTGAAAATGAACTAGTAGGCTTTTCTGTGACAACATACTGTACCTGACTGAATATCTGATATCTATCAATCAATTTGTAAAGGGTTTTACAAAACCTGACAATGTCTGATGTCTTTTGCTGAAAACTATAAACTTCACCTGCTCTGGTCTGGGATTATAAGGTCTTCACATTCTGTCCTGCTCAGATAAATCATAGCAGTGTAAATTGATCCTCGGACAAGTCTCTTCAGATCAGCGGAAGAAAAGGGGTGAAACGTCAGTGCTTGCTTTTGTCCTTCTTGTACAACTAATATTTCAAGATCTGTCTTGCTTCTGTCTAAGCAGTCAGTTCTTATGTCAGAGGGCGTTTTCTGGTCTCCCAGCCCCACACTTAATCCACTTGTCCATATGACTTTCTGTTATTAGATTTACACAAGGCGAGAAGCTGCCGTTACAGTGCACAACAGAGGGCGAGCCAGTGACTCACACACTTTCTGCTGGAAGTAGATTTTTAATATTTTCTGCGGTTTGATCACACTGGAGCAGAGATTGGGTGGCTGTTTGTTTACTTCAGTGTGCACATCTGTGTGTGCGCATGTGTATGTGTGTGCGAGAGTCTGTTTGTGTGTGTGCATGTTGTTTTAACGTCTCTCTGTGCTTTGTTGGCATTTCCTGTAAGCTTGGCTTTGGTCCAAACCAGTACCCAGAGGCTCATGCTCTCTCTGCTTGTCTCAAACACACACAGGCACACAAACACAAACACACACACAGTTTTTAAAGTCCTGGTACTCCCTGCAGCCATGACACTGCACTCTTGGTCTCACGTTTCTCACTGATGACCCAAACATTGCGCGTGACTGAGAAATGCTTCTTTGAAATCGTGAACGTTACACTTTGCTGCCATAGCAAAGATGGTGGAGCATTATGTGCCAGGCCTGGTTGAAAATGCCAGTAAAGCAATACACCGGTCAATACACCTGACACCTGTCTGGGCCTATCAAGAAGACAGGTGTGATCAGAACAGGTGTGTCTGGAGAACCTGAATACAAAGAGCATCTCTAACCACAAGAAATGGATATCCCAGTTTTAGGGGAAGATACTGTATAAGACACTTTCTGGCCTTTAGTTTCACAGTGGTAAACTGGTGGTAACGTTATGATCTTCTCCTGTTTTCGCCGGTCCACACTTTCAAGCTTGGCATGCAGATCCTGATGTGGGTTTGTTATGAATATTCAATCTTCTTGCCTGTTATCTGGAAAGTAGGACACACAGACCGACTAGTGTAGCACTGTGCAGTTGTATTTTGTGGGATAAAAATCTAAATGTAGGTTAATAAAAAGAAATCAAACTCAATATCAGGCAAATGAATGTCAAAGGATCTGGACATCCCCACTTTTGACTGAGCTGTCTGACTTTCAGCTACACTATCAGCTACTTCAAAGTCTCTGGCTTTGGGGCACCTTGACCCCTTGTGCTGGTTGGCCTGTTCAGTAATCCATCCATAACTAGCCCCAACTTTCTAGTTTGACATTTTGTGAAAAAAAATGTGACGAGAGGTAGATGAACAGATTGATACCACTCTCACATTTGTACACTCAATCACATTAAAGCTACAGCTAGCAGCCGATTAGCTAAGCTTAGCATAAAGACTGGAAACAAGCTAGCCTGGCTCTGACCAAAGGCTATTAGCACCTCTAAAGCTCTCTAATTAACATGTTATATCTCGTTTGTTTAATTAGTGAGCTTTAGAGGTGCTGGTAGGTTAGATTGGATAGAGTCAAACTAACTTTCCCTCTGTTTTCGGTTTTTATGCTAAGCGAAGCTAACTGCTGGCTGTAGCTTCATATTTAGTGTACAGACATGAGAGTGGTATCAATCTTCTCATCGAAATCTTGGCAAGAAAGTGAATATGCATATTTCCCAAAATGTCACACTATTCCTTTGAGCTAAACATGACAAAAATATAGCCTATCTGGGCCCATTATGTGCCTGTTATGGTTAATGTATGTATTTCGTCACCGCCGGCTTTGCACATAATGCTTCACACCTCCATGAAACTAAAGGCGTCTGTGTGATATTTATCAGTCAGCCTGAAATCAAGCCTGCCTGCAATCACAGGAGCAATTTGAATGTTGCCACACAAATGAGCTTTTAATATTTGTCCTGCAAACTGGCCTGCAGTGTTTTACTTTGCTATAAATGGGATATAAAAACAACAATACAGTACACTAGCTGAACTGAGTTGATAACAATAATCTAAACCACAGGATTCAGATCTGAGGCAAACAAACACTTGCACTGTACACATGGACAAACACAAACTCACACAAAATGATCGGGATATTTCTCTTAACCCTGCCCATCACGTTGCAAGCAAAAACAACAAGTGAATGGAGTGGGAAGGAGCGACTGGAGAGGCAAGAGAGAGGGAAGGAGCACCAGGGGGAAAGGGGGAAAATGGGTCAGCTTGTTCATTTTACTTTCCCTTATTCCACAGGGGCGCACCGATAGACAGGAGCTCAGCCCAAATCCACCAACAGATGTTAGAGCTCACTGTCTCTTTCAATCATGGCAAAAAAAAGGCTCAACAGGCCACCTCTCGCGATCTCTGCCTCATCCCTTCATCTCTGTGCCTTTTAGGAGCTCTCCGCGTCTCCCCACAAACTGCTTCAAAAACCAAAACAAATGTGAGAAACATGCGCTGACAAATAACTAAGAATAGATAAAGGTATGAATACATAACCTTTGTTAGGAGTATTATATAACAGAACAGACAAGAGTTATATATAAAATATAACACATCACTGTCTGGACAAAAAAACTTTTCTATTTAATTTCTCATGAAGGTCTGTCTAATGCCTTCCCTCTGGCAGCTTCTACTGCTGCTTTTGTTCTCTTTTACACACATATATACACACACACACACTCGCTATCACTGTGTGCACTATGCAATCCTAACCCCCCAAAACCATGTGAGCTTTGAAAAATCCCAGGATGTTTATTCAACTTCGCACAACAGTCAGATACAGACGCAGCTCTTTGACAACGCAACCTCGACATCTGTCAGAGAGTATATCATATAGAGCGGAGAGAAGGTTCTGGGCGTCTGCAGGAGGAACGCCGTTCTTCTGCCTCCGAACCACAATGTGAGATAGCGAGTGGTTACCAAACACTGCTGAGCCCAGACATTGTAAAGGGATTTCTCCCCTTCGCTTCCTTAAGCAGTTTGGGATTAAAGGATGAAAAAAATACTCTGTGTGTGTGTGTGTGTGGAGAGAGGGAGAGAGGGAGAGAGATTGGAGTGCAGTCGGATAAAAAAAAAAAGTCTCACACACACACTCATGCAATCCAAAAAATATAAGGTTTATTGTGTGTGTGCTTATCCTTCTGTACTTGTGTGTGTGTGAGAGGTCAGCACTGTGGAGAGTTAACCTACAACACACACCTGAAATCACCCCTTCATTCACTATTACCTACATCATGAAGAATATGAACGGTATAGTCTCTGCTATAATCAGCAGGAAACTGAAGGTTTGGATATCTACAGTATCATCTCAGGAGCAAAGGCAAAGAACTGCATTGTGGGATTTTTAGCAAAAAGTAGTGTACCTGCTTTCATGTTTTTCCTTGTGGGGATTTCTAAGAGCACCAACATACAGTAGTGCATATATTGTGCACTTAGAATACAAACAGTCAGATACAATTATGGGAAATGAATATGAACACTTAACTATATTGAGCATAACTCTACATTTTATTTCAACAATACTGTCTGATACAAATACAGTAAGTGTGAATTTGTGTGTGTGTGTGTGTGGGAGGCAGGTGCTTTAGCTGTCATCACAAATGACGTGAGCAGTTTTCGGTGTGCCAATTATTTCCTGTTTGTTATTCAGCAGTAAAGCTGTGGTTAAGGAATCTGACTGTGGGTACTTTGAGGACATCGGTCCTTCATTCATTCATCAGGACACTGTCAGCAGTATTCACGGGACTTCTAAAAGCTCCAGCGTAACATGCAGCAGTGGAAAGAGCACTATCGTTCTAAATTCTTCTAAATGCATCCTACTGAAGCTGTCTCAGTATTTCACACTTCTTCTCAAACTCAGAACTGCTGGACATCAGACCAGATCCCAGGACTGGATAACTCTGGATACCCACGAGTAAATACTGAACTTGGAAAGACTTACGTCCAGTACTTTGCACCTCATAAATGGAATGAATTACAAAGGATTTTAAAGCTTGACAGTCACATCCCACTGGATGAACTTGGATGTCCGCGATTGTTTCTGTTGCTGTGTATATGTGTTTGTGTGTGGCTCACTGTGTTTTGTTGTCTATCTTATCTCTGTTCTTATTTCTTCTTCTGTGCTCATGTCACTCTTACAGAGGAGATCTTGATCTCAATGAAATTACGTGATTAAATAAAGGTTATAATAACTATTATAACTACTAGAATCTCACATAAAACTACAGCCAGTATTATTATTATTATATAGTTTTACCCTGTAAACTGAGTAAATGTTGTTTACCAGTTGCACTGTGCTGCAGTGCAAGCAGACAATCTGTTGTGTTTTGAATACAATATTTATTTTTCTCCTTTAGAAAAGCCTTTCCCTCTTAACACACTATTGCTTTCACAACTCCTTCTCCACCTACACTCACAGTATAACTCTCAGCAGAATGGAACAAAATCACATCTGTTCTCTGCATGTTTCTGAAGGTCATTTGGGGAAAAATAGGAAAGCATTAACAAAAGTAGATTTAGACAAGGCAGGACAAAGGGAAAGGGGGTTACAGAATTGGATAATACCACACCCCATTGACAAATAACTCCAGGGATGTATTGAAGATTACACATACAGTAGATCATACCTTCAAAAGAATTAATGCACTGAGTGACAAACAGCCTCTAACTCTGTGGCAACGTCTGCTATGTGTGGGTAGATTAACAAGACAAACTGAAGCCAAAACAAATATAAATCGATGTCCGCTAAAGCCCGAGAACAGCGAGGAGGGACAACGTCTCTGCAAGCGTCAGCTGGTGGGAGGAGAGGAAAATATGTGACTAAGCAAGAAAGGAAAGAGATGGAAACCGTACGCATGACTATCAACTCATTCACACACCGTATGATTCACAGGGTAGGGCTGTGGTATGTGACAGCATTTATGCTAATCTGAGGACGCCTACAGCCCAAGTGCACATCACCAGCAATCAGATTGTAGATTCATCACCGAAAACAGGAACACATTCTGAACAAAGTTAAATTTTGGTGCATTTAAATTGTGTTTACGCACTGGGAGAGCATATTTCATATTTTTTGAACACAGAAGTGGGTGTGAGTTAGCACTGCCTCGGTGCAGTCACTGAAATCAGTTTTGCTTTTCCTGCTTTTCCTTCAGCAATAATGACACAGAAAAAGACTGTTTAGACTGTTTATTTGAATGATTCTGTAGGAACGCGGTACAAGTCCTACAATGCAAATGCAAGATCGCTAGAAAGATGAAGCTTCACCAGTACACCCACAGAAGTGATCATTTGCTGTGGAGAGGCAGAAGGAGATACCTCATCAGAGATCGTATATAACGACTGAGCTTCTTTCACTTGCGGGCACCAAAAGACACTAAATTAACTCTGATGTAAATCGTGTTAATTCACTTAGGAGTGCCATGCTGAAGAGTCGGGGACTGGAGAATGAGTGAGTCCCCAGGGAGACTCGGATATCACAGCTCTGTAACTCTTCACCACTGCAGAGAGAGTGAGGTGGCAAACAGCACAGAGGTGGACTCGACCTTGCTCAGGCAAATCTTAGTCAACACACACACTGAGAACTGTGACAAACACCACCACCACCACAACACCTTGCCTGGGTGTTGGCTAACTAGGCAGTGAGTAATCTGTTGCCATGACGCCACCCGGATCACTGCGGCCCCGTTGCCATGGCAACGGCTCATTAGGAAAGTGAAGTGTTTGAGCAGCAGACAAACTTTGCATGAACGTTTCATCAGACGTGCGCAGACGCACATCCACGCGGGCACACACTAAAACACAAACAGGCACAAAGCCGCTGAGAGAGATATTCCCTCTGTATGATGGCGTCACGGCTCTTGAGACCGGGGAGTGAAGCAGCTGATGACTGCAGCACTTGACAGATCTCCACCCTGACTGGCGCTCCGGAGGAACAACCTCTCACTGAAAACTTTTCCAAAACCTCGTCCCTTCAGAATGCAGAACATAGAAAGCAAATATAAAAAAAGCAAACATGTTCATTTCTTTTTTGGTTATTCTACATGGCTGAGAGAGATGTAGTAAAATTAGGCTTCTGCATAATCATTTAGAGTCGTGAGCAAATCAGCCTAAGTGAAGCACATTAGGGATAATGCCAAGACTGACTGAAGCCGTGCCAGCTCTGGACTCACTTCTGGAACGCTGATAACACAACAGCAAATACGCTCGGTGTAAATACGACTCAGTAAATCCCATTCTGAACACCTTGGAAAAAGGGGATTTCTATATGAAATCCCAAGCATAAGTGAATCTAGAAGAGTTCTAACCGTTTTTGAAGGGATTTAAATGAAACCTGGCAAAAACCCAATAACCCACCGCTGTGAAAACATGCACATCAAAAGTCATTTAATACCCTGATTCTTAGCCATAAAGTTGATTGACGCAGCAAAAGCATTTTTACAGTGATAGAGTGTATAGCTGACACATCAACTATGTCTCCCTCTCTCTGTTTTTTTTAAAATATCCTTTTCTTATGGTTCAGCGAACAAAGGTGTCAAATCCTCGCAAGTTTTCCAACTTTCTCTCCTCCTCTGCGCCCAGTGAAGGCCTGAGCCCAGAATAGCATCATTCATGTATCTCAGTTTTCTTCATTAAAGCAAAACAAAACCTGCACCAGAAAGAGGGACTAAGAGGAAGAGGAAGGAAGAGAGGGGAATATTTCCTCTGCTCGGATGAAAGGAGAAACACAAAGAGTTTTTGTTGTGCATCAGTAGTCTGTCTCTCGCATGCATGCTGTAATAAACATACGGCAAACCAAAAACAGCAGTCACAGAAAAAGAAAGAATTCCCCATCAGTGCATGAAAGATATTTATCTCCTTTATTTTCTCAAACAATTGGAGGTTGAAAACATGCAAGTAGCCGCATCAGCCAGTGAAAAGCCTTAGTGGAGGAGGTGTGCCCACATTTCTAAACTGATATGCAATTTGCATCACTGCGAAGCATTAATCATTCCTCGCAGTTTGATTGAGGCACGGTGGTGAAAAGGAGGGAGGAGGAGGACGGGAGGAAGAGGTGGAGAGGAGGCCATATCTCAGTCCTAGAAAAGAGCCATCAGCACTGAAATCAATACTCAGGCAAGGACACGTGGAGACCACAGAGAGAGCTATTTGAGCTGGAGACAGTCCTTCACCGCTAACATCCACAAACTGTACAGGTGCTGAGTCCCTACCTGGTACATGTAGGTGTTAAAGTGGGTCCCATTCTGAAGGTGGATCTTCACTGTTGGGTTCATGGTGAAGGTTAAACATATCAGATCCCTCAAACAGACCCCCCATAAAAAGAGGGACAGAAAGAGGCAGAGAGGATGAGGAGTGAGGGCGATGAAGAGGGGAAGGAGGGCTAGTTCCTCTGAGTCGTGGACGACACTGAGTGCAGCAGGGCTGGATGAGATTCCTGCGCTGCTCCCTCTGCCCTCCGCCGGGACAACAGCACTCCGCTAGTCAGCCTGCTCTAACTACAGCCGGGACGAGAGACAGCAGGGTAGAGGGGTAAGGAGAGAGAGAGAGCGAGAGAGAAAAGAGAGGGTAGGGAGATGGATAAAAGGCAGAAAAAAGGGGGAGAGGTAAACATGGATGATTTTGATCAGAGAGAAAGACAGGAGGAGACAGAGAGAGGACGGATGGAGGAGGAGGAGGAGGAGACAGAGAGGCTTGTAGTGATCAGCTGATGGAGGAAGGAAGAGGCAGGGTTTAGACAAGGACTGCTGGGGGCTCAGGCCACCTGTTCTCTACTGCTAACTCACACACACATACACACATACACACACACACGCACAGGAAAGTTCAGACACTCAGAGGGAGTTTTTAAGTCACATTTGGAACTAATGCCAAGAATTAGCATGAAATTAAACGCTCTATTTCCTCCTAATAAAAACTCCAGTCACTGCTTACTCAACACAAATTCAAGAGACCCATTTTCCTTCAGCATGACATTGTGCGTGCTGGTTCTTTCTATTTATAAATGGCAGCCTTATTCGTCCCTCCTCTCTCAGTAGGATTTCACAGTGCATGCACTTGACTGGAGTCTGAAACACCTTCCGGTGCTTTTACACAGTAAAGAATATCAAGTATATTTTATCATCACATTGTTAGTGTTGTCTGCACTACACTGGATGTCATTTGACTTTGATATCCATGATGCAGAGCCTTTTTTGCCACCTTAAGTAGATAGAATATATATCATTATGATTGGTTTTACATGTTAAAGTACAAGTTGAGTACTACACGTTCCGAAAACAGTTGTATAATGTCTTCTGTGGTTATAGAGGAGCTTTGTCAAGTCTGAGAATATAACCCCGATGATGTCACATGGGTAATCTGGGATTAGGATGTTATAAAGTACAATTTTTTAATAGGAAACCTGAATTACAATTTTTCTTGTGTCAAGTTTGAAAGCTGTGGGAGTTGAACAGGGAGGGAGAGTCCTACAAAAGATTCTTTTGAGTTGAATTATGGGAATTGTGGGATTCAGGCTTTTTGAAGCTTGACCCATATTAGGGAATAAAAATCAGGATATCTCAACCACTGAGTTTGACCATTTTTTTAATCTCTCCCTTGCAAGTCCCCAAACTATAGAATGAAATACTTAATGATGATAAATTTATGATTTCATGATTCAGTGCCAACATTGTCGCCGCACTGGACTGTTAATAGTTTTGTGCTTCTGATGTGTGTTTACAGTAAATTATCAGCAGCTAACAACGTGAGAGTAAGTTATATTTCCTTGTGTCAACATATTTGGCTGATACCATTGACTCTGATTCCAATTCTGCAGATACACCTCAGCTAAAATGGTTTAGCATGGGGTGCAAAGTGTGTTACAGTAGAGTGTCTCTACAATTAAGTTGTGAGCAGTGTCTAATTAGTTACAACTGATTTGACTGTTCATTAATTTCATTCAGCATTTCTCCCCTCTTTATTCATTCATTTATTCTCCTCTATTCTCCTGTGCTTCACTCACCAGGCTCTCCTACGCATTGATTCTATGCTCTACGTTCAGTCAGTAAAAAACATACTAAAATGCTCATTCAACATCATAACCGTTGGGAGTGGCAGTGCATAACTGTAGAAAAAGAAAGTGAAAATGGTTCCTGTCTACAGGTCTACTTGCTTGCACTTGGTTGTCAAGGAAACAGGGTTCACGGGAGACAGAGAGAGCAGAAGATAAAACAGTGAGACAGACAAGTCCCCACACATTAAAACATCCTTTAGTGATTGTGGTGACTTCCGCCATTAACTGACAGCAGCTCACTGCAGCCTCGAGCCTCGGCGTTACATTCACTGAGTGGCCAAACACACGGGTCACTGCTGCCATCTGGGCTAGTGGTGAGACAGAGACCCCTACCGGCAGCACAAGGTACTCACACAAAATAGTGGCAAACCAAGTGGATTTTCACACAGAAACCGGCAAAATATGCATATGGGGAGGCCGGTTCATCAGCTTTAGAGTAGCGACTGGTTTCCAAAGAGAGAGGAAGCTCTGAATTGAGTTTGATTGATTACACATGCAGACATTTAGATCCATGCCTGACTTGGCAGAATCTGAGATTTATTGAGATTTATTATTATCAGAGACAGAAACAATAAAAAAACATTCACACAAACTCTGAACACACAAACACACAAACACACCACACTCATGCACATCAGCAGTACTGACAAAAACACCAAAAACTTGGCACATTTGAAACAGCATTTTCTGCAGCAGAATTCACAGCAGTGGGAGACCTCTGACTATTCTTTATCTGACAGCCTCTCACCGTTTTCTCTCTCCCTCTTGCTACCTCAGTCTCTCTCCTCTTCCTGCTGCCTAACTACACTTGATTACTTCTTTCACACTTTATCCACTCCAGCTCCTCCTTTTTCCCCTCCTTTGCTCTTCCTCTCTTCCCCATTTTTCTCAAGCGTTGCTAATCTCAGCTGAACCTTCCCTCAATGGAGAGCAGCCATTTTACATCATAACATAACATGCAGCAGAGGGCAGCCCCCCATCCCAACACCTCCACTGTCCAAAATAAATTCACAGATACACACACATAAATACAAAGTGCGTAGATTTGAGAGTAACACTTGCACACTGAATCTGAACCAGAAACAAACAAACTTTATAATGAAAATGGTCATTGCTTCTTCCAGAAGTTTAACAAAAGAATCGAAAGTTTCTGTGTTATTAATGTCATGCACTAACCCTACTGAAAACTGCATGTAGTGTCACTGATAGAGAACTAAGACTGAGATAATGCTGCATTTTCATCTTTAACCACAAACCACATGAAATAAAGTCAAATAAAAAAGTAAAATAAAGTATAGTTTTGGTCACCAGAACTTAAAGGACCAGCGTGTTGGATTTAGTGACATCTAGCTGTGAGGTTATGCAACCAACTGAATACCCCTCCCCTCACCCCTCCCTTTCCAAGCGTGTAGGGGAACCTACGGTGGCTGCCACTTCAACGTAAAAACGTGAAAGGCCCTGTTTGGTTTGTCCGTTCTGGGCTACTGTAGAAACATGGAAGTGCAACATGGCAGGCTCCACAGAAGAGGACCCGCTCCCTATGTAGATATGAAAGGCTCATTCTAAGCTAACAAAAACACAATGATTCTTACTTGCAGGTGATTATACAACAATGAAAACATAATTATGAATATTATATTCCATTTCTGCCAATAGATCGCCCTTAATCCTACACACTGGTACTTTAATTCTTGTCTTTTCTCACCTGTAAATCAGCAAATAAATGTAATTACTTTTTTCATTCTTTGAGGTTGTACTTAAGCACAGTAGTGCTTTGAGCTAAAGGCTAACATCTGCATGCTAACATGCTCAATGCTAATATACTGATGTTACATATAATTAAGTATAATGTTTACCATGTTCACAAACTTAGTTCAGCAGCGTGCTAACATTTGCTAATTAGCACTGAACACGAAGTACAGCTGAGGCTCATAGGAACGTCATTAGTTTTGTTGGTACATGTGGAAAAAAATTTGATCTGATGATGGTGCTACATACAGAGTCAGGGGATTGCCAAAGTTATTATTTGGGTGGGGGGGGGGCACATTTCATGCCAGTCTATCCAATAGTTCTTCTGGGGATCATGAATGTCTGTACAAAACTTCATGGAAATTCATCCAGTACAGTAGTTGTTGAGATATTTCAGTCTGGACCAAAGTGGTGGACAGACTAACAGACCGACATTGCCATCCCAAGGGCCATTCCATTAGCATGACTAAAAATGGCTCAAAAAATGAAATGACCGATTGATTAATCATTTCAGTTCTAAATACTTTTTTTGTAAAAACATGCAGAGAGGACAAGTGTTTTTTAAGCCCTGAGTAGTGTTTGCAGGGCCTCTTGTCAGGCTGTGTCCAGCCCCAACAAGTTCCACCAATAAGATCGGGAGGGCATTCGTATGTAGCCTGAGAGGCGAGACCCATGGCAAAAAAAAGCCCAAAGCTTGTTGCTGCTGCTCACAAAGCTGTGAGCACACTGTTAAAATTGAAGCAACCGTTTAGAGAGATCTTAAAAAGTCACTCAAATTGCTGTAAAACTGACAGGGACAAAAGTGGGAAATTACGCCTGTGTATACACACACACTGCTGTTTCTCTATGCTATCCAGATATCAGACACGATCATCACTCTGGGAAGATTTATCTGTCCTTCTAGGTCACCTCCTTCCTCATCACCTCACTCTCTTGCTCCTCCTCCTGCTCCTGCCCTCCTCATTTGTTTTTTTCAGTCTCCTCTGTCACCTCCTCCCTGCTGCCCCTGTCTAAAGCACCTGTGTCAGCTCTGTCTCTCTCTCCCGCTGTCCTCATCACTCAGTCGGAGCACACGGCTAACCTCCCTCCCATCTCTCTTTCACCGTGTCCTCCTCAAGCTCCTGGTCAGCCCAGAGGGAAGCCTATTACTACCACGGTGCACACAATCATTGCAAACAGCAGACACAGTTTGTAGACACATTCACATCTGAACTCTGCATGCAGACCCAACTAGTCTGTTCCCGAAATGGGAAAATGTTCATCTCTTTCTATCCATGTAAAGATATTTTATTCTCACATCTTCATAAAAAATATGTTAATCATACTCTGTTTATTCAGAATAAAAGAGATTAAGTCAACATAAAAACAATGCTTATCCAATTTCTGATACACACATACACAGTTTCGGTCAAGTCTGGCTGATTACATTAATATATACACCCCTTCTATACACAAACACGCCGACTCATTCACTGAAAAATACACAAACTAACACACAAATACTCCAGAGACCACACAGTCTGTCCCAGCTGCTCTGTTTTGCAGATGAAAGTGTATCGTGGTTCTGGAGGAAAGCAGGAGATGCATCAAACACAGCTGTATTAATATTAATCTTCATATTCAGAGTAAATAAACTGCTCCAAGGGTACACCCAGCATAATTTTCAATAATCTCTTCTCTTCCCAATCCTTCATGGAGCTAAAAATGGCTTTGAGTAATGAGTAGTCAAGGTGTTATGTGTTTGTGCATGTTTGTGGAGGTCGGGAACGCTGCTCTTGCCCTTCACAGAGTGCAAACTGCAGTGGGAGGATGTAACTCTACACCACTGTGAGTGTGTGTGTGTGTAAGTGTGTGTCTACAGTAAGTCTACAATAACTGTAACTGTAATGACAGAGGCACGACAGGCACCTCTCATGGTGCCTGAAAGTGAGGCGTCACACTGCTGCCCTGTCCTTCTCCCACAGCCTCTGTCCTTCTTTGACTGGAAAACACACAGAAGGAAACGTGGAGTGTGAGACTGAATACAAAACCACTACTGGTACAGAGATCAGATACCTGGTTAAATGATTCAAGTGTCCACCCCTCACTACTGGTTCAAAGCTTTGCCAGGTGCTCAAAGGACAATAACAAGTGGTGCAAAAATGAATGTTTCATAAAATCATATGTATATGGTGCTTTCTACATGTTTCCCTTTTCTTTGTCACATACATTGTACCTCTATCTATGTAGTCCACACATCCCATGGGACTGCAATACCCTTGAGTTTGATCTTGTGTCAAGGACACACAGATGTTTTGCATTGGGGCTAATTACCGGAATGTAGATGTATTTCTGTACAGGTATAAATGTTCTTTTGCATTCTGTTTGCATTATATGCCTGAAGAAGGTCTATGACTGAAAGTTTGTGTATGTAATTAAATAGTTAAATTCATGTAATAGTCACAATTTTTATTTAGAAGATGAACACAAAATGATAACAAGATTAAAATGTGAGAAATTGAATGGTACGATGATTGAATGGGAGAGACTATTATTCTATTAAACAACAGAATAACCTCTGCAGTGACATGTTGTTATTACAGCCTGCACCTTCTGTTTTCATGTGACTTTTGAAGCCAAACCATGTCCACACTATCAATGAAGGGGCATTATTTTTCCAAACCAAATCCAGACTGAGTGGTGTCACTTTTGGTGCTATGCTCTGACTACATCTTTCCAAAAAAATGTTTATTGCCATGTCATGAACTGGTAAGGGGTAAAAATGTAAGCTAGGTATGAGAGGGTACTGGAAGAGATGCCACACCATGGTAGTGCAGTGCTCTCCTAGCTGGTGAGAAGAAAGAGACAGAAATGCCCCTGCAGTGTGGACGAGATTACACTGGGTTCAAATTGAGTAAATTTGTCCATTTCATTCTTCATCAGCTTGTTCTAGTTGACTTTTTAAGTGCATTATGCAAGACCTAGATCAATTTGCTTCACAATAAAATGATCAAAACAAAGTATAAGTGGACAAAAAGATTTGTTTGCACTCGAAAGAAAAGATACCAAGTGTGTCAAAAAAGAACATGGTGCACATGTAGAATGTCTTTAACACTGCCTCCATCACAATAAGAAGGAAATAAATAAATAAAAACAAAGCCACAGTCCATAGCTAATATCATCACGCCTTGAGAAAAAGGTCTAGTTTATTGAAAAGACGCTGCTTCATGTCACACTGTAGCAGCTGTATTATATATTCACATCGCAAAGCACACAAGCATTTCACAGACATACCATTTTCATTTCTGCTGTTATTTTCTGTGAAAACTTATTTGCTCACTGCACACCTGCTCATCTGGGTGTGATGGGTGGCTGTGAGCAGTGGCTGGTTAGCTACAATTGCTGTAACTGTGTTATTCCTTTTCCCGCCATCCACACATTTTTGTCCCGCCATCCGCCTATACAACACTTCATCACTCATCGATTCTGCTGTGGGTTGTCTCCTCATTTCAAATCCTCTTCCAGCCAGTGAAACTCATGAAAACTGCTCATTCAACATCATAGCCTTTGGGAGTGTCAGCGTGTGATGGTGGCAGGCGGAGAAAAGGGAGTGAGACAGAGAGAGGAGCACGGAGAATGTAGCACGAAAGACTTTCTCTCACGCAGGTTCCTAAAATACTCAGCTTTTCTTTTCATAGCTCGGAACACACACACACACACACACACACACACACACACACACACACACACAC
>NTHP01000003.1:3750586-3793067 GCA_003416845.1 Oplegnathus fasciatus | reverse complement strand
CACACACACACACACACACACACACACACACACACACACACACACACCTAGTAGGTGAAGATGACAAATGTTTGTCAGGCAAAAGGAAAGAGAAGAGTGGTTGGATTTGGGCAGAAAAGGCTGTCCTGCTGTGCCAACACTCATACATCAGTCTACACCTTAGGAGCAGAGAGAACTGAACACACACACACACACACAGAAAAAAAATACACACAGCCTACAACACACATATAGACACTGCTGACTGGAGGGCTACACAGAAGAGGCGGCAAGAGCAAGCAGGGAGCTGTGATGTACTGTAGTCGAGGGCATAAACACTCCCAACTACGGTCATGTTGAGCGCTGCCGCGAATCAACCTAATTACCACCGACACATATAGGATGGTGGGGTCAGCAGCATCGCCAACTGCTACAACATTGCTCTAATGTATTCATCACACCCAAACTTGAGATATCAGTACAGTATGTTATTTTTTCCACACTTCCCCCTCATCATTACAAGATGCAATTTCTACTGACGCGTCGGGGCCAGACTCTCCCCATTCTTTGGGATGAGCAAAGAAAAACTGAGTAGAAATCAATTCCAACTGAGATTTTCTCATTTCTCAGTATTGCTTCACTACTGTACTGTCCGTTGCATCATCTCTCCGCTCTGTGGCTGGTGTGGAAATGACCACTGCTGTGTTTGCGTGAGAGTGTGTAGTGTTTTGAGAGAGAGAAAAAGAGCAGGAGACAGCTTATGCATGTGTGCGCGCCAGTCATAATGTCTGCATAATGTCCCCGAGGTCTCTGACTGTATAACTAATACTTGTATTATTGCTAGAATAAAACATTACGCTGAACCAAGCAGGATTAGAAAACAAGCATGACAGCCTCTTCCCACTCTCTCCTCTCTCTCTCTGACACACACACACACACACACACAGACATGTATGCATGCGTGGAAGCAAGCAGCCCAGGGCCATGTACACTAGCAAGCGGCCATGTTTCTTTCACAAGAGGCTGCAGTGAGGCTGTCATTGTCAGCATGGCTCTCTCCCTCGCTCTCTCACACACACACACTCAGACACACACACACACACCATACTGTGACATCATGCCACGCATTTAGACCAGAGGGTCAGAGGGTAACACAGCTTTATGTGCTGAGGCTTCATTGTCGTCATGCTCAGTGACTGCAGCAGCCCTTATTCAGCTCGCTTTCTCTCAAATACGTACACTTACACACACACATATTGTCAAGTTTACCATCAGCTCCTTTCGCTCACATACCCACTGACAGGCAGGTCACTGCATACAGAGGTGAGGCTGTTTCAATCCAGATAATGACAGGCGGGCCCTGCCCTCCTCTCTGACCAGCAGGGCTCTCAACATCTGGCCCAGACCTCTACAGTCAGAGTCAACATTCTTCTAGTGAGTAAAAACCCTCCATCTACCTCCTACCCACCTCTCAACCTACTACATTACCTTTCTACCTACTAGACATTTAGATCCTCCTTTTTGGCACGCTGCCACTTATGAGCTTTTGAAGTGGTATGTGCCTGTGTATATCCCCATCATCTTCACAGTTATTCTCATGGTGAGATCCCGGGACATGCAGGAGCGTTAGAGGGGTTCCCCAGCAGGGGTGTATACATAGGAAATCCAAGCTTACTAGAAGTACTGCTCTGGCTTCCTCCTTGTAAATTAAAGAATCATATTCAACTTTTTTTCAGGTCTAGCTCTGGATTTGTTGCCATGGTTCAACCCACTGGCACTGTTATCCAGAAAAAAACAAGGAATAGTGTTGTTTAATTTCCAAATCAGTCATCAGTACCATTAACCTGCCAGTTAGCCCCGAGGCAAAATAAGGTGCTCAGCCCCTATTAACCCCCCTCTTCCTCTCACCTTCTGAGCCAGTTTTAGTAGGCCTATGCTAGAACATTACCTTGCAGATTTGTGTGGAAAAGCGATTCTTTTCGGAACATGCACCATGAAAGTACAATGATGATAATGAAGGGCTTAAAATTAAGTTTTGACACAGGGACCATTTCAAGACAGGGCGTCAAGATAGGATCATAAAGCAGGGTCCACCTTAACGCCCTTATAATGTCATTTGGTGCATTTTCTCCATCAAATTTTCAATTACATTAGCTCCAACCAGCGGATACACACAGTAAGCCTGGAGCTTTCCGGCCATGGAGTCCTGGGGCCCGGCAGTTGCCCACTCTGCCCGGTTGGTAATCCAGCCTGAAGTTCACCACTGACCTAGTATCTCCTCATATAGGTCTACAGTGGAGACAATAGTCTAATTCAATACCATATTGTACGTAAAACAAATTACGCACGCAACGGGTGCTGCTCCCTTGGACAAAATCTTATCCACTTCACCCAACACTACAGCCCCCTCCCCCTCCCCCTCCAGAGGCCGACTGCTCCTCACCTGAGGAAGCGCGGCGTTGATCTGCCGCTGGAGCACGTCCCTCTCGTGCAGCGCCCCCTGCAGCTTAGTCTGAGACTGAATGAGGGTCTCCTGAGTCTCCCTGAGGGACTCCAGCAGCTTGTCCCTCTCGTCCAGCATGTTGACCATCAGCTGCTCGAAGTTGGCCTCCTGGTCCGAGCCGTTCGGGACGCCGCCGGTGCCTCTGGGAGGACCACCCGAGTCTCCCTCGCTGATGGTCGGCATCACCTCGCACATCATCTTCCCTGCTCCGTGGTCTGGGCAACGCTATAGGACAGTGTCGCTGTCGGGATTAAGAAAGGGGATATGTGGGTTACAAGCCTGATAAACAGACTTACGATAACTGATAAGAGGGCCTATTGACGCCCCGTAGCAACGGACCTATGCAACCGTAGATACGCGCCTCATTTCCATTGCATTACAGTTCTCCTGCATCAAACGTGCATCCTTAAGCTTTATATCGCCTTACCTAATCAGAGTGATTGAAACGATGAGATGATGGTTGACCTTTCATCCATATTAACCGGCGTTTTTTCACCCCGTGAGCAGATCCGCCCTGCCCGGCGCGCCATGCACTCACATGTAGAAATCCCGGCGTGATATGATTGACAGTTCAGAGATAGACGGGTGCGTTTGGAGGGGTGGTGCCCGCGAGCACGACGGAGCTCATAGCACATTGGCAGGAGAATAAAAAGCAGGGAAATATCCGAGAGGAACCGTTTAATCTGCGTCCTTAGTCTTCGGGACAGCGAGAGCAAGTCTTATCTGCATCCGCCTTCTCCGCTTCCATCTCTCCACACCGCCACCGAACCGACGCTCACTCCTCCTCCCACACACACACATTCGCTCAGTCACACACACACACACACATACACGGAATCTGCAGTTGTCACTACCAGGCTACAGCTCTGGAAATAAGGGACCAACTCCCAGTGTTCAGCCTATAAGCGTTTTGCACCACATGCGCGTGCAGAACAGAGGACTGGACTTGGCTGGACGGTCATTAATGTCACGGCATAATCTCTCAACACTACACCGGTATCATGTTTCTGCAGTTAGCACGGACTTGACCCTTGGTTGGTACAATGTAATTAACTTTTCACATCAGCACCACCGAGCACGTTCACGAACCTGACAGCTCCTGAGACGTGATGAGCGTTCTGGAGGCACCAGTTTAACCAAGCCACAGAGGCAGGTTGTGCACCAAGAGTGTGCAGCGCACCCTGCAGGATCTGATGTGAACCTTCAGATTAGAAATATTAGTAATATTAGAAGGAAACGGCAGGGAAAACATGCATCTCCTAGCACTATGTTGGGGCTGTGCATTATTCTGGGTGACTAACTCTGACTCTGCCATCCATTCCAGCACACCGAGGCCGGAAGTATATCAACCAAACTTGTCGGTGATCAAGACCTACCTTTTTGTTGTTGCATGTGTTGCAGTGTTTAGGACTTTAGGACAAATGATGTGCTACAGTACTGACAATGAACATGCTCACCAGTGGTGGAATGTAACTAAGTAGGCCTACATTTACTTTTACAAATTCGAGGTACACCACTACATCTCAAGGGCAAAATAATATACTTTTTACTCCACTACATCCCTCCACCCCCCCTCCCATGGATTAGCTTGAAAATGCATTGTCACAAAGCTGAAAACAAAACAGGCTTTTTCTGAGCTCATGAAAAGTTGAGTTTTTAGAGATATGTGATTCTCACAGGACAAACATATGATGATCTTATAGACCATGATGCATTGCTGTAGATTAAACTACCTAACAGTATATAAAGTAGTTAAAATGAGCTCAACCTTAAACATCTACAGCAGCAAAATGTAACATACACATTAATGCAGCAGTAATATTAATCCAGAAAGGAGTAAAGCCATTTCTAGAACAGCTTGACATGGTCTCTCTCCCATTGGGATGAGCTTTTTTATTTCAAGTGCCTTTTACCGATTGTAATGAGATTGTGGTTTCGATGATGCAGTTAAAACAACTAACGTGCCCCTGCCGCATAGAAAACTAATCTTTCAATCAGACACAAGTGACAGTGTTTATTTGCCAGTTCCAAATGAGTCTGAAAGTGTGAACAATATGGGACAGTTACATTTGGGACTTGACAATGTTTCTTAATTTAACATGAGGCATGAATATAATCTTTTAATTGATTCATAAACATGTTGCTTTTGCAGCACTGAATAGGCCACAATACATTTAGGAAAAATCAAAAAAGCAGCAAGAATTTGTTATCTCTAAATTATCTCTAAGTAGTTCTGTAAATTGAAGTTCAGTCATTCTTACTGTAAAACGAATCATTCTTGCTGATAGTTGATGTTTTGAAAGTTAACAGCTGTGTTAGCTTTAAAAAATCAGCAGTGAATTGTGACTGAATGACAATCTCACTTATGCACACTTATTTAAATTTGATGAAATTCTGCAGGGGTTCAGCTGCTGTAAAAAGTAAAAGTGGATGTCATTAAGATAAAGGTTGTAAGAATTTGATAAAAGAGAAATTTCATACATTAAAATCAATCAAAGAATAAAGTAAAATTGATAAAATTGTCATGAAAGTTTAAGGAAATTATTTACTTGATGCAAATTAAATGAAACCAGTGATTAATGGATAAAGTGTAAATATTAAATGTAAATGAAATATTAAATATCACATCATTCATTCAACCATTAATTTATTTTCTCAATATGTGCCAAAATAGACTACTTCATTTAAAACTCTGACTTTTTCTATCAATGTATAATACCTTTGTGATTTTAACACAAGTAAATCCTGATAATTTCATGTATAGATTCACAACTTTGAGTTTAAAAGCCTTCACTCAATTATATTTCATCTCTAAGGTTTGATACAGAAGTCGCTGCATCTGACCTTCACTTGAGGTTTTCTGTACTTCAATCAGTGGTCGAAGAAGTACTAAGATCTTTTACTTAAGTAAAAGTAGTAATACCACAGTGTGGACACACTCTGTTACAGGTCCTGTATTCAACATTTTAGTAAAAGTACAAATGTATTAACATCAAAATATACTGAAAGCACAGAAAGCAAAAGTACTCATTGCAGAATGGCATATTTCAGAATAAATATATTATTGAATTATTATCATTGATGCATTAATGTGTACATTACTTAAATGTTGCAGCTAGTAAATACTCAAGTAAAGTACAAGTACCTCAGAATTGTTCTTAAGTAAATGTACGTTGCTTAAGTACTTTTGCTTGAACTTGAGTAAAATAAAACTAGCATTGCTTCAGTTTGAATTCAGTATTTGCAACTCTCTGACAGCAATGTCGAAATAAACAGTAAAATCAGGTCAAATCACTTTTATATTTTAATTTGTAAGAAAGTTTGAGCGTCCTGTCAGCTGGGATGTTTCTGAACTGTCGGGGGAAATCACAGTGCCCAAAGAACACCTCCGCTGACATGAACAGGAGAAACTTCACACAGAAGGATAGATGCTGGGAATCTTTCAAATTGCTGAAGGGCTGTTTGCAAGAGAGATTTGATTTTAATGGCTGACTTTCTTGCGGCAGTTGTAGGTTGGATGAGCGACAATGAGAATAGATCTTGTTATTGACACAAAAGGTCTTGATAAGGGGAAACAATTGCGTTATCTGGAGAAAACCATAGTGAATTGATTTCCTTCTAGGTGAAATCAACATTCTGTGTCACAAGAAGGGGAGGGCTGTGGAAATGAATAGTGGTCTAGATATTAGACAGCACTGGAGCTATACGTACCTGAAATGCAGACAGTAAGGGGCTTAATTTAAGCTCCGGCCATAAACAAGAAGAACATGATTTCTCCTGACGCCTCCTCTGACCCAGTTGGAGAAGCTGAGACAATCGTTGTGCAGATTACTTACTTGTCGGGGACTAATTTCTCATGGTCAGAGGTCGAAACATCACCTCTGCTTTTTTGGTCTCCTTTGAAGAAGTGCATCAGAGATTTCTCTGAAAAACTAATTTTGCTTTAGTTTCATAGGAATTTGCCTCAGGAGTTGTGGCTCTCTGCAGTGGAGTTTTCAAGGTCTTGACAACAATGTTGTCAACAGCCATTCTGGGATGCTGTGGTGGCCTGCAGCACTTTTATAAAATACTTACATAGGTCACTGAACACAGAACTGTGGATGTTTTTTAGCATTATGACCCTTGGGTCTGATAACATTGTCAGTGATAAGAATTTCTGCCAATGTCTTCCTTCTCTGACTGATGGTTATTATCTACCTGGCTCAGTGATGTCTGGGCAGCTTTAATGGTGTGCATGAGCAACTTTACGAGAGGAAGAGTGACAAAGTTTCCGTACTTTCAGTGACTTTCTGACATTGTTGTTTAGTGAGAAGTGGATGAGCAGCTGTCACAAGTGACACAGGACAGCAGGCTCTG
The DNA here is from genome assembly GCA_003416845.1 of Oplegnathus fasciatus. Lineage (NCBI taxonomy): Eukaryota > Metazoa > Chordata > Actinopteri > Centrarchiformes > Oplegnathidae > Oplegnathus > Oplegnathus fasciatus. Next base: position 3,786,229 of record NTHP01000003.1, on the reverse strand, counting down.
CAAGAACACCCTGAGAAACCGCTTTCTCCAAAGGCTTCCGCTTCGGTGGATGGCTGATCAATCAATCTGTGTTTGCTGTAAGTAATCAATCTGTGTTTGCTGACCAATTAAGAAGTTAATAAAGTTATTAACTTCTTAATTGGTCAGCATCACTGAACCTTCATTGCAAGTTAATGCCACCGACATTTGGTGAAAATGAATTTAAATAAAGCAAATTAAAGGGTAGAGTATGCAATGTAAAATAGTAATGTTTTAAGTCAAAGTCAAAAACTACTATTTTACAGCGCCTACTGTACTGTAAATACTTATCTTTTAGCTTGCTTCTAAATAGCCTTCATTTTAGCTGTTTCTAGTCACTAGTTTACTTTTTAAGTCTTTTATCTTTTGTTTCTCTAGTCTGTACTTTTGCACTTTTTAATTGTGAATCTTTTATCTTTATTGTATTTTTATTTGTACTCTGTAAAGCACTTTGAATTGCCCCAGTGTATGAAATGTGCTATACAAATAAAGCTGCCTAGCCTTGCCTAAATCTTCAAACTAAACTATAAATTGATGTCTGATTGATGTCTGACTGGACTCCTCACCTACAGACGGCTCCTTATATGATGCCATATGTGCTCCATCTCTCTGTCGCACTTTATCTGAGCTCTTTCATATCTCCTCTTGCAGTCAGAGCCTTTTTTGAAAATTTGAGGTTTAATAAATCAGTTCAAGTCATAGCCATAAATCAGTGAGCCGAAACCAAATGTCCAGATATTTTTTTAAAATCTGTCATAAATTATGGCTCATGCCGTTAACTACTTACTCCTAGCATTGTGTGGATATTTTTGTGTAGATATTTTGGATTTGCACCTTACTGTTAAACAGTTAACCTGTCAATACTATATTTAGGACACCTATCATTAACCTGTTACATTTCTGACATTGTGTACATTTGTGATCTTTATATCTTTATACTTAATATCTTAATCTTAAACTTTGTTATTATATTTTTGTTATTGTTTTATATTTGCACTCTGTATATTTGCACTCTTTCCTACTTTGTATTGCAACTGCTGCACAACAATTTCCCTCGGGATGAATAAAGCATTATCTTATCTTATCTTAACATTGAATCGAGAAATAAAATGCATTCTGGGAAGTAGCCCAGTTGCTTTAGGGTGTGTTACTGTCAAATATAATCAAAACATATATCAGTCAATATCAGATATCAGATATTTTAGTCTGGAGTCTTAATTGGCTGTAGATAAAATAATGTGGCAGATCCACCTTTCTACTTTTGGTGACGAGAAATCATTGAAATGTTCACAGTCACCGGCAGGTGGCAGTAAAGCAGCAGAGGAAAAACAACAACAACGGTACTCTCGCGTTACTTGGAACGTCACGTCATTCCATGATGGCTGAAGATCCTGGCGGAACATTTTTCAATTTCTCTCTCATTTTTCTTTCTTTCTCTCTACCTCGGCTTGCCATAGAGACATGGCAGGACTCAAAGGCCCGTTAAGCGTCCACAGATCATTGGTGTCGTCATGCCCAAGAAAGGGAACCGAAAACGGCTGAAATTTAGGGCCGGGGACGTTTGTTCGGAATCAGGTAGGTTACGTTTACATTAGCAAGCAAGCTAGCCCGCGCACTGTTAGTTAGCACTCCATAGTCGGCTGGAATTTAAATATTTTCCCCTTCAATTTACAACATTGAATGTAAATTATTTGAGTCCATTTTATACTATATTATAGTAAAAATTAAGACATGTCACAGTTACCTTTAGTGTTTGTTTTCAGGTATTAGCTAGAGCCAAAAGGTGGATTAATGTAACGCTAAAGACATGTAACAGGAGGGTTGTGTTACATCATACACTGTCAGTAACGTTAGTGGTCATAGCTGGTATGTTTTAAAGAAATGTGACTTCTCAACAGTATAATTTGTAGACAATATGTCTGTTTTTTTCTTAGTGACCGTTGCTGATTATGCTGATGCCGACCCAGCCGTTGTGAAGTCAGGGAGGGTGAAAAAGGCTGTTGCAAATGCAGTTGAAAAAGAAGGTAATTTGTGATGATGCACAGGTTTTTTTTTAGATTTGAGATTACAGTGTGACTTGATCTTGTCTGGAAAGGTGATGCAGGTGTTTAACTTAACACTGTGTGTTTCAGTGAAATTACTCTGTGGCCTGGAAGCATCTCAGGGTGCTGTAGAGGAGGTGGTCTCGTCTGCAGCGAGCGTCAACACAGACGCTTTGGACAGCAGTGATGAGCTGGACCCGGAAGAAGATGGAGAAAATGAAACTAAAGTAGCCCGCAAGAAGAAAAACAAGAGGAGAAAGGGTATTATTTGTAATTTATTTAAAGTATGCATGTACAGGAATAAATTGAAGACAGATGACAACATTTTGGGAGTACAACGACCTTACCACGGTGTTTCCTGTGATGTTTTTGCATGTTGTATTCTCAGAAAACAGTGAGAGCAGTGATGGAGGGGAGTATCCAGTGGATATTTGGTTAGTGCTCGCTTCCTATATTCGGCCTGAGGATGTGTGCAGATTTGCTCTAATCTGTAGGAATGCCTGGACAGTCACATGCACTGCTGCCTTTTGGACCAGGCTCTACAGAAGGTGAGGCGGTTTTATTGATCAACTGCATGCAGTGAGTGGTGAAAATAACAAAACAGAAAAGTGGAGTGCTTCTACATGCTTTTCCTAATAATATTTCACAAGAATGAAGTTATTGTGAAGTTAACCAGAAACTTTAAAGTGGTCCCTGCTCCTCAAGTCCCAATTTAAAACTGTGAATTGAAGGCAAGTTTGATGGGATTTTGGTTGATTGATGTATCCTGTCTAATAATATGCCGATTCACTCGAGGAAGCCACTGCTGCTTGGAATACAACACGGGTCTCTGTGCCATCCATGCTTTCACTTTACTCGGTTTTTAAACAATGCAAAACACAATACAACATTTCTCAGAATAGAAAATACCATACATGTAAAGTTCACGATGTATTGTTAAATTGAGGACCATATCCATTGTTAGCAGTGTGTATGACAGGATGAAATGTCTTGAATGTTGTTCAATAAATTAGCAAAATAATGGAGAAAACTAACAGTTTGTGTAATAAACATGTTTTCTTTCCCTCACACCTCCCATCTCTCCTTCACAGACACTACAGGATTGACGCTGACCTGCCATTTCGTCTCCAGCCTGACTCTATTGACAGGATGCGCTGTTTACGGGCCCGTGTGATTCGCTCCCTTTTCCATTTGTATGAGCCGTTCGACTTGCGCGTCTCGAAAATTCCTGCCCTGCCAGAATCCACGCCCACAACCTTGCTCAACTCCAAGGTAATTGAACTGATGTGTCGTCAGTCACCTAACTATACAGATGTGGAACTAAAGTTTTGTTTTTATTTTGTTTCTGATCTGTTAGTATGCATGTGATTGGCTTGTAATTAAAACTCCACCATTCAAATGCACTTATGGCTCAGAAGGAAAGCTCAGAGCTAACTGAGCCTGTTGATTACCAGCTTTGTGACATCCAGGCGATCCAAGACCACCAATGTTAGGTTTAGTGAAGCCAGCTAGCTCAAAGAGAGCCATACTGAATTGAACTCTCTTCATGATGGAGGTCCCTTGTGTAGTGTTTGGTTGGACTGAAAACTTGAAACTTTTGCATTTTTATTTTCAAAATAAGAAAGAAACCAGGAGGAACCATGTATACATGTCTGTTAAAAACATAAACTAGCCCTGTGGAAATGTCAATTTTATGTGCTTAATGTTTCCTGTTGCAGTGTTTACTGTTCTGGGTCAGAAAGGTGTCCGGGACTCGGCCAGAGGCATTGTGGGAGTTCAACTTCAAGTTTTTAAAGCAGGTACAAAGGCTTGTTTAAAACCAACTACACTTCTATCCTAATATGATAACATTTTACATAGTAACAGCCTGTCATTGTTGCTGTTGTCAAATTTAGTGTTGTGTATATCTGTGGTCACCTCCATCCCAGCAGGGACACGGTAAGAATGGTTGTGCCAAGTCCTTGCACATGCCCAGACAATACGAAGATGTCCACAAGAACCCAGACTCTGACTGCTATGTACTTCAGGTCACCACCCTCAACTTCATCTTCACGCCTGTGGTCATGGGCATGACTCTAACCCTGGTTAGTAACTCTTGGCTACTACTTCATGTGATAGAGAGCACAGACCGTTATTTTAAGTATTATGCATGTGTTACCCTGTAGCTGACCTGTGTTGATAGTAACAGGTCATCAAAAATGACATTTTTAACAGTTGAGGGATTAATGTTGACCATTAACATTTTCAGTACGACAGTTTTTACTCAGTGAAAGTAAACGGCTGTGGCATACACAACCAACCAGTGGGGTTTTATTTAATGATAAAACCTCCAACTCTGCTGTCAGTGATGCTAAAGATCAGGTGTAGCATCCCGTGTTAGTAGAAAATGGGTTACAGTTTACATTAAGTAAGAGCAGTGACTCTGATTCTCACAAAATCACTTAGATGTTCAGTTGGTGTTAAATTGGCAAGGTAGTGCTGAGATCAGGGAGGACCAGAATGAATCCCTGTCCAGTGTCAGTGGCCATAAGAAGGTTTAGAGACTTTCAGCAAAGCTGTGTGCTATGTTTTGTTCAAACACTAGATTGGGATCTGTCAGGTGTTCACTAATAGCTTCCTCTAAGACTTTAGAAATGCAATGAAGCATTGGTATGATATAAGTTGGTAGGGTTTGAGGGATCTATCTCGGGTTTCTTGAGAAGGGCTTGAAATGTGATGGAGCAAGACCAAAGTTTGGTGAAGGGATGACTTGCAAGAACATGGGGGCAAGTAGTAGTTATAAATTCTTTAGGTAGTCCGGTTGGTGTGACACCTAGTGAGCATTAGGTACAGTCTACAAGAGTTTGTAGGTCTTTATCACAGCCACATAAAATATTACAATGAATGAAGACAGGGCAGCATGCTTGTTAAAGATTTGCTAACTAATGTATTATTATTTTTTTGCCAATAGTCTACTTTAACTTATATTATGTTCTGCTTGAAATATCATTTTTGATCATGAACTAATGAAAAAAATAACTGGTGCACCAAGTACCCGTAACTCCTCCTAATCCCAACTGGTCTGTCTTTGTCTTTCTTGTAGTTCACTATTAACGTTAGCACAGACATGCGCCACCACCGCGTTCGTCTGCTGTTCCAGGACTCGCCGCTCCAGCGGGGGAAGAAGAGGGGGGATCAGGGCGGGACCCAGGTGGTGTTGGATCCCGTACAGAGTGTGAGGCTCATGGACTGGTGGCATCCACAGTACCCCTCCTCACCCTACACATAGGAGTCCTGGCCCCTCACTTCCTACTACAGCAGCACGTCACACCAAGAACCCTGCTGTTAACTCATTCCACTCACCAAACAGAAATATGATATTGGGTGATTCTGCAGAACCCTGGATTATGTTCGATGACAAAGTTTTTGCACAGTCATATTTCGATCGTCATTGTTAGATGTTAAAGAAAGCTAACATAGACCGGCCTGAGATGAGATGCAAACCCCATCTTCCAGTGTCTAAATCAAACATGTTGCATGCCCATCCACCACACCCTTACTTGCAGTGTTATTTAAACATCATAGTTCTTCCTGCATTGGCACTGGATATAAATCATGTACTGCAGAATTGTCCAGTACGAACATTATTCCTAGGGAGACTGGGCTTATTATCTACGTATACAAATCTGCCATGTCCACATCGTGACATTGGCAGTCCCTCTACTACAGCTTCAGCAGTTCTTTTGTCTTTGTGAAAACATGGAGAAGTAGGGCTGGGTAATATGGAAAAGAAATAACTGTGTAATGGTTTTGATATCTGTTTATATATGAAAAACTACATCAGATTGTTTAGAAGTTTCTCGCTTTGGACAGCATAGTAAGGGAAAGTCAAACTGAAACAGAGTTTCACACGACATTCTCAATAATTTTAGAAATTGTTCTGAGAAAAATCTAACTTCAAATTGTTTTGCATAGTCATCTCAGACAATTGTGCAGAATGTTTCACAATATAGAAAATACAGTGATATGATCACAGTGATAGTTGATAGATGATAATTGTTGATATATTGCTCATCCCTACAGACATGTCAGAGAGGAACGTGTATATTTGGAGCTACCAGCTGCAGATTCACAAGTCCGCCATTATTTCACATAGACAGCATTGTTGCATGTTGAACCTACATGTGTGACACATTTTCCAGAAGCGTTTTTAAAGCTTGCGGGTTAACAGGGTGGAACATGTGTACCGTCCTCCTTTGTTTGGTTTTTATGCTCACTTGAAAAGTTACTCAAATATCATGATTTTGTGTTGGTTTGAATTTTGACAATGTTGCATCAACAGATTATGATTATTCTTTTAAAACCATGTTTTTTCTTAATGTATTTAACTCAAGGCAGCCTCACTTAGTATTATGTGAATATTAATGACACTGCTCTATACTGAAGGGGCCAAAGAGACGATTTACCTCAGACGTCATCCACTCACCTGCTGATTTGGGCAGTGTTTCTTTTCTTTTCGATTGTTTCATGGCTAAAACATCTTGATTGTCTCCTGGCTGACTATGTGAGCCGTGTCCTCTACTGCCTCCTTTGGAATCTCAGTCTCAACTTTGAATGGCTCAAAGTGTTTAAAGTGGTTTGTCTCATGAGTATTGAATGTGAGTAGAATCATACCAATCACATGCTTGATTATGATGGGGAGAGAGCTATTGGAATTGATTATCCATCCATCAGACACAGTCGAAATCTTTTAACCTTGATTGATCGGCACATATACATATTTTGTGAATGGAAAACTTCATTAGATTAACCACACACAGTTTACACTTCTAGAAATAAAAACATAGTTGATGACAGTACACCATAGCAGAATCAGCTGGATGTTCTGGCGAGCAGCAGTTGATTGTTTAAGTGGGTGGTCTAGTTTTATCAGACAAGAGTTGCATTGATAAATGAACTTACTGCACTGGAATAAAAACTGAAACTGCCCATTCAAAATGCCTCCAGTATTCTGTCCTAAAATGTTGATGTACAATATATGGCTTTTGATTTTACTTCCCTCTTGTGGTCATACTGGGTACTACCCGTGTTGAACAAATCTGTCATCCATGCTCCACATAAGTTAGTTTTCTAGATGTCTTGGCTCCAACTGCAACGGGATAATACAGTCTGTTTAAATATATAAGAATGCTTTTACTTGTACCAATGAATGTGCCATATTCTTCTCTGACAAGTCAAACAAACAAACAAAAAAATCATATACTGAGAACTAGACTGCCAACAGCCGTTTCACACAACATGAGGAACACCTGAAATCTAGCTAATACATACAATCAAAAACTATGGCCTTAAAAATACCTCTCTAAACCAGTCTTTTAGGTGGACTTATGTATGTAAACTTGTTGCAGGATCAGATTTTACTACACAGGGTTTGACGAATAGTGTGCCCAACTCCTGCATCCTAACACTGATACATTACATTACATAATTTAGACTAAACTAACTGGGACATAAGTATGTAAACTTGAAGTAGACTGAGAGAAGCGTCTCAGTTACAGACAGTAAAAGAACGATAAAGAGGAAGCTCTCTCCCTTCAGTCGTGTTGGTCTTGGAAGTATCTCGGCTAAAGTTAGAGGACCTCTTAAAACTCCCTTTGCAGTCAACAGGCCTCACGTCATCGCCTCAAAATACCGCAGGGTCTGTCGAGGGTTGGCGAAAACTACATTTCCCACAAATCCGCGTGCGCTGTGCCATTGGCGGTGTCACAGGTGACCGCAGACGCGCCGAGTTGTGACAACATCTCGACGGTCCAAACGAAAACAAATTAGCTTCCGAAGTGGCAGGGTGTGCACGCTGTAGCAGTCCGTGGAAAGACACACAAACTTCAAACACTTTAGAGTTTGTTTTTTTTTCCCCTTTTGAACGGGACTTTCTCTTCTGATAGCGCCTGGCAGGTTTGGTATTATCAGAGCGCACGAGAAAAGTGGGCACGCACTTTTCCTGAACCTGACTACTTCGTTCTGTCTGACCTTCAGATCGGGTAAGTGATATTTCACCACCGCCACTGAAGTTTAACTTCTGCTACGACACCACAACCACTGGCGACCCCGCGAATAAACTCTTTTAAGTGCGTATTTGTCGCTTTACATGCAGAGTTCTATGATTTATGGAGTTAGAAATGAGAAGTAGCCAACTTGTTATTTGTCCTTAGGAAAGTAAAGGCAACACTGTCCTGTGCTTCTCAACTAAATGTTGCTAAATCATTGCAAAATAGTTGAGGAACTATTTCTGCATTGTACACAGAGACATGTAGCTGCATGCTTACAGCCACACTTTATCCTTAAACTTTACATACAGGCTGCAAGCATCACAAAACACAGTGCACCGTTTGTTAAGATTTTGTCTCCAGCTCATGATAATGTTATTATGCATCTGAACAGAATAATTGTAGAAAGATTGAGACATTCATGAGCACAAATTAAACTCTACAGAACAAAATGGACAACCAAAACATTTACACAAGCTTGTGTTTGGATGTCATCACATATTTCACACATGGATGTTGCAAAAATATGGAACAATTAAAAAATAAAATAACATAATAGAATGAAATACAATAGCACTTCAATTCTGCCGTTTTGACGTTGGCAATGGTACCACTTTGGGACCCACTGGGTTAGACCATAATGCACCACTTTTCCCCTTTTACTGTCATCAGTGAGTCTCTGCTGAGAGCTGCCCCTCTTGCCATTTATAAGCAGCAGCCAGGCCGGTATCAGTAACAACACCTCAGCCCCGGGGTATGCTGCTATGTATAAGCTGTGACTGTAAACTGTACAGACTGCAATACTCTGCTGCTTATTCAAGTACTCTGCTTGGAAGTCCTGCATGATGCAAACACAAAAATAATGAAGGCACCACCAACTATTTATGCCTCCTTTGTCCTCTCTGCAGAGTGGGTCTTATTTACATACTGTGTGTTTATTATTAGTCTGCGTGCGTGTTGAGTGGAGGGTGCACTTTGTTATGCCTGATGCTATCCAGTAATGCAATATCAATGTTTTATTCCAATAATGATAATTTGACATGTAGCTATCTGGGTTGTGGCTGTGATTTTAGAAGGAACTACATGCTTTATCTTGTTTTACTGTAGAATATGTTCAAACTATGTGACCAAAAGTGTGATATTTGTACAGTAATCCACCTTGAAATCATTATATTAGGTGTAGTCCTGATCACTTCTGGTAATTATTTACCATGATCAATGTAGATTTGAAGATTTCCGAGAGCTAAAGCAGTCCTTTGCGGACTGATCAGACTGTCCTCTCAACTACTGCTCCAGTTAAAGTCTACCTTGATCCCCTCCACAGCTAGTCTGTCTGAAGTCCGTAGGCCGACCTGCACGTCTCCTTAGAGTATGTGTGCCACCATACATCACACCAACCAAGTATTTGACATTAAACCCTGACCCCTGACCCCTCCCCCTGGCCTCTGTGATCATCCATACCATTCTCCGGAAAACACAATAAGGTTCAAAGGTCAGAGCCGAAAGGTCTCAATAGGTCTGATAGCTTGTAACTGACAAGTACCCTTTTTCAAGCTTCTGCTTACAATCATGACTTGTCTACTTTCGTTCTTAGTGCATTTCTTAGAAATTTCCCGTTAGACATTGCCATTAGCGCTAATCCAGTGGTGATCATGTTGTGTTATGAACACTGTGATGACAGCTCATAAAGTGAGTTACCAGAAATAGAAAATCTAGAGCTCAGCTATCGTAATCAACTATGTAAAGGATTATTTATGACATATTGTGGAAGGTGGGTTTTAAGGAACTGCAGCCACAGGAAGTCACAGGAACACCATATATAGAGCGATATTTAAACAATCAGCAATTAATAATCTTTTAAATGACTGCGGGTAGGTAGAGATATGTTTGTAAGTTGAGGTGTTCTCTTTGATCCTGCTTTGAGTTTTGCAGGGAAGTTGCCCAGGATCACTGTGGTCAGTTGACCACACTGGCAATTTGGGTTTCTTGGTGACAAAGTATTTTCCTGATATGGGTTTCGATATGAAAGACGGACAGAAATGTGATACTGAGGGACACGAGAGCTTCCACCTCTTTGTCGTTCACTGTCACTGAGACACACAGATGGGCATTCACATATGCATGGGGGCAGGTTCAACTGCAGGTCTGAGGAAATAATACCTTCATTTTCGTATGTGAACACCTACACAAGTGAATGTGTTGTCGATGTGTGTTTAGGCCGTACTACGGGAGCGAGTATTGTTCCACATTACACTGATGCCAAAATGTAGCATGTGTTAGTTATGTCATCACATGGTTAAACCTGATTTACCGTTCTCTTGGAAAGACACAAGACCCCTCTCCCACTCTGTCTCTGTTTGATTCATCTCTGTCTCTCTTTTTCACAGTCTTTATCTGCCTCCTCCTCATTTCTGTGAATCCATGTATGAATTAAGAACATGTCCATTTTGTAACCAGACCAAAAGGATAGATTTACTGTGCAGAAACACTGGCACCGATTTTAGCTGTAGCTGTCAACACTAATGCAGTGCTACCACATGTCAATAAACCAATTGAACTGAATTATTGTCTTGTAATTTTATCATGTGACTCGTGGCGTGTTTGTATAATGTTCCTAAGAATGCCTCTTAACTAAAATCCTGAAATAGAAGATTACTGTAGCTATCTGCTGCCTGCCACATAACACAGTATCAGAGAATCTTTACTGATAAGATAAAGGTTGGACGTAATAACCAGTTCTGTAAGAGGAAAATATACGCAAGGTGTCTGTGTAGCTGTTTAGACGTTTACCTGCACTGCATTCACTCCCTCTCTCATTGCCAAAACAAGTGTGTGTGCAGTGTAGAAGCACAGTTGAGAAAGGGACAGATGTGCGTAGAGGAGTCAGTGGGGTTATGGAGTGCACACAGTATGAAGGGTCAGGGGTTAGTTAACACACTGAGCTGTGAGATCACTGTCAGCAAGGTCAGAGGTGAGCGGCCAGTATGTGGAGCAGCGGTGACGCCTGACAGGCTGATCGCGCTCTCTCCAATAGCACAGTGGCCAGCGAAGGAAAAGCAGAGTCGGATTTCAAGCACTAAAAGCTCACAGGAGAGGAGAGCGTTTTGACTCACTGTTCTAAATAATATCCTAATTACCAAACTACTGGCTGGTATCAGAGCATTTCTCTGACTGCGTTTGAATGTGTCACAAAAGTGCACAAATTAGCACAAGCATTGCATTCTGTGTGCTGTGTGTATTGAAAAGTGTGCGTGTGTGTGTGTGTGGGTCATATCTTCAGCCTCATTGGACTCATGTCCGCTTGTGAGTGTTGGGGACAGGGTTAATTTTCTTCAGGTAAACAGAGGCAGTGGTACACACACATGCACACAGGCACACTGACCTCGCTTAATGGATGTACTCTAGTGTGAAAGAGCATCAGGTGTGTGTAAACACGGCTTCATCCGTTAGCCATATGGACATATCTCCCGTGACCTGGACAGTTTTCTCACCATTTTGCGGCTAGAGCAGGAAAAGGCGAATGAGGAACTGTCTTTATGGTGCACTGGATTTCCCTTAAAAATAAAAGAAGACAAACCAAAAGACCAAACAAATTACCGTTTAAGTTTGTCACTAAAGGTCGGACTTTTTAAACCACAGGAATGACAGCTTGGCATGTGCTATATGACAACATGACCCATGATCTATCAGAGGAGAGTGTGGGTGGGATGTTTTAGGGCATGTGCTGAATGTGTGACTCCACTTCCTCATCTTATCTCCATTCCACTCTTTCATATCCTCTTTTGACTGACAGACAGTAGTGATGGTCTTGCGCAGTCTCTCTTTTCTCTGTGAGGACGGCATCTCAGCTGCATCTGTGAGCAGACGCTGCAGCTGCCCTGTTGAGTATGTGTGGACAATTTGCTTGTTGGTATGGACTGCAGGGGTCTCTCTCTCAGAGGCCCACAACAGATTTCAAAGAGTTATATTTTTATCTCCTTATAAAGATGTTCATCAGTCACCTCTGCTGTGTTTTTTAGAAATATTAAGACTTACTGTTCCCACCATAACAATATTGTAAAAACATATTCACATAGCAAGTTGTCAAATCTCAGTGTAATTGTCTTAAAAGCTTGTTTTCCTTGAAACAAGCAAAATATAAGAATAATATGAAGCAATCTCACTTGTTTCCCCTTGCAGTTTCACTTCCTTTAAGAAATTGTATCTGTGTCTGTATATTGTAAAGTATCTCGAAATAATTTGTAATTTGGTTCAAGAAAATTAGGATTTCAAGGCTCAATACAGCATTGAAGATTTTAAGATAGATGTTTTGTCTGCTTATATTTAACCCCTGCACAAAATCTTTTTTAACAGTCAGCATTACTGTTAAAAGTCTATTGCAACCGAACATCTTACTTACTAGAAGCTCCAAACTAATTTTTTCCTAATTTTTATTTCTGTTGCCAGTGGCTTTAGACTAATGGCTATAAGAACAGAAAGGCTGTTTCTCTCAACACATTTTTGATCAGTTTCAGTCTGGTTTCAAGGCTTCAACAGAATCAGCTCACGTGAGGATGTTAAATGGCCCACTGATGACTCATGACATGACTGTGCTAATATACTCATCTCATGTCTCACTTTGTTTTGGCAAAACGTGACTGACTGTATTAATGCCAGAGCTCTTGGACTGGTTTCCCCCTCAAATCGTGTCAGAGCTTTAGAAAATATGGATAATTTTTCATCCTCCTTTGCTAGTAGCTCCTTTGGGCTCACATAGGGCTCCGTCTTAGCTCACATTGCTCTGTTTCCTTGATCATTCAGAGGTATACAATATTTCCTTCCACCTATGTTGATGACACTTGGCTTTCAGTTCAGAATCAAGTACAGGGTCTTCATGTTTGATTACAAGATTCTTAATAGCTTAGCTCCTTCATATGCGTCTAAAGTTACTCCTTATTACAGTGTCATTATACCTGAAGCTGCTGACTGTTCGTTTGCTGAAGTAAATGAGGATCAGACCTTTGCTGTGGCCCATACACTGTGGAACAGCCTCCCCTTTCAACACCAAGTCTGCCTCTGCTATCGACGCTCTTGAATCCAGCATCTAAACCTGCCTCTATCTTTTCGTTCATTCACACTAATGAGGATGAATTTGAAAATGTATCTTTTTGTGCTTTCACTACACTAAGCAGCCCCTTTCCATCATTTCAGGTTGAAGTATTGGCGGGGGAATAAAATGTTTTCACCTTATTAACCTTTCACAATGTGGCCAAACCATATAGATTATTCATATTGTTAAGAATCCAACTGTCTGTCACTTCCAGCTTTCTTTGTGTTTGTTTGCAGAAGTGTTTCAATTTCAATGTTTCTGTTGTAAGATGACTGAACTAGTCTACAACAGGATGTCTTTGAGGGTCTCATTGCAGCAGCTCAGGACTAGTCTTTGTTAAGTAGCATTTATGATCCGTAATCAAACCACAAGTTTTTTTTATCAATTGTATTATATGTTGTATTCATTTTAACAGAAATAGATATTTGATTGTAGTAAACACCTGTTTACCAACTGTTATTGGATTAAAAGAGGAAGAAGAAGGAGAAACGTAACCTTTTGCACTTTCAAAATCAGTGTGCTGTTGTTACTCATACTTTTTGAATTAAATGACATGACTACTGGTTACTTGCTCACATTAATATTTTGACAGATGTGACAGTAGTAAATTGGCCTTGATCAATCTTGACGTCATTATATCGGTAGTGAAATCGTCTTAATGGAGATTATCACTGATTTAAACCTGTGTGATATCACTGCTCAGCTGAAGGACTGAATGGATGCTCCCTCTTCAATCGATAGCAGGCGCTCTTCTCATTTTAGAGGGGCTCTTATCTGCTGGGATTAGTAACCAAAGCAATTTTAGCAGCTGCGCTGTACTCTGCCCGAGTTTATTGACATTTTCATTGGATGATCTCTTCCTCCTCTCTGTTAGTGTTAGTCATAGTCCCAGGCAGAATCCTCTGTAGTGGAAATTCAGTAATATACTGTATAAGGTTGTGTGTGTTCGTCTGTGTATAGAGACACAGCATTCCTTTGTCTGCACCCCATATTTGGTCAGTGGACAAGAAATGGATGCTGATCTTGCACACACACACACATACACGCACACACTCAGAGGAAATTCTCTTGTAAACTTATCTTATTGATTATCATCCTCTTGACCCCTCCTTGAACTTTTCCCGTGTTTTCAATTGTTTCTCTCCTCCTTGTCGTATGTCTGAAGGGTTCAAAGGCAGCCAAATTCTTCATAGTAATGGTAATTATTTTTCAATTTGTCTACCCATTGAGGATGAAAGTAGGAGAAAGGGAGTGAGAGAAAAAGGGACAATCAGAATGGGAGTGAAGGGGAGTGGAATGTATGGTAAAGATCAGGTTTTGGTTTTGTGACGACCGTAGTGAAATACATTTAGCGCGCGTGTGTACCTTATCTCACAACTCATCTCCCAAATGCCTTCCATTCCACCTCACTGTACTTGGTGACTCTCACCCATGCAAAAAGAAATGCTGTGTGTCTGGTTGGCTGGTTATTGCACTACTCCCTCTCTATCACACACAAACACACTCATAGATCCCCACTTTTGTTTGCTCAATATTAATAACGGTTAATTCATGTGCTCCAAATAGGAAAAAGGTGCTCTAAAAATAAACATCTAGTGCATTGTGATTGGGACATCCAGCCACAGTATATAATACATCAAGTGTAAATCAACTGCCATTTATTTGTGCAAAGTTTGCCAAATTATACAGGTACAATACAAAGATCCATGGAATTAAAATTAATATTTATTTTATTTGATTAATGTCATCAGGGATGACACATGATATGTACCATTAAACCACCAAAGCAGGCTTAATACTCATGAACACAACTTGAGGTCACCTCAGGTCATATGATGTAACGGTTACAGTATGAGGAAGTGTTTTTTTTAAAGCATAAATTATTTTAACAGAAAACAGGTCTTAGACAAGTGGATATTGAAAACAGCAGCATGTTTTAACCTCTGCTGGAAAATAAAATGCTAGCAAAAATTCTTAAAATTATATATTAAAGAACTTTATTTGAAAAGATACCAAATATATAAGGCAGACATAGAAGATAATGTGTATAAAATGATGTGCAATATTTGTAATATGACATTTGTTTTATTATTTCACTCAGCTTCAGATACAGAGTACATATGCAATACAGATATATATCATAAAGACAGAATGTTAGACAAACGCTATGTGAAAATCCACTTTAAATGGTTATGGATTGTAGACCCATCGCCTGCGACCCAGGCTATAACTTGTCGGGTATATTGACAGCACTGTTTGTCCTACTTAACAGAGAGATAGCCCTAGGTTAGCATAGCTGGATCAGACTTCACTCAGACATATCAACAGTTGTTCAACACTTTCAATAGAGCTACAATGATGGTCTTGTATTTTGTATTTGTTTGCCACCTCTTTGCAACCATGGCGACCGAGGGAGTAGACAACGGGAAACTTGCCTGGCGGACGAGTAGAAGAGGGTCTTGGTGGTGTGTTTGTGTGCGTGGATGCGTGTGCATGTGTGTGTTTGGGTCCTGCCTCCTCCATAGGCCATTGTCAAAAGAGTACAAGGCAGTATTGGTCAATGATTTCCCTTCCTACGCATACGCATTATGATTGGCTAGTTTGGGCAGGAACGCAGCTTTCCCAACCAATAAGCTGAGGGCCTGGAGGGGTCCTGCCCCTAGACCAAAATAACCCAGTAAATACACTGCGGGCACTATGAGAAGTGGAGCTGGCCCACTGGTGAATGCTTTGTGTACAAACAAGGGATGCTTGTCAGTCGGGTACTGCTGAACCATGCTGGCCAGTGTTCTCCTCTGTTGTGATAGGCACAACTAGCTGAGTGGCACTTTGATACCAGTGTTTGTGTTTCTGCATTCAGGGATGCAGGATGGGGGGGCGTATAGGAGAGTATGGATGGAGGGGTACTAATAGTTGGGTTACATACAGGGATGGAAGAAAGGCCTGAGACAGAGTTTTATTAGCATGGCACCTCACAACACACATCCCGCACAGGGGATCCATCAAACCAGACGCTGCACATGATGGACATTCTGCATGTGGCCTTTACAGTATGTTTGTGCGGACATGTGTGTGACAACCCGAGACAGATGCAGATTGATTTGGTGGTTGATTTTAAAGCTGGTCCCTCTGTATTCTAGTTTAACGAGTTGAGCTTACTGTAAGTTCTAATAAGGAGGAATTACTTGATAGTGATTGAGTTTTCAGGCTCAAAAACAGTAGAAGTCAGAGTCCTGTCATTTCATAAAGAGGTATGAAAGACAATAAGCACATTTCTGATTGCTTAAAAAAAAGTTTTGTCCTCTGAAACTTTTATTGTATTGGCCCTAGAAAACAAACGTCCTCCTTATTTTGGACCTGTCCATGTACAACATTTCCACATGTTCTGCTATCATGCATGGTCTCACCACTAGGAGGCTCCTTTAGTGGTCCTGTCAGCAAGTAGTCCTCATCCCATCTTCTGTTGTTTCTTTAGTTTGTTGTCTGTGTGTCTGTTGTTGGAGGGATGTGCTTGTGTATATCTGTATGGTTTCAGAATGTTGAATGTTGAGACTCTAATCTGTGTTTGTATTTTTTATTTTTTTTGCATGTGCATGCATAAAAATGAGTGCACAAGCATGGAGGAGAGGAGAGGGAGGAGTGATTCACGATGTGACTACTGTTTCTTATAAATAAATCAGCCCTTTTTCAGAGGAAGTTTTATTTTAATCTGAGCTCTCTAGCCTGTCACAGGGCTTGTACAGAACAGCCAACCACTGAGAAAGAAGTAAACGTACTGTCCTGTAGCTCCACTGTAAATGCAAACTACAGTTTTGTATGGGACTGACAGGAGAGCTTACAGTTTTCATCAGTGACCGTTTAAAGGGTGTAGAAACACAACCAGATGGGACCAAACCACTTTTGAAATGGTACATAATTTTATATAAGTCAGTGGGATATACTCTTGTTCTGTAGTATACACAGACGAGCTTAGCTTATACGGAAGTAAGATTTTTTTGTCTACTGATTCATCTTGGATTCCTAACATTTCAACTAGTGATGTGCTTACAGAAATGTAAGGATATCCAGTATTGTTTTAATAGTGTAATACTGTGTAAAAATGTGTGCTGCACTGCACTATAGTGTCTCAGATCTAAAAGCAACTTGAAGAAATAGTGTTTCTTGTGCAATCACCTGCGCAGCGTCACAACTAATCAGTGATATCTCTGAAATGTACTAAGATACATTTACGTCAGTCATTAGCTATCTGCTGTGATTCTGTGCTCTGTGGTCGCTTCACCTGTGCATGTTTTTCAAAATGCATCTGGTTTGGGGGGGGGTTTTTGGGTTAGTCCTACGCCCATTGAATAATGTCTTAACAATGCAGTGACCATGACTTTCAGTAAATGATAGCAAATGTATTGCTATGGAATGTTTCTTTTTATTTTGATAAGTGTGTGATAACCTGTGCCCATTCAGTATTAGTTATCTAGTGTTATTGCCATGTAAGCATGCAGGTTTGTGTGTGGCAAGGTGACACTGTGTGGGAGTGCATTTAAAGAAGTAAATATGATGAATCACTGCCTTATATCTCAGAGAAACACGTACACAATGACCTGGCAGGAAAAAAAAGGAATTGCTTGCAGGGTTGTCGGTTGTTGATGCACGCACATGTGGAGGTGTTACTGTATGCAAATGCTGTACGCTGCTGTAGGAAAGAGGCTGGACTGAAGGAGGAGTTCCACAATTAGAGCGAAAGAGAGAAAAAAAGAGAGAGGGAGATGAGTTTACTGGACACAGGGCTCTCGTTGTTGTTGCCCCAGACTACGGCATTCAGGCTAATTTAGGGGAAGAGGAGGAGAGTAGGAGGAGGACGATGAGGAGGAGGAGGAGGAGGAATGGGAAGCTGAGCTGGTGGTTAGAGAGAGGGAGGAAGGTGACTAATAGTGACTGTCATTCAGCCTACTGTAACTCGGCCGGTGGAGGGAGGCGTGGCGTCACAGCCAGTGAACCGGTATATGAATGCACAAGTTGGTCGAGCCCAGCCAGCAAACGACTGTCTGTCTCTATCAGTGAGTGTGTGTGTTAACACGTGGAGGAGCAGATTTCTCTTGGATTCACTATGTTCTCTTTGGGATAGTTGGAGAGTCGCTGGTAAGAATCTCAGTTCATACATACTGTACTATATGTATCAGTGTCGGTGTTTCTCACTGCCTGGCTGTTGGATGCAACACTGTCAATCTGAGCTCTATTCATGTTGATCTGCTGTTAAATCAGAAATGACACTGAACATATCTGAACAGCATTTGTGTTTTTAATACCATGCAGTTCTTTTTAAACTCGAGTAGATGCAGTAGCAGCAACAGAAGCAGCATTGCTTAAATTGCTGTTGACAGTAAACTGATTGTTACATATTGCATTTTGACCTTTCGGAAACAGAAATAGGACCTAGAGTCATCACTTCATTGTTTAGCAATGTAATGATTGTTTGTTACGTGCAGCTAAGTGGAGACAGAATGTCAGAGTGGTGGTACTGATTGTGTGGCAGCCTGGTAGAGAGACAATGGAAGTTACTACACGAAATACAACAGTTCTCTAATCTTTTCTTATATGCCAAAATGCATCAGTTTAAGAAATAAAAACGGTAAAGTGAGATCAGAGTGTTGAGAGCTCTTTTGTGACTTTGGAGTGCTGCAATCCTAGTCCATAAGGTACCTGCACACAACAGGTTGACTGAATGTACTGTTTATCTCATGATCTGAGTGTGAATACTTGTATGTGCACGTGTTTCTGTCACTACATATTCTGTACATGACTTGTGTGTGTGTGTACCACATGGCCTTGTATGTGTCTAGCCACTTTGGTTAGGCAGGGGATAGCCTTACTGACTTCAGATTGGACAACATTTACTTTACTTTAGAGGTTTTAATAACTGTATGAGAAGTGGCTATCGATATATCAAAACGTTGCATGCAAAGACTTATGCCTCAGTCCTAGAAATTGTGGTGTGACAAACAGCTTTTGTTCTTTCCCTGGGTTTCCTGCAAAGGAAGTTGCTTCACTGCTGACAAATCTAGGAGTTGTGAAAACTGATGGAATGAAAGGGGAAGTGATGCATCGTGGTTATAATTGATGATGCTGGTCTATTGTCTGTCCTGTATCTCATTGTGTTGGACTTTGATTGGACATGTCTGAAAGTGTGTTTGTGCTGAAAACCTATTTTTGTCCCTTCCTCGCTTGTTTCACATCACTTTCTTCTCTGTGATCTGTGGAGCAGAGTGACCTGAGGAAAGCAGGACTGAGTTGACAGATTCTCCCTGGACAAGGGTCTCTCTTGGTCGGCTATATATAGACTGTGTTTAGAAGGTGACAGGCATTGTGGTTCACACACAATGTTGATGAGTTATGGTGATTCATTAAGATGACCTTCAGAAAGTTGGTTACTGATCAGAAACGTGACGCTTGTTGATGGTAATTCATGTTTAAGGGTTTTTATAGACACAATGGGAGATTTATGCAATGTAAGTTTCTATTCAAGTTCATTAACAGTCTAAGGACACTGATCATTTTACAGCTGTTGTCATGCATCCAACTCTTAACCCCAGCCATGCTAAAATGTATGACAAAGGGAAGAGGGTGCAGTGTTTTGAATATTTTACTTGAGTGCACAACTCAGTTAGTCTTTATATCAAAGAAACCTGAACATGTTTGAACCTCTAATCATTTGAAAAACAGAGGTGTTAAAACAGCTAGAAACCAGATAGGAGAGTGCCTCATAGCAAACTTGACACCATGATGGCCAAGAACCAGCTGCAGAACAGCTGCAACGATTTACTGTATGTTTTTACTTTTATGTTTGTGCTTTGCCTGCTCAAGGACAACAGATGAAAATTAGCCTTTCTGGCTAACTCTGGCATATTTTCATGTCATTAATGTCATTAATATGCACTGTCCCTGTTAAATAAAATAATAAAGTACAGTGAAGTAAAAAACTGAACTCAACAACTGAATCAAAGGTGTCTCCTGCAACAGAATTACGGAATTATGCCTTAAAACAACTGAGAATATCTTCTTTTCAAGTGCGTGTTTCTACTCGGGTCTAACCATGGTCTGTTGCTTCCCTTGCTTCCGCTGTGGAAATTCTTCAGTGTGTGTTGCACACCTGCTGCTTCCCCCTCTTGAACACTCCACTGCCTCCTCTGTTTCTTTTCCACACACCAGTCACATATTTTATGTTACAGCTATTCATTCCATGTGTCCATTTTTGCAATTTTACATTTTATAACCAGTCTTCTTTTTTTCTGTTTCTTTCTTTGTTTTTGTCTGTCTTCTTCTTCTGTCTGTTTGTTTGTTTCTTTTTCCTTTCACACTTCCATCACCTGTCTCCATTTCTCGCTGCTCCATGACCTCACCCCTGCAGATTGTCATCCACTTTCTCCAGCATCCAGACATGTAGTCAGCAGCATAAGCAGAGCGTATTCCTCTTTGTGAACCCTTTTTCCTCTCAAACAGGTAATTGAATATGTGTCTATATGTGTCTGTGTCTGTGCATCAATGTGCTTCGATGTATATAGATATTCAGTTATTGTGGAGCTACCCTGCATTAACACAGCAGGCAATCCTGACCTAAAAGACTTAAATAGAAGTGAGAGTCATTATTTCTAGGATCCTAAAGTGACCTAATCCACTCCGGTGTGCATACACAACCCCTGTATGCTGTAACTAAACCCTTGGTATCTGTTGTAATTAGTACACATGTGAGGTGGTAGCAGGAAGGATTTTTATATCTAAAGCAGCAATTGACTCAACAGAATACCAGTCCTGAGTGTTTGAACATGATCTGACTGTCCGTCCATCTGCCAGTCTGTCTGTTCTGCATGTCCATGCAGAATAGTTCGGTGTGTTCTGTCACTAAGGGATACAGCTGTTTGTGTGTGTGTGAGGCCAAAGAGGAAGGGGTAAGGACCCCATACTTGCCATGCCAGCCCTGTCACATAATCCTACCAACCTTACTCATTGAGTGTGTGTGGTGGCGGTGGTTTAGGAATATTGATACTGTAGATCTGTTTACATGTTGTGAAAGAGTCTGCTCAAAAGCCAACACACGCAAAGCTGTAGAGCAGTAATACACGTGCACACTTACCGTTTATGTGCATGTCTCCCACCAAGACATGTGCACAGATGCGCGCAGATACACACACACATGCGCGCGCATACACAAAACAAAAAAACGCACCATGGCTCAGGGGAACAGGGTGTTCCTGAAAAGGAGAACAGAGAGCAAGGGGGGTTATTTTAGTCATTAGAGCAGGCAGACAGATAGCTTAATGCGGAAAGGGCGTGTATGTGTTTGTGTGAGTGCGCATGTGTTTGTGCAGTGATGGAAAGGCTGGTGAAGTGCACAGCGCAGTGTCACATTTGGAACCTTTATGATGTTACCAAGTTGGATTAAGCAGTTCTTGAACAGTGTTTTTAGCCAGGTTAAACTCACTTTGTGCTGTTTAGCAGGCAATGTCAAAAGATGTACAAGCATTTGTGTGACCTTGAGCGATTTCTTTCTGTATTTACTCGCTGTGCCTGACCTCTACTTCCTAATACAGAAATAACATTTTTGCACTCATCCACATCCTTTTTCAATATGTCTGTCTTTGAATTTTGTTAAATAGCTGTGGCCGCATGCGTGTGGATGCACACATGCTTTGTTGTGAGAGTGCATGTGTGTATGCACACATCCCGCACTCAACTCCTCTATGTTGGCTGTTAAAAAAAGGCCTTTCTTGGCACTGCACAGACAATTCTAAAAATACACACTCCACAAATTAACACCATGTCTCTGAGCACAGGTGCCATGGCCCCACACTGCCCCCAAGTGTGTATGTACTTTGTGCATGTATGTATAGGAGGGAACTAAAGCTGTCATCACAAAGTGCGCAGCATGTTTAATGTATTCCATGATTTGCACACCTCTGTGCATTGTGTGCTTATAGTTGGCATGTATGTTTGTGACTAATCTGTGGCACAATCCAGAGTTGACCTCTGACCCGGGCTTCCTCCGCTCTACATCCTCCTACTGGCTGTCAGTGTTTGAAGTGAAGGAGCTGTGACATCACAGCGTTGGACACACAATGGCCGCTGTGTGCTCCTACTGCGTCACAGATGCCTGCTTGCCCCAGTGGATGCCAGGCAATGGGAAGGCCCATGTGGGAGATCATGCTGCCTGGTAGCAGTGTGTCACCATATGATATCAGGAAGTAATACCCTGTCAGTGTGTGTGTACATGTGTTGTAGGACGTATATGTATTATTATTATATGTATCATGGCTTAGTCACAGTTGGAGGCTATATGATACATACTTCACATGTGTTGGAAAGTTAGGTAGTGTTATGTAGACATTGTAGCGGCTACATGTTATGTCATGAGCTGTTCGAATTAATATTGACCAATAAATTGCCTGTAATGTTTACTTGCATACATTCTTAACCAAAACCAATGAATTTTGAACCTCTTTACTCAGACATAAGGGATTCAAACCTGTGTCAGAGAGCCAAACTGAGCCAGTGCGCTCCTCTTCTTTATGTGTTCTTAGAACAGCACCTTGTCTCAGTGCTGATCGTGTGTTATGGAGCAGTAGCTATGGATAAGTTGGAGACATGTCGAAACTTGACAGTTAAATTACCATGTACAGTATATTTATAGCTTTGGGTTTAGCATGTAAAACTACAGGAAATAATTTATTGGACCTGTACAGTGGAACATAAAGCAGTATGGTTGGCTGTGCTCTATTTGGTGGAAGTCAAGTCAGTTTTATTTTAGGAATTAGATTTAGTTTTTATTTATTTTGTTTTTTTTATTAAAGCTAGGGTTGGTAATGTTGAAGAAACCTGCAAGAGTAAGCTAGATTTTGAAAGTATACGACCACCCCTCCCTTCAGGCCTCCCTCCAAAGCCGCTCCCCCAAAACACACGAATACGCACTGCCTGACTACTGCTGGAGGAACGCGAGTCCACAAGAGACCGTTGGGGAGAGGAGCACAACACATCGTTGTCGTCGCTGACCGTGTCCAACTGCCTCATGTTTCATTCACATGTTTGAAAACACCTAACATCATCATAATGAATGTAAACAACGAACATGGCTGTTGTTAGTACTCACAGCGTCACTTTTCAGGCCCTTCAACTCCCTCAGTTCCCTCCATTGTTGAAAAGCCATACTGATGTTGACTCTGGACCTCTTGCTGTATCCAACCTCTTTTTGATCTTAGCCTTTTCTTCTTCTGTCTTTTTTTTCTTTCTCTGCCACTCTTGTGCGACTACTTCGCTAGCTTTAGCCGCCTAGCCTTGTGGAAGACTCCGGTCATGCGCAATGAGTGCAGGGGCAGAGTGCACGCAGGTAGGCAGGTACGTAGGTAGACAGGCAGGAGCCTAGATTTATTGATTGCTGTCAGGATGTAAAGAAAATTTCAACAAATATAACAAAAAGTGCTTCTAAAATACACTGCCTACCCTAGCTTTAAAGTCACACATTTGCCTCAAAGGGCCTGTACAGAATACAAGTCTATCCTCAGACCCTCTAAGCACAGAGCACACGTCCTCCTCTGGCGGGCATTCCTACCTTGCCGATTGAGTTTGGAGATGTAATCACCCCATTTGTCAGACTCTATAAATACACTGTGGAGCATTCCACCACTGTGTGTATGTGTGAACACACTTGTTTGTTTGTCAGTGTAAGTAAGCACCTTGAAAGAGACAAGTATTACTGCCTCTACTACAAGAGGGCCTGCCCCTAAAGCTCCAGATGTTAGCAGTAGGAGCGAAAGTTCAGCATCAGTACTTGTGAGTGAGGAAAATCCCTGCTGTGATTAGTGTGTCTCTACTTCTTTATTCCTGGAGATAAGAGTGTTTTAGTCAGTTTTGGCAGTTTGGAGCTGCTGGTGTGGAGTCAGCTCGTCCTTGAGTCCAAGTTCTGGTACATGTTTGTGTTGGAATGTGTGTGTTTCAATTTGTATCTCTGCATGGGTGTGTGTTTTTCATGTGGGCCATCCATTGGGCACAAAGCGGGCAGTGTGTGCCCCCTCGGGTGCTGAAATGTACACTTCGGACAACAGGCGGCTTCAGTCCTCAATAGGAGCTGCCCTTCTTATTGTACCTCATGCACAATGAGCTTTTCTCTCCCTCTCTGTCCTTCTCTCTCTGTCTTTCTCTCTTTATGACCATATACAGACAGTGTTTCTGATGAGAGACTGGAGGAATCAATTTCTGATTGGTTGTTTAGACCCTGATGTCCCTGTCACTGCTTTTCCGTGTCCAGTTGTCTCACAACACATTACCATCAGCAGAGACATTAGAATAGAGTAGAAACCTGGCCCTTGATAGGTTTCATCACACCAGACGAGCCTAGTCATGCAGGGGATCAACACAAGTCATTGCAGAAGGGGAACTATCAGTCCTGGGACTCCCCACTGACTGTGTGCATGTATGCATGTTTGTGAGTGTGTATGCGTGAGAGACAAGAGGAGGATCTGTTGAAAAGGGTTTATGGGTGTTCCCCCATCGTCGCCCTGCTCACATGATCACCCAGGATCAACAAGACCACATGATCCCACATGACCTCTCCACCATTATCGAGGAAGTACCTCGTAATTCACCCTTTTTTGGAGGGACAGAGTTGGGGGCCAGAGAGTGTTTCAACCATGAGAAATCATCATACTAATTGGTGTGATCATTAAGAGCTAAATAAAATCCTGAATCTCTGTTGATGATGTGATTTGTTCATGACCTATTGATTATTTAGCACAATTGGAATTTTACTGTCTTTCCTACTCTGTTCTTTTTTGTCCTTTCCTGGATCTTAAATCCGACTCGCATTGACAAAGAGACAGTTAATGGGTAGCTAAATAGATAAATAAAAAGACAGAATAGTTGGACATATCCTTAGTTTCCTTATTCTCTCATTGGATATTAGCTGATGTAACTTAGAAGAATGTACACTGTATTTTATATAGGCAATGTTCTTAATTGTTTGTAGACACAATACATTTTAGAAGCTGGGCTTATTTTGCTGATTAAGTTTTTGTAGAATAATGTGTCAAAACAATGTGAACGATAGTGACGCCTAAAAGCCTTATGCTCTCTTTTTCATATGTTTATGTACAAGACAAACATCACATGAGTACCCTGCATATCCTTTAAACAGCCTGGTTTATTCTAGAGGTAGTTATTTGAGGCCTCATATTGACAGAAAGAGACACTGTAGCAGTGAATGCTCTAAGGCATATACACTTCGTAAATAGGATTAAGGGTCTTTGATCAACTTGTAAAAAGTTGACTGGGTGCCTTTGATTCAGTAGGAACATCGAATGCACGTGAGTGGAAGACAGGTGATTGATCCAGCTTGTCCAGTGGTGCATCAAGATGAAGGTTTCAGGCATAAGTGGAGTGGCACCAGTGGAAAAGTCCAAGGCCCCAGGGCCGACAGGTTGGCTCGGAGATTTTAGACACAGTTTTCAAAATATGCTTGGATGAGAATCTCTTTCATCTCTGTGCAGACGACGATAGGTCAAGGATGTATGTAGCCGAGCTTGAATGGACATAGTAGTGTCATAATTAGCATGAGCCAAGGTTATCTTTTGTGATTTTTATCTTGAAATAAGGAAGGAGATGCCCAAACTACAGCTGAGAGTTCATTTCACTGTTAAACAAACGCAGACAAAACTGACACATAAGACAAGTATAACGTGAAGAGCACCTAACCGCAAAGACACAGACACACAAAAAAAGTGTATCACAACACTGCACACTTCCCCTTCTCCTCTCTCGTCTCTCTTCCTATCACCAATGCACCCATTAACAGTTTCACATTGAATCAGGCTTCTCTACAAAGAGAGTTTACACTTGCACTGCATCCCCTTGTGATAGCCACACTCGGCGTACTTTTTACAGCAACCAGATCTAACTTTACCTGCAGTTCTGTTAATTTCCACCATCCTTCTCTGTTTTCACCTTGTTTTTTCCCCTTCCTTCCTCTGGTCCAACTCTCACTTTTCTCCTTTCTTTTCTCCTCCACAGCTTCCTCTACCTCTCGGGCTGGACTGCGGTGCATTGACGTCGGCTCGCCCTCCCCTGCCCCCTCGCCCCCCAGCAATGGCCTCACGCATCGGCATGCGGATGCAGGTACAACACAACTAGCCTCCACCATCCAGTATGCAGCACATGCAAGCCTTTCATTAGCTATGGATATCACAGTCTGTTTGTAGTGTTATATGATCAAGTGGCCGCTTGAGAAGAAGGTATTCTGGTCAATGTCACTTTGGTTACGTCATTTATTTGAAGGGCATCTACATACAGCAACCAGTTTTTCCACTGATAAATTTGGCCATGCTATTTGGCCCTCGCATATTTTGATATATTTACTGTACATACTTTTCATACAGGGTGATTTAATAGATGTGTGAGTCACCAGTTATGCTCTGCTAACAAGCTGCCAGCTCTTCGTGTCCACTCTTGAAAAAGCATTAAGCCAAAAGCAGCATCACCCATCACAGTCAGTTTATAGGTCAGAATGCTTTAATGAGCATTCCTGTGATGTGTGTGCGTGTGTTTGTGTCCCCAGCTGATGCGAGACCAGCTGCAGCAAGAGGAGCAGCGTGAGAGGCAGCAGCTACAGCAGCAGCAGCAGCAGCAGAATGCAGCCCTGCAGTACATGCAGCATCGCATGGCTGGGCCACCTGCACCCACCCCAGCCATTAGCACCCCACAGCATTACCAAAGCATGCAGGTCCCTGTGGAGGTTCTTAAGGTCAGTAGGGCTGCAACAAATAATTATTTTCATTATCAATTAGTCTTTATGTTTTTTCAACTGATTTCTTATAAAAATCAATTGGTCAAGTAGCAAATAAATGTTCAGAAAATGGTGAAAATGCCCATCATAATTTCCCACAGCCCAGGCTGACAACTTTACATTTTGTTTGTCGAAGTCGAAGATATTGAATTTACAATGATATGAAAACAGAAAAGCAGCAAGTCCTCACCTTTTGAGAAGCTGGAACCAGTGAATGTTTGGCATTTCTGATAAATTACTTGAAAAATGATTTTATTACAATTTTATGTTGATATTTTATCACTTCATTAAACTGTATCGTTTCAGCTTAGTGTGTGACTGATGCATAATCTGAAGGCTGGAAATGGCTCATTGAGAAGGAAGTATTTAGGAGTGTTTTGGCAGGAAAAGAAAAATAACTTCAATGGGGATTTGTGGTTTGATCCGTTGAACACAGAACACAGAACCCCCTCCACCCTTCTACATACTCTCTTTTTTTAGACTTGGGAGTGGACCACCTGCAGTCTGTGGGAATAAAATAATGAATCTCTGTGACTCAATTCTGGTGAAAATGCAAACGCACTACAAAGACAAAGCGCTAAACAGGTCTCATTGAGGGGATTGGTGGAGGAGAGAAAAGATTTTGGTTGGGGGGGGGCGTTCAAAAGGACAGGGGTACTGTGGTACTTCCATTAATCCACTCACATGTTGCTGAGAAGGAGACAGGACGGACGCAGAGGTGGTCAGGACTTCACTGGGCGTTGTGGCCTCTCGCACAGCAGCACTGCCACACAGGGGAAAATCAGGGACAGATTTGACAAAAGGCAGAGAGAGAAAAATGCGGTGGAGCAGCAAACAGGTAGGGAGACAGAAGGGGGAGGAAGACGGGCAGATAAGAGAGGTTTGACATGTTGTGCGATAGGACAGACAGGAGCGATGTAGATAGTCTGAGCCAGACAGGGACAGATAACACAGAAGTGACATTTTGCCCGATTCCTAAGATGCTTGTGTGTGTCCTTATCTTTGATGGTGTGTGTATGTGTTTGTGCAATACTCCCTGATGTGTGTGTTGCTTTATGGTATTTTGAACTGTAAACCTGTACAGTTTGTATGCACTGGTAACTGTGTGAGGCAATTTGCTGTATCGACAGTTTACTCTGTGTGCGTGCATGTGTGTGTGGGTGTTTATGAAATCTCAGAGTTGTCAGTGTCTTTCCTTTCATTTTGCAGATAAGGTGAGCTGTCTGTCCATCAGTCTCAAAGAGCCTGTCATACCTCCTGCACTGTTACAGAGCTGGGCCAAATAGGTTGAATAGTTATGACAGAATAATTGTTCCTCTGGCTCACAAGACCCAGTCATATTTAAAGCTGACAGCCAATCATGTGTGTAAAAACATATTTGTACACACAGTAACTTTAAGGTGTAAAAACATGTGTTTATTGAGAAGTTTCTGGTTCATTTGATATAATCCTGCTGTTGGTTATAAAACAGAGGGGGGGAGTTAGGGGTTTGGAGGGCCGAGGAGTTGAGTCTTTCTCTGTAGTAATGGGGAGCAGGCCTGCTCTCTACTGAGCTTTACTCTTTGATGTGAAGGAATGAGGCCAGCCCATTTCTCTATGTGGCCACCAGAGGATTTAGTGTGGCTTTATTCCTGTAAGCATTACTACTGACTTAATGCTTCCATGTCCTAGTGCCATCACAGGGCCTTGGGGCAGGGATAATGGGGTGTACGTCTGAAGCACATACTCAATGTATTTTGTGTTATGTGTTTTAAATGTTGTTGTTAAACCATGCTGAGCTAATAAGCTTAAATAACACACTAAACATTTAAAGGCATAACGAGTAGAATTTTCCTAAAAAACGATGTGTATATACTCAATCAAAAATAACCCCTCTCAATCATCACTTATGACCCACTAGAAGTGTGTGGCGGTGTCTGTATCTGCAGAGACCTGCCCTCTGCCTGAATTTCCTTATTTTGCTGTGCTTGGGACGTTTCCTTCAGAGCCACACATGGCAGCCTTTCCCCTTGATTAGGAGTATTTACATGAAAAACATCCCATTTGATTGTAGATGATAGTCTGACTTAGAAATCAAGTCATTCATGGTCATCTTTGAGATTTTTTGTTCGTTTTTTGCTCTGATGTTGTTTACTTTTTTGTAACTCCCAGTTTAAGTTGTTATGTATGTATTGTTTTTCTCAAACATATATTAAAAGCCAATTCTATCATTGTACTACACATGTTATTGTGTAGTACTCGTCCTTGCATTTAAAGAAATGTCAGTTCGTTTGGGAATAACAGCAGCTTTGAATCCTTTTACTTATATTTGGATCACAGCATGTGTCTATAAACAACACTAAATTACCGCAATAAATCCTGTATATACTGTTTTTCCACCAAAAATTGGAGAAAAAATTAATCATTAAGAGGATTAACAAAGAATTGGATCAATGTGCAAAATGAATAATGGAATAAGAATTGATCCTTTTACTGTCCATCCCTAATAAAGGTACAGACCCACCTTGAGAATCCTACAGACTACCACATCCGTCAGTCTCTGAAGCAACAAGTGAAAGAATACCTGTCCACCACCTATGCCACCAAACAGGTACCTTTCTGGATGCCTTTACTCTGTACTCTATATCTGTTTGTGTCTGTCTGTCTGTCTCTTATTAGATCAACTCCATGTATATACGACCTGTCTGTTTGTCCAACAATCCACATAGTATTGCACTACATTTATGTCAGTACTCAGTCATTAACACCATCTCTCTCTGTCTCTAGACGGTCCACGCAGTAGCAGGGCCCTCTCCTCCCACAAACATGGGACCTACGGGGGGTTCAGCATCTGCTCCTCCACCCCTCCACTCCCCACACATGCGCACAGAGCAGCTCATGTCTGGAAACAGCGCCCCCAACAGCCCCATGGCCATGCTCAACATCGGCTCCAGCCACGAGAAAGAGGTAGACGCCCCCAAGTGTGGGCAGACAGTGGCATGAACATAAACCCGTAAACATTAATTCCTGGTCATGTTATAAAGTACAATTTACAAGAACCAGATTGAACAAATATCCCTAAAATATGACTTAATTACCGTCCTATATAAAATGATGAGGATTGAATATTACCCCCACAGTGACATTATCTCCACATTTTATGAAAGCGTCATAAGGATTTAATTGGTCTTTGGTAGGCTGGCGCAGCATTTGTAAATGCATTGGTGTTAATGTGTTGTGCATACAGTAGATGAGTGGATGAATGTGTTGACTAACTGGCAATAACTGAGACTGGCTGTCATTGGAATTTAAATGCTCCATTATGGCCTTGCAAGAGTAATTACAGCTTAACAAGTGACAGGGACGCAGCAGAATGTAAGGCCCTTTGAACCTGGCAGACTTTGACCAACTTTCCTCCTCCTCTTTCTCCAACTCTCATCCTGAGAGAAAATAGTCTTACCAGTTAGCCTCCATGACATAGAAGTCATCTTTAAAGCCTTCTTTTGGCTGTGACATACACCTGCAGGCGAGTTCACCTGGAGGGCCTACATGCCATCATGTTTCAGGTGCTTTGATAATCATTCGAGTAGTGACAGTCGTCTCAGTCGTCATCGATTAGCTGCTGTTTTTTGTCTTAAAGTTAGACATAATAGGTCTTTAAACTCGTCATAATCCCACAAGTAACACTCTTCCCCTGCTTTTTTTCCCCAGATGGATGAGGTCATTGATGACATCATCGGCATGCAGTCAAATTACGATGATATTCAGGCATACATTGACCCTGTGCAGATGCCAAACACAGTAAGTAGAGCCAACCCACCAACATGGTGTGATTTAAGGAATCCTTCAGTTTTTGTTGTCTTTTCTACGACTAATGTACTTTACATCCAACTGACTTAGGTTAGATTATTATCAAAGATTTCATAATGTTTCAGGAAAGTTAAAGGACTTTTTAGGGGGAGTTTTTCCTTATTTGAGCTGCAGGTCTAAGAATAGAGGGTATCATATGCTAATTTCTGATTTGTGATTTTGGACTATATAAAGAAAATTGGCTTGACTTAACATGGATACTTTGTGCAACTTATCTTATCTTAAAGATGCAACTTTATACAATAGTGTTACAATATCATGAGATGATTTTACTGTCCAGTGCAACTCGGCTATTTGAGTGAGTCTTGACTGGAGTCATTAACCTTATTTTATATAATTACTGAATTATTTAAAATGGTATACTATAATGAACTGACCAATTAGCAACTAATTTGACTGGTTTGAAATAATATTTCTAAGATTCAGTAATAGACAAAATTACTCATAAAAACAGACTTTTTTTGCTTTGCGCTATTTGTATCGTAATAGAATTTTTAAGGAATACTTAATGTATTAACAAATTGCAATGCAACATACTACAATATATGCACGTTTTGTGTTGGTCCACGTGCATCACCTTTAAAATACTACACTAGAATTCTCTAATGTTGTACTCACCGAATATGTAGTTCTCTGCAAACCTAATCCACTTCAGGTTGTATTTTGGGCCCAGTCTGCCCTAAATGAGTCATAGGATTGGATATGCAGAGTCATCAGTACTCAGGCATCACTGTTCCTGCATCTGTTCAGTCTGTCTCTGTCTTTGTCATCCTCTCATTTATTGTTAATGTAAATTTTTGTCGCTGTTATGGTGTTCGTGCAGTTGTTAGTCCTGTTCAACCACAATGAGTGTAACAAATGTTAAGTGTTGCAAGGCAGCCATTGTGATTTTGCTCTAAACCTTCTTTCTTGGTTGTCAGTCTGTTCCTGCATGTCCCCATAGGAGGCAGTTGGTTATGTCTTTATGCACCCATGCACACAAACACATACACAAACACGCACACACACATGCACAAGTGTATAATTGACTTAAGCACTAAACATTCCTTCCCTAAACCGTGCTGGACATAGTTAGAAACTGAAGGGAAGATGAGTCAGATGAGGACTGTATAGTGCTTTGTGTCTTAGTGAACAATCTCAGAAAATTAACAATTAAACTGCCAGCAGTTAGAGTTCAACTTGTTTACAAGACATTTAGAGAGCGAGGGAGGTGGAGAAGGAGAGGGGGAGGAAAAGAAGGGAGGAGGGAAAGGGGGATGAGGGCAATTTGTGCAAGGGGAAAACAGGCTGAAAGTCCAGTTAGGGGAAAGTTCACTCCTGTTTTGTGGGGAGCGGAGGTAGAAGAAAGACGGGATCGGTGCTGCCGAGGTCAGTCTCCCAGGACAGGGGTGGCCGTGCCAGAGAGAGCTGTGTGTGCTGCTGGTGCTTGAGAGAGAAGAATAAAAAGGACGCTGGCCTAGTGGGGGAAGGAGTAAAGGATGAAGGAGATGAGTAAGACGTATGCCATTGTGGAAGTTATTGAAGGAGAAGAGATTCAGCTGGTAAGACACTGAAGCGCTGTTGTTTGTCAGACTTTTTGATATAACTTTGGTCGGTGTTGTAGGAGTTTAGCCTTCGCTCTGAGTGAACCACAGTTTCGACGGATGCAGTGACAGCTCTAACTCCCAGCCTTGGGTCCCTTATTATGAAATGAGCCGCAGCACGGGTGGTGGGGTGGGTGAGGTTTTTCACTTATACAACTTTTTTGTTTGTTTGTGCACGTAATGGGTGATTCTGCAGGACTGGAATCAGAATTCTTGCACATTTTGAGTTGATGTTGAGTGTTGTGTTAAGGTTCACCATGCAATCGGTGTATGAATATTAGCAGGTCTCTGCAAGTGCAGGCTCAGCTCATTGTGTGGTCGTCTATCTGACTCACTGCTTCACAGCGGTGTGTGTGTATGAGAGAGAGAAGGAAACCCAAACAGCCTCCTGTAGCCTTATCTGATAGTATGTCTTCTGTGTTTGATCAGTGTGAGTGTGTCTACATGCATGTGTTTGTATGTGTGTGTACTTACAACATCATGATTGAGTAGATTAGGCGATTGATCAACCGCGGGGATGATCAGTGTGCCAGCACAACAAATCAACTGTGAGAGGAACTCAAAGCGCAGATCAATATGTTAATACTGCTGCATTTTCAGAACATACTACGGCTGCTGTGTAAATTGCTCTGTGTTGAACTACAGTGGAAACCGAACTTATTCCCAACTGACAGACCAGTGAGCAAAACTCACCTGCTAATCCTGATGGGGATTAAAGTGGCAAACTCCATGGAATTCTAGGAATCCCAAAGTTGAGTTAAAGCACCACTGAATACCAGGCACAAGTGAACAGTTCGACTCTTTAAGTGTGTGTGAGTGTCTGTGTGTGTGTATGGATGGTTACACTGAGCCATACTGAGTCCCAGTCATGCTTGCTTATTCAGTTGAGTCAGATGGGGTTGTTACTGGAGCGGGGCATGGTGAGAGGTAGGCTGCCTTGCCGGGACAGGGGTGCAGAAGCATGGAGGAGGCTGGGAATTAGAGGTTATTTGCAACTGTCTGTTTTTTGGAGTTTTATATCATTAGCAGAAGACAATGAAACAATAATACTAGGATGAGGCATTGTAATCGTTTTTTTTATTTGGGACAGTTTTGTATTTAAAACTTGCAGTTGAAAGCAGTTTATATGTCGCAGTTGCTATTACAAGTTGTATTATGTTGTTAAATGGGATGAAGATCAACTAGACAACTTAAGATGTGATATTCCACAGCTCAACATTAGATTAACATGCAGCTGATACAATATAGTGCATCAGCATTTGAAGAATGGCTTCTGTTTTTTTAGATATTTTTTTCTGAACAGCAGAGCTGTAAACCACAACAATATCATTTCCTCCTCACTATTGAAGATTTACACTTCATCTCTGCATTCTTTAGATCTTTTGTGAGATTTCTAACAGAGAATATCATTTACATAGAGAAGTGAACAGGTCTGTGTGTGTGTGTGTATTTATGCGTGTGAATGTGCTTGATCTCACAGCTCACACAGTAGCCAGCAGATAAGGTATCTCTCCCTTTAAGTTCTTTATCTTTCAGGCCTCATTAGCAGCCTCACATTTGCCCTCACTTCAGGGAGTGCGACGCGATTGGTAACGAGGCATAAAAAGTCCATGGCACTCAAACTATATAGTACAATTAAAAGGAAATCACGTCTTTTTAGGAGTCCATACAAAACTAAATCACAGGTGTTGCACAACGTCTAAAGTGCAAAAGTGAGAAGACCATCCCACAAGTGTGAGTTCAGGAGCTGGAGAAAGCTGAGGAGAGAATCAAGCCATAAAGAGAGATAAGATAGATAGGGTGATAGTCGATCATTGCTGTGTGTTTGGCAGGCTGTTCTTAGGTGTGATATTATTGCATCTCGAACACGAACACTGACTTTATAAAGGGACTTATAAAGGTGTATGAAGCTGTAAATGAGTAGTCTAGGAAACATTGAGAAATAATCAAGATTCAACACCAGTGTGACCTGAGTTTGATTTGCTTACTTTCTGTTTTAGTTACTTTTTAAATTTAAGTTCAACATTCAGTTCATGTTAGAGATAATCACAAGTAAAGCTTATTTTATGTAACATTGACATCATGTTAAACTGCAGACCTTGGAAGAGGCATTCATGCCATTGTGCTGATTATATTCATTGCGAGGTGTTTTTAGGGTTTTCACTTTGTTGAGTAGAACTAAAGCATAACTCCTTGAACATCTGAGTGCTTTTGAGGAGTTTCATTCATAACCAGTCCGTTCATGGACAACAAAGCTTTCGTATGGCTTTCTTCACTCTCTACTGTGGTCTCAGATGACACAGATGTCATTGCGTAGAGGCGTACAAAAATGCTTTTTCGCTCTCCTTGCTCCTTCATTTGTATCACAGAGATCTATGAACTGCAGTTGTCTAAAGCTGACATCATGTTTTAAAGTCTTTTTTTTTTCCAATTGAACAAAGTGTATTTCATGTGTAGATTGTTGGTTTTCTAAATGTGTATATTTGTTGTGTGTATGTGTGGCTGTGTGTGTGTGTGTCCTCCCCAGCTCCCCCTGTCTAGCAGTCACCTGGATGTGTATACAGGTCCTGGAATGAAGGGGCCAGCCATTGCTATGACCAGTAA
The DNA here is from genome assembly GCA_003416845.1 of Oplegnathus fasciatus. Lineage (NCBI taxonomy): Eukaryota > Metazoa > Chordata > Actinopteri > Centrarchiformes > Oplegnathidae > Oplegnathus > Oplegnathus fasciatus. The sequence goes on along the minus strand of NTHP01000003.1, from coordinate 3,751,202 downwards.
CTCCTGTCCTGCCAACCTGACCATCAAGCGAGAACTGTCAGGTGCGGAAGTCAAAGTTTTGCACTTTGTAGTCACATTTTTATGGCTAGGAAACTTATATGATCTAAACTCAGTCAAACTATTAGGATGTTACTACGTTATATAAAAGACTGTCATTGAGTGAATGTAAAACATTTGCTTCCCACCTTGTCCTGTAATTTATGTTGTTGACACCACTGAAAAACTGTTCGGCACCGTCTCAGCCGTTAGTTAATCACTTTTTGTTATTGCAAAGATGCAGAAGCCCGTGCGCTGGCCAAGGAGAGACAGAAGAAAGACAACCACAATCTGAGTAAGTCTTTCCCTCAGCATGCTCTTTACCCAAATGATGTACCCGCTTTTCTACTTTCTCACCCCAATACTGTACATGCCCTTAGAAAACTTATGCGCACGCACACACACACACACACACACACACACACACCATAATCTCTCTTGCAAAAAGTTTTATACAGCCTTGTGCTGATTTAGCTGACATAGTGCAACTAGTGGGTGGATGGTTAACCTGGTCATTTCTGCTGTTCTGGCACTTAAGTGTAATTGCCTGTGACTGTGTGTGTGTGTGTGTGTGTGTGTG